>CM042549.1:425000-460000 GCA_023630585.1 Cranoglanis bouderius
CTTCTGGGCCATAGTTTAGCTCAAGCTATTGTATTTGGGCCATATTCTGATTCTGGACCTTGTTGTTTGATTCAGACCGTGTTGTTTTGGAACATGGTTTGTTTCAAATCTCAGTCTTTTGGGCCACAGTTGTGTTCCGGCCTTTTTTAGGGAACGGTTTGGTTCAGACATTTATATTTTGGGTCACATTTTGTTTTGGGCCTGTTTCTTTTTATTCATTGTTTGATTCAGAGTTCTGTCATTTGGGCCATGGTTTAACTCAGACTTCTGTCATTTGGGCCATGGTTTGGTTCATGTCTTGTCCCTTTTGGTTGAGTTTAGCGATGGTTTCGTTAAGTTCTTGGGTTTTGGGACAGTTTGACGTATGTCAATCTCATGTTTTTGGGCCTCATGTTCAGTCCTCATTTTGGGCCACAGTCTGGTTCTGTTTTATTCAACGATACACACACTATACGATGACTTCACATGTTTCCTCACAGTTAGAGATTAAAAATAAAGTGACCTTTTAAATTATAATGATTAACACTCATCTTAATGATAAAAGCTACACTGCTGCTACACTTGTCCACTCTGTAGGTTAATAAGTGTAATCTGGAAGCATGTTGTTTACATCACATGTGCTGAACAACACAAGCCCCTTAAGAAATTAGATTACGCAAACATCAATATAAAAACACACAACACAAACACACTCATTGTGTATATGAGGTTCCGAATAATCAAACTCAATTGAACCACCAGGTATTTAGATCAACTTTTTTTTTGTCTCCACAAACACACACACACATACACACATACACACACATACACACACATACACACACATACACAAAATGTGGGTCACGAACAGTGTCCATGCTGCTGAATAAAGACAGCATTAATAACACACAGACACACACACACATTGGCGATAAGAGAGACGTAAAACCGTGAGACACACACACACACACACACACACACACACACACACACACACACACACACAGTGCTGCCTATGTGTATGTGTGTATATATGACAGGTGAACGCAACAATCATTAATATAGCTCATTCCTCACACCCAAGGTCGCACCAGGCGTAACACACACACACACACACACACACACACACACACACACACACACACACACACACACACACACACACACACTCGTATTCACCTGGGTGTCTCCGAACGCTCTGCTTATCCGTTTTCAGTAAGGACTCGTGTCCACTTTTCCTGGTCTTCTCCCGTGTCTCTACTTCTACCGGCTGTTGTTTTTCTTTCAAAGGTGATTTTTCTCGCTTTGCTCTCCCCCTCCTCCCTGTCCTCCCTCTCCCTCTCTCTCTCTCTCTCTCTCTCTCTCTCTCTCTCCCACTCTCTCTCTCCCTCTCTCTCTCTCTCTCTCTCACTCACTCTCACTCTCTGTGCCAGGCTGAACTTTGCCCCCGTCTCCCTCCATTCTGAGTTCGGGCCAGAGTGCAGAGTCTAACTGCTACCCTTAAAGTGGAAATAAGCACGTCTCACACACACACACACACACACACACACACACACACACACACACACACACACACACACACTTTATGGATACAGCTTCAAACACTTAAGCTAACACTGCATAAATAATAGTATTCTATGGTATAATTAAAAGCAGGAGGCAAGCTAGCTAACAAAACTAATATCTATATAAAAATTTGAAGTAAGTATTTACTAAATCATTGTTTAGTGTGGAACAACATCATCTCTCTACACCAGGTATGTGCTACAATAGACCTCAGTATTCAACACACACCCTGATAGGTGGTGTTTACTGCTGGTAATTACTACTGATGGCCACTAGGCGGTGTTTTTTCTACTTTTCGTCAATAAAATTTATGTAAATGTCAATAAATGTAATATAAATGTAAAGGTAAAGATGGCCACAAGGCAGTGTTTATCATGGACAGTGACTAAGATGGCCACTAGGTGGTGTTTATCAGTGGTAATTACTAATACAGCCACTAGGCAGTGTTCACTGCTGGTGATTACAAACGATTGGCACTAGGCAGTGTTTAGCGCTCACAGTTAATAAGATGACCACTAGGCAGTGTTTCCCACTTGTAAGTACTAATGGCCACTGGTGTTTATTATTGGTAGGTAATTTCTAATTTCTAATGATGGCCAATAGGCGGTGTTTAATGCTAGTATGTAATTACTAATGATGGCCACTAGCTGGTGTTTACCGCTGGTAGCTACTAACGATGGTGACTAGGCGGTGTTTACCGCTGGGAATTACTAATGATGGCCACTAGCTGGTGTTTACCGCTGGTAATTACAAATGATGGCCACTAGGCGGTATTTACTATTGGTATGTTATTACTAATAATGGCCACTAGGCGGTGTTTACTATTGGTATGTTAGTACTAATAATGGCCACTAGGTGGTGTTTAACACTGGTCATTACTAATGATGGCCACTAGGCGGTGTTTACTACTGGTATGTTATAACACTGTATTCCAGCTATAGAGCAGACCTTTCTGTGAAGGCAGCATGTCTGTGCAGCATTACAGCACTCTCAACATCTTAGTGTAGACAATCAGATAACTGTGACAAATGATTTATATATTTAACTTTAATATTGTTTGGAATATTGCCATTTTGCACGGGATCTTATTTTTTTTTAGTGTTCTTCCTTGCTTCTTGTTTTATAGTAAAGCTAAATTTCATATAACCGAATTACCTTGTATGAACTTTTGTGTGTGTCGTATGAGAAAATTAAATTTTTTTTAAAACACAACAGTAACTGATCCACTGGCAGCACTCAACTCCAGAAATATAAGGTTTTATTATATAACTGTGTTTATTTACACTATATACATTGATATGTTTCCCACAAAACAACACCCATAAATTAAATATATTCAAATAGCTTGCTGAAGTGCGTATTTGGAATATTTACAGTGTCCTGGTAGACCGCACTTTTGACAAACACATCAAGAGCAGTGTGTGTGTTTGTGCGTGTGTGTTATCCATATGACAGCGTGATGAAGGGTGTGTGAAGCAGCCACACCCCGTGGCTCTTGCACGGCAGTGGTGTGTTCAGCTCCACGGTGCTGCAGTGTAAGGCCAGGCCCAGCTCTTCAGGAACCTGCAGGGGGTGCTCCGCCCTCCCGTCTCCACCCTGCGCCTCAGTGGGTCTCGTTTTCGAACCCCAGAGTGCGTGCAGACCTCCGACATGCCGGACCTCCATCACGCTGGAGCCTCCACGCTTCCCTCTGAGAGCCTGAAGAGCCTGGAAGAGGAAGTGCAGATCCACCCTGACCTCCAGCACACTGTCCTTCCACCACACATTGTACCTATCGAGAGAGAGAGAGAGAGAATATTCCAGATATTGTACACGTTTACTAAAGGATAACTTTATCAGTCTGCTCTTTGTGATCTGTCTCACCTCGTAGGAAGGTGGCGTTTCTCAAGCCAGGGCAGCAATGGCTGGACGTTCAGCTGGTGTGGGTTGGAGATGTAAAGATGAACCTCGGCTCTCAGTATCGGCGCTGACCAGATGTCCTCGCTTAGCGCAAACTCGACCGTGGAGCCTTGAAAACACAAATATTATTACATTTCATATAATCAGCCATGTTATTTACAGCAGAAAGTCTCACTGCTTTATCTAAAGGAGGAGCTGCTGATTTATTTAGAAACATAGAGGGCGGTAAAAAGCATGTAACGTATATATATATATATATATTAATTTTACCTTATAAAGTCTTTCTCAGTATTTACACTCATTAATTTTCTAAATAACACACGTTTTGAGAGGTTTAGTGTCATTCCATAACAAAATACACTGGGCTAGAATGTTCCTTCAGGCGAGTTCCCCCCCTCTTTGAGAGGGACAAATGGTACAATCTGTCCCGCGTGCACGTTTAAAAATACAATTTTAAATAAAGGCGGGAAATCTGTGTTGGCGCACGAGCAATTATTCATTTGACTGAAGAAGCCCTGTGATTTCTATTATTTTATGAAGTAATGAGAGGGAAAATATAATTAAATTATCAGGTGATTAATCTCTTAATAACTGTCCCGATGTGCTCACCTGCAGTCTCCCGGCCCTGGAGCCCTTTAACTCCTCCGCAGTGGTGGCCCATCTGACAGCAACTGTAAACCCGCCTAATGAAGCGGAACAGCGGCTGCTCCGGGAAAACCGGGCGGTGTGGTCCATCCTTAGACATGGGTAACACTTTCAGGCGGTACATGTAGCTCCAGTCTCCGGACTGTGAGGTGACCTCAGTGTCGGTCCACGACGCGTCGAGCTGGGCGCACTGTCCCGCTTCAGGAGACTCCGGCGTCCGTCCGAGTAACGACCGACTCCCGACTCCCGCAAAAAAGGTCCCCAGAGCGACCATAATTAGAGGAGTCATGGCAGAAAAAGGGAGATAACTCCTAAATTGATATTTTTTTATAACAAGAATCCGTGAAATTTATCCAAAGCGCTCCCTCAGACTTCTTCCTCCGCTTAGCCACGACTGTTTAACAGACAAGGCTTCGGCGCAAACCTCCAAACGAGGTCACGAACTCATTTGCATATTAATGGAGTGACTGTGGTCATTTGCATATAAAAACGTGCTACTGCAAGGAGGCGGATTTTCTTAGGAAAAAGAAAACAATTTCGCTAATCATCAAAATATAGCGTCTTATATATATATATATATATATATATATATATATATATATATATATATATATATATATATAACTTTAAAAAATGTTTCTAAATAAATAAGTAAATAAAACTAAGAATAAAAGGCGCTGGTCTCGAGCGCCCTCTGATTTGATTTGTCGGGAGTCGACTCCCGATTCAAGGTGTAAGGAAAACGATTCAAATCTATTCCACACAACATATATATGTTTTTTTATTTTATTATAATCACCTTAATCACCTCCTGTATTTCTTAATGCGACCTTGTAATAATCAGTGCAATAATGAATGACAAGGATCTTTACCAACTTAAGCTATCATTTATGATTCGGTTATCATTTATGATTCACATATGATTCATGGACAACTGCCATTTTAGTGATTTACTTTATGCCCAGTAAATTAGATGCTTTAGCATCTGTTGTTGTCGCTGTTTAATTGTAAGCCATTTTTTTTCCCCCCCAAAGTAAAATACACCAAATCTTCAGAGTCGACTCACGATTCTTAAACCCAAATCGAATCTCTTTGGTGCTGACTCCAAGCCCTATAGGCAGTAATTAAATCTCTGACAGCAGCAGGAAAGTAGCTAATGTGTGCTTTAAAGGTCACTGTTTTTATAAGCTCCTTAAAAAAGAAAGAAAGAAAGAAAGAAAGAAAGAAAGTCTCTAAGAGGCTAATAAACCAAATCTGACCTCAAATTCAACATAACAACGAGTTATCAGCAAGTGAGCTTAGACACTTCTAAAAGGGCTTAAAAACTAAACAATCCAGCACAGTGACAAAAGAGTGTATGTGCTGAGTGTAAACTGAGTTCTTCCCCCAGCCTGTGCAGGGTTTTTTGTGGCTCTTAGATGCCCATTCACTCCCCCGTGGAGGCTTTATATGCTCCTGCTTAATGCGGCCTATTCCTATTTACACCCCCCCCTAATGAGCCCTAATTATACTGCATGTGAACTGTCACCAACACAACACTCATTTGCAAATGAAATGACACCTGCTGAGAGAGCATAAAACTTTCTTTTTCTGACCCTGAGCACAAACAATAGCAGGTCAAGTGGGACCTGTGGGTCTGCGGGGCCCCAGGCAGGAGCGGTCGCTTCGGAACCATTTTACCTCCACTCGGTAAAGCACACGTGAAATGTGTTGAATTTCAGTGAACCACTGTGAATTAGTTAATGTCATCTCAGGAAAGAATCATCTCATGGAGTCAGGTCTTTTAGGTGAAGAGCTGATTCACATCTAAATGAGTAATTTTCTGTCTTTCTTTTAGATGTTATTAATCTTTTATTCATTCTTTTATCTTAATCATTATCTTAAGCATTAAATGCTTCCACGTAAACCTTTTTTCATCATCTGAGCCGTTCTGTTCGTGCGAGTCGTGAGCTGTGTGTTTGACTCTCAGTTGTGTGTTCTTATAGGCATAGGTATAGTATTGTTATGGTGTTAATTAAAAGGTAGGGTAACATTTCATTAAACAATTTCCGACATAGTTAATGAAACTGGTCAAAATATCACTAAGTTTGTCAGGTTTGAGGGAAAAAATGTCAATGAGTCATTTGGGAGTTGAAAGAGTCAACTTGTTGGTAATTATCCTCAAAATAGACAGAATTGTCAGCTTGTTAGTGAGTTAATGTATTTTTAAATCGCAGGCACTACTGATAAACGATATATTATTATCATTATAACGTAGACAAACTGTATTTTTGAATTGAAAGTTACTGGACGTCGAGGAGTCGACTCTGTACTCTTATCTATTTTTATTACCTGTCCAAGTCAAAATCACCGACACGCGTTAGCAGGGATCCGACACATTGCTGACTCGGGGGTCTGATCTGGAAGTTTCCTGCTTTTCACCTCTAGAGGGATTGCTGGTCCGAAACCTGGAAACGTTTAAGTTTAAGGGTGGCCGAGGGGAGAGGCTGTGGTTATTTTGTCACCATGACAACAACTCCAGCTACTCAAGTTATTTATATGACCACTAATAAAATCAGATGAGAACGGAACATAAATTAAGGTGGAAAAACACGGTGACAAACTGAACTGGAGCTACGCCGTGCTACAGCTCAGAGTAAAGCCATAATGAAAAGTAATAATAACAGATTTGTTCCGTCTTGTCCATAAAGCTCATCTCTGCCGTTGTTATTTTTTTAAACTCCCTTAACCCTTAAACTTGTCTTAAAGCAGGACGCTTCTTTAAAAAGTTGTCCACGTTGGAGGAAAAGGAGAATAATTACGACAAAAAAAACCCTGAATTCATCAGTAACACTACGTTTTATACTACAAATATTACCTTTATTTATCATTTATTACAAATAAGCTTTAAAACAACAATATGTTTTTACACTCTGAGGAAAATAAGGGTACCAACCGGTACTTTTCCTTGTACCTTTAGTGTCTATTTTTCACCTGGAAATGTGAACCTTCAAATTTTTTAACTACATGCACAGTTGTAGGAAAAAGATACTAAAGGTACTAAAGGTACTAAAGGTGTATGCTTGAGGGTACCATTCCAGCGACAATGAAAGGTACGGTTAAGTACCCGTTTTTTTCTGAAAGTGTGTATGTTTTAGTAGGAAATGCGCACTACACACAAACACACACTACACACAAACACACACTACACACAAACACACACAACACAAACTAAGAAAAATACAAAAAAAGAATATCAAATAACCATAAGAATGTGGGATAAAAAGGTGTTAGCTATTCATTGAGGTATTTAACTCATAACCTCGCATCTCAGTATACATTAGGGAGTGAATTTAGACACTATGTAGTGCGTAGGAGGCTTTACTTCATGCCCTACATAGTGCACATACACTGGGGTGCTAGTTTATTAGTTAACATATAGCTAATACACTGAACCTCTGTGTAAAGGTCATTAATGATCATAGGCGTCTGTGTACATGTGTGTGTGTGTGTGTGTGTGTGTGTGTGTGAGAGTGAGTGAGAGAGAGTGTCCGTAGCTCAGAGCAGGTTGACTCCATGTTTGAGTAAGCGATGGCGAGCTTTACTCGGCAGAGAGAAAGCGCTGTCCTGGCCGTTCGGTATCCCAGAATTCCTTGCAGGCGCCCCCTGCTGGACGAAGAAGGTCTCCTGAGCCACAGTGCAGGTGGCGTAGAGAGCACAGCCGGCACTCCTACAACACACACACACACACACACACACATACATTTCAACTCACAGCACAGCTAACACACACACACATACATAAATGTGCACACACACACCTGATAATGGCTTCCTGCAGCATGTCCTCGTGTGAGAAGTGTGAGTGTAGCAGAGCTGTGGCTTTCACGAACGGGCGATCCTGAGGTCCTGTAGAACGGCCACACATGTTCGCTAACACACACACACACACACACACACACACACACACACACACACACACAATAAGTTTAGTTTTTTCCTTCATTATAATCAAAAGCAGACTAGCTCCTATTGGCTGTTTCGTTCAACTTTCGTGTGTGTGTGTGTGTGTGTGTGTGTGTGTGTGTGTGTTTCTCACTGGTGAGTGTGTTCTGGATGCGGTCGTAATGGGCAAAAATGTACGGCGCCACAGGGATCTCAGACGCAGGTGGGATCGTCCTCAGGTGAGCCTCGAGTCCGTTCAGGGAGGCCAGACTGCTATGGTACTGTGCACACACACACACACACACACACACACACACACACACACACACACACCAAAAGAGTGTCAGTTGACCGCACAGACTCACGGGCTGTGCACCAAACCACACACTACTAAATAATATGCACTGTACTTAAGGTTGTATATGTCTGGTTGTCATGGTAACTGGGAAACTTTAGTTCTGGATGCCTCAGGTACCTCAGGTGGTGTACTATATAATATAGTGGGGTAGTATAGTGGTTTGGGACACAGCCATGGTAATACTGTACATTATTATTCACACTCTCACACACACACACACACACACACACACACACAAACACACACACTGCTCACCACTTCCTCTTTGGCGTTAGGGTGTGTCTCGAAGCCAGGTTCTACCAGCAGTACAAGTACAAGCCCTCTGACCCGGTGCTCGTACAGCAGCATGGGCTCGAGAACCACGTTTTGCTCCTCACACACCCTCACATGCTCCTCTCTGATGTCATTCACTTGCCCCGCCCCTTCCTCCTCCTTCTCTTCGTCGTCTCTGAGAGCTTGGAGATTCTCATCCTCGCTGCTGCTGTGGTTCTGATACCCGGCGCTGACATCATCAACCTGCTCCTGCTCGGCGTCCTCACCTTTACCTGCTGCTAAACCCTCAAACACAAGCATCTCATTGGCCATGGCGTGGTCTTGTGACTCGGCAGCGTCCACTTCTCCTGGCTGGCTTGCCATGCTGGAGCGAAACGGCGTGCTCGCTAATGAGGGACACAAGCTGAAGCTCGCATCATCAGAGAGGGAGGAGTCAGGGGAGGACGCCAGCATCTGACTGGACGATGGGTCAGTGATTGGAGTGTCGGAAAGAGTGCGAGAAAGGAGGCGGGGCTTCACTGGTCGTGCGGGAGATTCAGATCTGAGGTTAGATAAACGTCATAAATTTTAAATATTTAATAACGCATAAAACTGAATGTGATTGGAACGTCTTTGTACCTGCAGGAGGCGGAGTTGTCCACTAGAGGGCGGCGTAGTGTGTGCAGCTCAGACGGCGACAGATACACTGATGTTGTGGTCGTGCTGGAATTGGGCGTGGCCAGAAATGAGCTCCTCCCACTGGCTGGCTTCTTCTTTTCCTGAAGCAGGAGGGCGGGGCTTATTGAACAGTAGTTTAACTTGGTATTACAATTATGTTAATTAGCTAGCTACATTAAGTAGTATGCTAACTAATTATTAGCTAGTAAACGAACATCGCAAGTTGTGTACAGATGTATAAAACCCACAATCAACCAAGGGGAAGTGGACAAGGGGAAGTGGACAAAAAACAAATGAAACACAGAACACTTATTAAGAAGCTGTATGAGTTTTAGCGGAGGCGGAGTTTACCTGCAGGCGGTACGTCTCTGTTTCATGCACCATCACCTTCATCGTCAGCTCTGGAGACATCTGTGTGCTCACCATTCTGCGCAAACACACACACACACACACACACACACACACACACACCTCTTTACTCTATACAGATTTAATGTATATAAACACATCTAAAATGTACGACGGCGTCTTAGTGCCACGTAAAAAAATAAAATAAATTAAGATTATGAGAACAAAGTCGTAATATTTTGAGAATAAAGTCAAAATTAGACCGTGGTAAAGTTGGTGTTATATTGGACATTCGCAGATTCGAGATCCGCTCTTCAATTTCTCAATAAATAAACAAATAAACAAAAAGGACAAAATATGTATTAAAAAATATATTCAGTAGTACTTTATTTTCTGTCCACTCCAGAGCAAGAAAATACACATTTTGTCATTTTTTGTGTGTTTATTTCTTGAGAAATTGAAGAGCGAACCTCGAGTCTGTGAATGTCCAATATAAAACCAACTTTACTTTTTTTGACTTTATTCTCAAAAAATTACGACTTTATTCTCCTAATGTATTTTCTTACAGGCACTAAAACGCCGTTGTAAAATGTGCTCTATTTAAAATAATATAAACATTAACAACACTAAAATGTGGTTTAGCTGATTGGTAGCAATTACATGTGCATTAGTACATTAGTGGTGAATTTTGGTGTACTGTGCGTCGCCATAGAAACATCGCCATATAAATAACATGAGAGGGCAATTACTTTCTGATAACCTGAACCCTGCAGATCAGAAGGAACATCTTATTGTTCTAATACACTCTGTGTTAGGGTACTGTGTAGTGTGCATAATTCTCCAGTGTAGGGAGGAGGGAGTAGGGAATAGGGAGTAAGGAATAGTGAGTATGGAATAGGGAGTAGGGAGTAGGGAATAGGGAGTAGGGAATAGGGAGTAGGGAATAGGGAGTAGGGAGCAGGGAGTAGGGAATAGGGAGTAGGGAGTAGGGACCAGGGAGTAGGGAGCAGGGAATAGGGAGCAGGGAGTAGGGAATAGGGAGTAGGGAGTATGGAGCAGGGAATAGGGAGTAGGGAACAGTGAGTAGGGAATAGTGAGTAGGGAATAGGGAATAGGGAGTATGGAATAGGGAGCAGGGAATAGGGAGTAGGGAACAGTGAGTAGGGAATAGGGAATAGGGAGTATGGAATAGGGAGCAGGGAGTAGGGAGCAGGGAACAGTGAGTAGGGAATAGTGAGTAGGGAATAGGGAATAGGGAGTATGGAATAGGGAGTATGGAGCAGGGAATAGGGAGCAGGGAGTAGGGAGTAGGGAATAGGGAGTATGGAGCAGGGAATAGGGAGTAGGGAGTATGGAACAGTGACTAGGGAATAGTGAGTAGGGAATAGGGAATAGGGAGTATGGAATAGGGAGCAGGGAATAGGGAGTAGGGAACAGTGAGTAGGGAATAGGGAATAGGGAGTATGGAATAGGGAGCAGGGAATAGGGAGTAGGGAGTAGGGAGTAGGGACCAGGGAGTAGGCAGCAGGGAATAGGGAGCAGGGAGTAGGGAATAGGGAGTAGGGAGCAGGGAATAGGGAGTAGGGAGTATGGAGCAGGGAATAGGGAGTATGGAACAGTGAGTAGGGAATAGTGAGTAGGGAATAGGGAATAGGGAGTATGGAATAGGGAGCAGGGAATAGGGAGGAGGGAATAGGGAGTAGGGAGGAGGGAGTAGGGAGTAGGGAAGAGGGAGCAGGGAATAGGGAGGAGGGAGGAGGGACCAGGGAGTAGGGAGCAGGGAATAGGGAGCAGGGAGTAGGGAATAGGGAGTAGGGAGCAGGGAATAGGGAGTATGGAGCAGGGAATAGGGAGTAGGGAATAGGGAGTATGGAACAGTGAGTAGGGAATAGTGAGTAGGGAATAGGGAATAGGGAGTATGGAATAGGGAGCAGGGAGTAGGGAGCAGGGAACAGTGAGTAGGGAATAGTGAGTAGGGAATAGGGAATAGGGAGTATGGAATAGGGAGCAGGGAATAGGGAGTAGGGAATAGGGAGTATGGAGCAGGGAATAGGGAGCAGGGAATAGGGAGTAGGGAATAGGGAGTATGGAGCAGGGAATAGGGAGTAGGGAGTAGGGAGTATGGAACAGTGACTAGGGAATAGTGAGTAGGCAATAGGGAATAGGGAGTAGGGAACAGTGAGTAGGGAATAGTGAGTAGGGAATAGGGAATAGGGAGTATGGAATAGGGAGTAGGGAAGCGAGGGCAGTGGTAGCTCAGTGGTTAAGACGTTGGGCGACTGATTGGAAGGTCGTGAGTTCAAATCCCAAGCCGCCACTGTTGGGCCCTTGAGCGAGGCCCTTAACCCTCAATTGCTCAGATGTATAAATGAAATTAATGTACGTCGCTCTGGATAAGGGCGTCTGCCAAATGCCGTAAATGTAAATGACTAGGGAAACACTGAGAACACGGTGTGCTGTATATTGACCTGAAGCTGTTGTGTGTAACAGAGAAGTGACTGTTACATGAACATGATAAATGTATAAAACTGATCTGAGAACCTGCCGCGGTGGAGGATACAGCCTGCTAACACCAGGGGGCAGCGCTGACACGCCTGCAGGATCAGAGCAGCCTTCATCAACAACAACGGGTCAATCTGAGGGGGAGAGAGAGAGAGAGAGAGAGAGAGAGAGTTCATTTAAGTTATAAATAATATCACAACTCATACATACTAGGGGTGTCACGATACCATAAACACACCTTACGATACTACACCAGCCGAAGTATCACGATACCACGCGATATCGTGTTCATTCATAACTCAAATCTACAAAATGAACCACATTGACAGAAATACACAGATATAAATGAAAACAGACAAACCGGATTTTCCTCTGAATGTGTTATTAATGAGAATGAATAACTGGCTGCTGGAAAAACTCCAGAACAATCATACGGTTGGGAAGCGACTGATTCAACGTGCCACATATTTCACCTGTTGTTTCCTAGAGCAGAGAAATCACGCAGATGGATCAAACACGGCTAATTTTACAGGGTTCATACAGATGCTTTCTAGCACCAGATAGAAAATGACTATTTTCAAGTTTTTCAGTACTTTCATTTCAAAAAGCCAAATTCAAGCTCTTCAAGCACCTTGTATGAACCCTGATTTTAGTGTTTACACACAGCGGTTAGCGTAACATTAGCTCGCTTGGTAGCAAACAGGAAATCTTTACAGATTTAGGTAAAGAATTTAGGTTAAATGAAGTGTCACTGGCCTTTGTGTATTCTGCAAAAGCAGCGAGGTGTGTCGTTTCAGCAAAAATAGTATTAACAGTACCGGTATCGCGTGCAGCCCTAATACATACAGAGTGTGAATAACACTAAAGACTAAATGTGTTTAATCTTATTCCTGTTTGTTCTTTCTAATTTCTGTTTATTTATTTATTGTGTTTCTCATTTTCTGATTATAACTGCATTTACACCGGATGAGAGCTGCAACATAAGTAAAGTGTATTATTGTTATTATTTTTGATCGTGTGTGTGTGTGTGTGTGTGTGTGTGTTGCGTACCTGTGTGTAGTCGATGGTTGTGAGACAGGTGAAGATGTGATGGAGCTCAGTAGCGCCGCCCTGCAGGTGGGAGAGATAATGAGCCCAGTGTACAGCCAGTTCCTCCTGACTGTGGAGCTACAGCAGGGAGCAGGAGCACACAGACACGGGGCAGTGAGAACGGGGCGGGGCTAACCAGAATGGGACGGGGCTTATTTCCGCTCTTCGAAAAGTAAGTAATGATGGTGATTAGATAAGTGATGAGTGTTTGTACCTGATAGCTGCGACGCACCGAGCCGTTATAGAAACAGAACAGATCAATCATCTGATCCAGAAAATCAGACATACTGACATCCGGGAGATCGTTTACACAGCTCAGAGCCTGAGAGAGAGAGAGAGAGAGAGAGAGAGAGAGAGAGAGAGAGAGAGAGAGAGAGAGAGACAGAGACAGAGAGAGAGGTGGGTTTATAATCAGCACCACATTAATGCCCATATTGGTTAACATATATAACAGATGTGGTCCTGTCTCTCTCTCTCTCACACACACACACACACACACACACACACACCCAGAGGAAGTCGTCTCTCATGCGGATGGCGTATTTACTCCTGCGCAGACGGAGCAGACGGACCGGAGACGCTGAAATCTCTGACACACAGCGACTCACACCGGCCAGCTGACCACACAACAACTCCTGCTGATCCAACGGAGTCTGGAACACACACACACACACACACACACACACACACACACACACACACACACACACACTTAATGGGTGAGTTGTATGAACAGACAGACAGGCAGACAGACAGATCTTACGTGTTCAGGGTAGTAGTAGTAGATGCCGGCGCGGGTCAGATCACCTTCCTCACGCACTTTAGAGCGATCGTACAGGAAGAAACAACTGCAGCTGAAAACATCACAACACACACTATAATAATAATAATAATAATAATACATCAATAATTATATAATTATTATTAAAGTGCATGTGTTTAGTCCACAATATAGGTCTAAGTGCCATCACTGAAAGTTGTCCCTCTCTCTCTGTATATCTGTCCTTCAGTCTCTGTGTGTGTGTGTGTGTGTGTGTGTGTGTGTGTGTGTGTGTGTGTGTGTGTGTGTGTGTTCTCACAGTGAGCTCTCGGTGTGTCGTGTCTCAGCCATCAGTGCTGAGTGATTCAGGGACTCGCTGCTGATTAAACCGGACCTTTATCAGAGACACACCATCCTCCGTCCATCCCCGAGTCGAGCCGAGACACTGCAGAGACACAAAACAATAAAAATAAAATAAATAAAATAAAATAATAATAACAATAACATCATAAACATCATGTAAATATATAACCTATAAAGCTGACTATCAGAAACTAATGTGTGAATTTTTTTTTGGTCTAAAAGTACTTTATTTATGTATATTATTTACATTTATGTCTTCAGTAATTATCAAATGTTTTTTGGCTACTTTAATTATTTGTTCTTTATTAATTTTTAAAAAATGTATTTATAACTTATTATTTATCTATCGATATTATATGATGTTTTATGCTGAATGTACGGTAATTAAACAATTAATTTAAATCATATAAATAATATGTAGATCCTAATTTACAAAACAGAATAAATCCAGTATGGTCTACAGAGAATAACTGTTCGTTTAATATATTAATGTAAAGAATATGGGAGTCAGCTTCCTTTCATTCAGCCAGAGAAATGCGTTATTTCTCCTATCCGCTTTACGGCAAGCCCGCCTCCTACTCTCTGATTGGCTAAATGGTGCTTCTCAGAAAATCCTAACCAATCGTAGAGAAGAACGCTCCGAAAACGTGTATTAGTAACCAATCGCAGCGGATAACGCGGGATTTGTCTGAATATGGATGGGGAAAGAAAAACACGAGCGGCTTTGGGATGATCTGATTAAATTTCAATTCCTAAAAAACGGCCAGTTTCCAAAATTGTTCGCTGAGCTTTTTAGACTATTCAAAAGTCTTTAAGACACCGAACAGTATCTTTAAGATACTGAAATGTCAGTATTTTCGAATTAAAAAAAGAGGATTTTGGTTTCCTCAGAAGTTAGCAAACCCTGCAAAAAAAGGAACTGTTAACATAAAGCTAAAGTTATGCTAAGCGCGTGACATATATTTTGGCATTTAAGTCAGATTAAATGTGTGATTATTAAGTTGTCTGTAGCTGAAATCAGCCGATATTTACCTCACCTGTTAATCCAAACTCAGGTCAGTACTCCTGCATCACCCTAACGTTCACAAATCACGATTTTAACATTAAAACATATATATATTTATATATTAATTTTTTTTTCCCCTAACGTGACATTTCCTTCACGCGCTCTCGGTCCCTCGTTCTGTTCCTCAGGTTAAATAAAGAGAAAAATCTTCCTAAAAGTCTGGAATGTTGGTCACAAGAAAGTGTCATGTGAGAGCGGCTCCGTCCAAAAACCCCCCTGCGTACTCGTTTACTAAATAGTGCGTGAAAACCCGTTCACTACGTACGCATGCGCACTAGTTCTGCATACTCTCTAGGACGGCAGCATGCGCGTGCAGGGAAAAGCTAGGAATACGGCACGCGCGGACGGACAAACTCGCTCAGTAATGTCGTTGTGTAAATTCGTTTCCATTACAAACAGTACACAATCGTGAAGTGTGTGCATTCTGCCCTTTCTAAACAACTTATACAAACTAAAAAGGACACACAAAAAAGACACTTTATAATTTAAGGATTATATCTTTATTTATTTATTTATTTCAATTGTTTAATGTTATTCACGCTCACACAGTGGTCCAGGAATGAGTAACTGTGTTCATGAGCGAGAGGTCAGAGACGGTTTAAACGAGTCGGTACGTAAACTGAAGTAATGGAGCATGGTCCAGGAGTTAAGAGAGGGGGGGGATGAGGAAGCCCTCTGGTCCGGCTTGATGGGAAATCGTGCGTCCTTCACTACTCGTGAGCCTCGTATCCGTCAGGAAGAGCGTTGACGTGGGAGTTGTGGAAGAGGGTCTTGTTCCCGTCACCCCATGGGAAACGCTGCGGAGCGGGAAAAGCAGAAATAAATGAACACGAGTGAGAGAGAATACAGGGTACACTAGCACAGCGTCAGGGAAAGTAACCTGAACTGAAACTGTGAAGACAAACATTTAATCTATAGTTATATTACTGTATGCTTCTGTACTGATATAATCATAATCAAGACATCGATATTATACGTCACAGTGCACTTTTCTGAGATATTGTCAAATCTTTTTCAAACTTATTTTAAACAAGGAGCTGACTTTTTGAATCTCAAAATAAATAAATAAATAAATAAAAATTCTTACAGATAAAGAAAAAAAAATCCTTCTCTGTAAATTTATCATCGTGGTGCACAGAAATGCCTTGAAAATACCGTGATATGATCATCTCTGCTTTCATTTGTTATCAGGTGTGGCTCCTGATTGGTTGGAAGTGCTGAAACTGGAGACTCCTTCGATTAATGTTAAAATAAACCTCATTCACGTCCCTGCGAACGAGCTGTTACTGTAGAAACCATGACCCATAAGGCCGAGCGCGTTAATATAAACCTGAGCTACCGTCATAGAGAATTAATCAACACCTTCTGACCAATCAGGATCCAGAACTAGGCAGCAGCAGTGCTGTGGTGTAAATGGAGACGATGATGACGACGGAGCCGGGTGGCTTTTCGTACTATTTTTGGAGAGAGAGCTCATGTGGGTCATGTGACGTATTAAATTAAAAAATTTTTTTTTTAATTTATCACCTTGCTGCGGATGCGGAGGTGTGTGTAGGGGATGAACTCGGGCTGATCGTGGCTGTGGTGCTGAGCCTTCAGGAACATGTTCAACATACACACTCCGACTCCGGGCAGAGCCACCAGGAAGGACAGCAGCTTCCAGGTCTTCGCTAAAAGACATTATGAGAAGATCAGTGAGTGTGTTCATGTGTCAGTGTGACCCGAATCACCTTTACACCTCTCAGCTTACTTACTACAACTGGACAACAATATAAAATACATCACTCACACACACACACACACACACACATATATATATATATACAGAATGAGAAATAGATTAGAGTTATTTATAGCAAGTACACTACTTAATTACCAAAATAAGTATAATTTAAAGTCTAACATTATATTAATTAAAACAAATCCTATAGCTGTCCCTTTATAAAAATCTATATTTAAGAAAAACTGCTGCTGCACGCGCTTTTAACAGCCTGACAAACTAGCATGCAAGCATAAACTAACTACAACTATTTAATAATAAAAAGAAATTAATATAAGACATGAATTATGTTCTAAAATGTAGAAAATATAGCAAAAATATGTTCTGTGTCAAATTATACACAGTTAGCTGACAGGAAGATTAGCATTAGCTCTAACAAGGTCACTTTCTACAGAACAGAGTTAAGCCACTATTTTATTTAATGTACTATTTGTTAAAAAGCATTCTTTCTTTAAAGAAAAACCAAACTATTTATTAATCTTACCCCCTTGCTCTCCGTGAGCCGCCGCGGCTGAAAGCTGCCGTCTCTGAACCGCAGAAACGGAGCGCAGCAGAGTCTGAGAGAAACGTCCCAACGACGCCATTTTGCTTTACCACTGATACACAGGAAAACGGAAGCGGAAGTTGCTTTCATAACGAGCGTGTGGTTTATTACATGTACTTTACCGACCCGTTTTCAGGCAAGACGCAGCGCCCCATGCTCAGCGATTGGGTAAAACCTTACGCACGCGCGGGGATTGTTGAGTAGTAGCCAATTGGAGCGTGTAAAAAGGCGGATTTTATCTATATACGGGTGGGAAAGGAAAATACAGCGTCATGTCTGAAATCCTAACGGCCAAAAAGATCAAGAAAATATAATATAATATAATATAATATATATACTGAATATTGCAAATCATTTTTTAAAAAAAAGCATTTTCTAAAAAAATTATTTCTTATTGTATCCATTTTAATTTGTATTATTATTTATTATTTTACGTACGTATTTATATTTATTTATTTACATGCTTATTTACTTTACTGATCTATCTGTTTCTGTTTTAGTAAACATGGATTATAAACATACATAAAAATATAATAAAATAAATGTCCGGCCACAAATGAGAAATTGCTTACATGTTTTTTTTGCTTTTTGACTTATTTGTTGTTGATATTGTTTATAAAAATTTATCATTTTCCACTTTTTATTTAAATAAAATTCCTGTTTTTGTTTTGTCTTGAGAGACAGACAAGACATAGAGAGAGACAGACAGGACACAGAGAGAGACACAGAGAGGACACAGAGAGAGACACAGACAGGACACAGAGAGAGACAGACAGGACTCACAGAGAGACAGACAGGACTCACAGAGAGAGAGACAGACAGGACACAGAGAGAGACACAGACAGGACACAGAGAGAGACACAGAGAGGACACAGAGAGAGACACAGACAGGACACAGAGAGAGACAGACAGGACTCACAGAGAGACAGACAGGACTCACAGAGAGAGAGACAGACAGGACACAGAGAGAGACAGACAAGACACAGAGAGAGACACAGACAGGACACAGAGAGAGACAGACAAGACACAGAGAGAGACACAGACAGGACACAGAGAGAGAGAGACAGACAGGACACAGAGAGAGAGAGACAGACAGGACACAGAGAGAGAGAGAGACAGACAAGACACAGAGAGACAGACAGGACACACAGAGAGAGAGACAGACAGGACACACACAGAGAGAGAGAGACAGACAGGACACAGAGAGACAGACAGGACTCACAGAGAGAGACAGAGAGGACACAGAGAGAGAGAGAGAGAGAGAGAGAGAGGACACAGAGAGAGACAGACACAGAGAGAGACAGACAGGATTAACCGAGAGAGAGACAGACAGGACATACACAGAGAGAGAGAGAGAGAGAGAGACAGGACTCACAGAGAGAGAGACAGACAGGACACAGAGAGAGAGACAGACAGGATACACAGAGAGAGAGAGACAGACAGGACTCACAGTGAGAGACAGACAGGACACACAGAGAGAGAGACAGACAGGACACACAGAGAGAGAGACAGACAGGACACACAGAGAGAGAGACAGACAGGACACAGAGAGAGAGAGAGACAGACAGGACACACAGAGAGAGAGAGACAGACAGGACACAGAGAGAGAGAGAGAGACAGACAGGACACACAGAGAGAGAGAGAGACAGGACACACAGAGAGAGAGAGAGAGGACACACAGAGAGAGAGAGAGGACACACAGAGAGAGAGAGAGACAGGACACAGAGAGAGAGAGACAGACAGGACACAGAGAGAGAGACAGACAGGACACAGAGAGAGAGAGACAGACAGGACACAGAGAGAGAGAGACAGACAGGACACAGAGATAGAGAGACAGACAGGACACACAGAGAGAGAGACAGACAGGACACAGAGAGAGAGACAGACAGGACACACACAGAGAGAGAGACAGACAGGACACACACAGAGAGACAGACAGGACACACAGAGAGAGAGAGACAGACAGGACACACAGAGAGAGAGACAGACAGGACACACAGAGAGAGAGAGACAGACAGGACACACAGAGAGAGAGAGACAGACAGGACACACAGAGAGAGAGACAGACAGGACACACAGAGAGAGAGACAGACAGGACACACACAGAGAGAGAGAGGCAGACAGGACACAGAGAGAGAGACAGACAGGACACAGAGAGAGAGAGGCAGACAGGACACAGAGAGAGAGACAGACAGGACACAGAGAGAGAGACAGGGTCTCATTTGTATTTTTTTTGCTGTTTTTGTTACTTTTTTATTTACTTAACACCGCTCATTAATGTACTTTGGCCCAAAGTGTTTTGGAATCCAAATAAAAGATTCTCTATAACCCGCATTATAAATGCACTCTGTACTATAGAAATATATTATTTATTGCACACACACACACACACACACACACACACACACACACACACACACACACACACACACACACACACACACATATTTAACACCATGTGTATTAATGTTTTATTCCTAAAAATGAATTCTGACATGAAGTAACATGCTGTTTTTTTCAGGACAGACGATCAGATGAAGAAATTCTGTGTTGATCTACAGGTTAATATTCAACACGCCTGAGCTCTCAGCGTTAAACATCTGTGTCCAGTGCAGTTTCTGACCTTCACATCGTAAACACGCCGTGATTTCTGGAGATCGTTTCTGTTCATTCTTGGTGATTACAGAAGCTGAAGGAGGTCAGAGACACGGCCGTCGTGAGCTGGTGAGGAGTTCAGATTCCCTGACGATCAATTTCTTTTACAAATACACACTGATAAACAATTTTATATAGTAATGATCATAAGAAAACATTACATTTTAAAAAATATTTTAGTTCATACAGTAAAGATTATAAAGAAAAGCACATTAACTCAAACTTGAAATAATGATGATGGATATTAGTGATTATCATCATCAGCGTTAACAACAGAGTAAATCTAAAATGTGTTTTTAGTCTATATTATAATCTATATGTATAGAGCTAATAATAAAAGTCCAACTTATTCAAAATCCTTTCTCTATATACAGCCCTGAATCTTTAAATATTATGCAAATCAGCATAATAAAAATAAAAATACCATAATAAAAATAAAAATAGCATAATAAAAATAAAACTATAGTTTCTACCAACTCATCTGCAGTAAATATTAACAATATCCTACATTATCTGATTATTAATTATTATATCACAGCGCTGTTGAATTCTGGATGGTGATTGGTCAGAAGGTGTTGATTAGTTCTCTATAACAGCAGCTCGTTCTGATACGTCATGGTTTCTATAGCAACAGAGGACGTATCATTCACAGGGACGTGTACAGATAATAAACGTATTAAAAAGGTGTGTAATTGTTGATACGATGAAGTTTATTGTAAGGAGAAATGTGTTCATGTAACATTTAAGGAAGGAGTCTCCGGTGTCAGAAGTAAAGCTGTAACTTTAAGTTCTCCGACGTCTTCAGGACAGAGGAGTTTTACGCTTCTTTGCGGTTTCTCGGGAACATGACAAGCTGCGATTTTTTTGTCTTATTCACTTTTTACGTCACCATTAAGTGAGAACACGAACCGACTTGTTTCATGAAGATTAAATACAAACCACAAACAGATAAAAAGTACGAGGCGTCGTTCTTTCATAAATATGAAAATGTAACCGTTAGCAAGCTGCTGTGACATAAGACGGATAAAACACTTGGGGACGTGCCGTTTCAGGAAAATAATCAACTTTATTTTACTGCAACAGCGTGACGCATACAGTGTTTATTATTTATTTATATTAATATCTGACTCGTGCATCCTTTTTTGTCGGTGTACAGGAATGGAGTCGATGCAGTACGACCGCTTCGCCTCGCCAGAGTCAGAAAGCGACGAGCGACATCGTCATCAAGCTCCTTTATACACACCGAGTGAGTTACGACTTCATTCTATACTGACACGACTCGTTATTACCTTCGTCCAGTCGACAGACCTGCTAACTAGAAGCTAGAGCTAGCATTTTCATGACGACGTCATCACAATTTTAATACTTAGCATAAAGTAATAGCTTGACTAATAGTTTATAGCTATGGTGGCTAGCTTGCTATCAAACCTAATTCTAGCTAATTAGCTAGAATGCTAGCAAACTTAGCGGGTACTTTTTGTCAGATATCTACTGCTAGAGGGATAACTTTAACATCAGCTAATACTTAATGAGCGGTAGTTAGCTAACAGCACAGTACTGTGTTTACAAAGCTGGTTAGATTTAATATTCAGTGCTACGCAAATTTTATGCGGCTTATAACCAGTATCTTAAGCAAAGCATAGAAATGCGAATTAAAAACTTGTATTTTCCCAAACACGTCATGCTAATTAAACGCATTGTTTTATGGTAATTAATCCCAGCATTTTATGCTAAACACATGTTATGCTAATAAAAATTCTTGTATGCTAAGCATGTTATGCTTTAAACCCTGTATTTTATGCTAATTATTCCTAGTATTTTATGCTAAGCAGATTTCATACTATATAAATCGCATATTTTATGCTAGTTGTTTATTACACTGATCATTTATGACGTAGCTGGTTTATTAAAATGATAGTTTACGGGTTGTTTTATAATTCAAGTTTATGATTCAGCAACAGTGACGTCTCTCATGAAAATACAACATTAGAATATTGATTTGTGATCATTTCGAATCTAATCTCATAATAGTCATTTAGTAATTTTATTTTATTTTTTTTCTGTTTCAGATCAACAGAACCGTCGGATTTACATCATGTTTGGCGTGCTCACGGTCTTCCTGCTCCTGCTGACTCTCTCAGTGGGAATTAGAAGTACGTCACACGGAATTTTTTACTCTTAAGAACTGAATGAATTAAAAGTTCTCTTACTAGTTAAACATCACAAAAAGAAAATAACAAATCATTTTTTAAATGTATAACATTTGGACGCACCAGAAGTACTTTTCACACTGTGGTGTTGTGGAGGCCAGAGCAGAAGATGATGTACGCCTTTATCTGAAGTCATGTGCAGTATGATGACATTTACTTCTGTATGTGTTTATAAAAGTCACTCAGGTGAACCAACAGGTGTCGGACATTTTCTCCTCGCTGCAGACAGTCGCTTCGATGAAAGCTGCTCAGACAGGTGAACAAGATCATCACATGTTCCTTCTTAGTATTTTTCTTTTCTCCCCAATTTAGTCATGGTCAATTCCCATCCATCAGGCAGCTCTCCTCTATCACACGACAGCTACCAACCAGGACGCCATGATTGGCTGGTGTCGCTGTGATAGAGAGTATGCCCCTCCCTCCGGATTATTAATAACCATGCCCATGTTTATGATATTTTGCTCTCATAATATTTTTACTGAACAATACTGGACAGCTCGTAGTTTATCTCTGAGAAGCAGTATTAGCTTTACATGAAATGAACAGCATGTGTTAAGGCGAGGTTGGCAGTCTTCACTCACCACCTGTTTGTTACAGGTCATTGTTTATGTATTTATAATTATAACGATCTCTCTTGCAGATTATAGTTCGTCTCATGAACCTGCAGTGCCACTACCTGTGAGAGGTGAGGCTGTGTTTGTCTGGATGTCAATCGATCATTCAGTCTGTCTCTCTATCGCATCACGTCTGTTGTTTGTACACTCATATAAAATGTGTTTGTGCAGGTTCCTGTGAGAATGACTGGGTCTTTTACAAAAACCAGTGTTACTATGCGTCTGTTCAGAGGTTGAACTGGCACGATGCAGAGAAGAACTGCATCCAGCGAAGGGGTCACCTGATGGTGGTGAACGACCGTAAAGAGATGGTAAAGCCTAAACACTGACCTCTAATTCCTACTACTAATGTGGTGCACTGATGAGGAAATGCAGAATAACATGATGTCACATAAAATTAATAATAATAATAATAATAATAATAATAATAAGAAGAAGAAGAAGAAGAAGAAGAAGAGGAAGAAGAATCCCTCTTTCTCTCTGTGCATTTCTCTCTCTCTCTCTTTCTCACTATCTTTTTTTTCAGGAGTATATATCTCAAGTGACAGAAGAACATCTGAGTTATTGGATAGGTCTGGTTGAGAGAGAGGACGAGGGGAGCTGGAGCTGGGTTGATGGAACAGACTTTAAATCCACTGAGCAGTAAGCATTCAAACCTCAAATCATGACCCCTTAACCATTACCTCAAATCATGACCTCTTAACCATTACCTCAAATCATGACCCCTTAACCATTACCTCAAATCATGACCCCTTAACTATAACCTCAAATCATGGCCCCTTATCCATAACCTCAAATCCTGACCCCTTAACCATAACCTCAAATCCTGACCCTTTAACCATTACCTCAAATCCTGACCCTTTAACCATTACCTCAAATCCTGACCCTTTAACCATTACCTCAAATCATGACCCCTTAACCATTACCTTAAATCATGACCCCTTAACCATTACCTCAAATCATGACCCCTTAACTATCCTCTCAAATCATGACCCCTTTACCAATACCTTAAATCAAGACCCCTTAACCATTACCTTAAATCATGACCCCTTAACCATTACCTCAAATCATGACGCCTTAACCATTACCTTAAATCATGACCGCTTAACCATTACCTCAAATCATGACCCCTTAACCATTACCTTAAATCATGACCCCTTAACCATTACCTCAAATCATGACCCCTTAACTATAACCTCAAATCATGACCCCTTAACCATTACCTCAAATCATGACCCCTTAACTATAACCTCAAATCATGGCCCCTTATCCATAACCTCAAATCATGACTCCTTAACCATAGTCCCCACAATCTGTCCCTTTAAACATGTCCTCAAATCCTGGCATCTTAACCCATGATCTCAGACTTAACATAAACATTGATAGATGGTTGTCTGTGTCTGTGTGTTTATGTGTTTGTTTGTTGTGATGAGGCTCAGATTCAGATATTGACAGTACAAGCACTTATTAGACATGAATGAACACATATTTAGGCATGAATGGTTGAGATGATACTGTGATGTAATAAGGTAAATGAAAACAGTGGTGGACAACGGCAGAGTAAACGTGACATGTGCACAGAGAAAAGTGAGTAAAAGTGTGTGTGTGTGTGTGTTTATCTAGTCTCTGGGATGAAGGACAGCCGGATGATTGGGAGTTCCGTGTGAATGGAGAAGACTGCGGGCAAATTCACGCAAAACACAACTCTCGTGTCACAATACCACACAGGGTGTGGAACGATGCTGACTGCACATTAAGTTATAAATATATATGTGAGAGACCTGCATAGCACACACACACACACACACACACACACACACACACACACACACACACACACACACACACACACACACACACACACAAATAAAATCTGAGTTTATCGTTCTCAAAAGTGAGCACAACACTCTGCAGCAAAAATTTTAAAAATGTAATCTTACTCATTATCGTTGCTTTATTCTAACATAATTCTGTTTTGTGGCTTAGCGATGTTAGCATAAATAATAATAAACTAAAACACTTTGAGGCTAATCACTTCTCGTCTCAATCTTTACACGCACGTTTTGAAATTTCACGTTCAAAGCCAGCAAGAAGGAGTTGCTCTTTTCTGTAGTAACAATCATTTACTACAATCAGCCTGGAGAAATCTGGAAAAAATCCTCCGCACTGTTTTCTGAAGCCGGTGTCATTATCGTACTTTTGTACATTTATTTTTTGCTAATCTGTTTAATACTGTGTGTAAAAACAGGTTTTAATAAAACTATTAAAAGATACAAATCCTCAAGATGTTTCTTTTTTTTATTTTAAATGACTGTGTAACACTTACTCTTTATCAGAGAAATGATCGTAGTGAAATTACATCAGTTTCATTTTAGTGGAATTGACCTTGATGGTTTTGTTTCTAGTGTGAATACATGTTTCACCTTTGCTGACACTGAATTTATATAGTCATATCTGAGCACTGGAATGAGTAACCTGTAACCAGAAAACGAATTCTCGACACTACTACACCCCTAAATCAGCTGGCACGTTGTACTGTAGGTCCACGTCGGATGGTGCTGAGAGGACGACATCATCTCCAGCCTTGGTTACACCTTCATATCCTGTCCAAGAAAATCAGAAAACAAATTCTACACTACACTACACACCCTTGACAAAGTCTGACACCAACCCCTAAAAAAACCCAAAAAACTGGTCCACGCTTCCTCGTATTGTTCATCCTGAATCCTACGTTACACTATCGGTGATGTTTTCTCTCCAGCACCATGGCCTAGATTTATGAGATTTATTACATGGGGTTTTTAATAAAAATAAATAAATAAATAAATAAATAAATAAAGTTAATATTCAGACTGAATCATATTCGGAAAGCAGGGATAAAAAATAATAGTCTGAGGAGAAATTGCAGTAGAGAGGTTTTAGGATTTTATCATTTAATCACTTTAATCACAAAATTCATGAAATACTAAATTAAACATTTAAAGTTACATTGTCTGGTTTACATTGTGCTGTATTTATTGTTTGTAAGAAATAAAGTAAGGAATGGTGAAGAAAATGTGAGCTAATATGACCTAAGCCTAATAATACCCAACCAAACACGACCTAATAACGTTCTTAATAAACTAAATAAACTTCAGGTTATTTTTGGAGTAACATTGTGAAATATAAAAACTAACTGTGGAAAGAAAGAGGTGATTTTA
Organism: Cranoglanis bouderius; assembly: GCA_023630585.1. Taxonomy (NCBI): domain Eukaryota; kingdom Metazoa; phylum Chordata; class Actinopteri; order Siluriformes; family Cranoglanididae; genus Cranoglanis; species Cranoglanis bouderius. The sequence goes on from CM042549.1 coordinate 451,433, forward strand.
GGATCTGTTCCGTTTAATTTCTCCAAAAAAACGAAAAAGAATTTTAAAAAAAACATATTTATAAAACACAGGGTAACCAGGTGATACTAAAAGTGCTGTGGTTCTTTTTTTAATTGCCCAGTTGTCTGGGGTGGTTGTAGCTCAGTGGTGACATTGGACTTCTGATCAAAAGGTTATGAGTTCAAATCCCAGCTCCACTAAGCTGCCACTGCTGGGCCCTTAAGCGAGGCCCTTAACCCTCACCTGCTCAGCTCTATAAAAGTCTGGATAAGGGTGTCTGCCAAAATGCCATAAATGTCCTTGGGCTAGTTATTTTTATTTCTTTTTTTGGCATATCAGAATTTTCCATCATTTCATCTGGCCTTTTCTCACTCCTCCTCCTCATCCCTCGCTCTTTTCAAGGCTTTCCAGCAGCAGAATTTTTCTCACTCTTTCTCAATCATGCGTCTGTCCTGGATTCTGGTGTTGACCACAGGTGAGTCCGTGAAGTGGACCGTTTCTCTTTATTACATCCTTATTACCCCACTGCAGTTTATAAATGTAAACTAATTCAATGTAACTATAAAAGGGTAAAAAGTATGATGTGCAGTTTGTTAATAAATAACATTGTAATAGTTGGCAGTAGTTGCTGTGCTATAGGAGGAATAAATTACTTCATAGGTGCTTTATTGTAAATGTGCTGTTATAGGAAAATAATCTTCAGGGTGGTAACAGTAACTCCACTTCATCACACCACCCCAGCACTCAGTATTTTACCGTAACACAAACAAACACACAGTGTTAACACAGACAGTTATTAAGATATGTAATGTTGATGTTACATTGATATTACATTAATGTTACACTGATGTTGAAGTTACATTATGTTGTGATGTTACTTTGATGTTGTATAGATATTCCATCGATGTGATGTCACATTGATGTGATGTGATGTCACATTGATGTGATGTGATGTTACATTGATGTAATGTTACACTGATGTGATGTGATGTTACAGTGATGTGATGTTGCATTGGTGTGATGTTGCATTGGTGTGATGTGATGTTACAGTGATGTGATGTTGCATTGGTGTGATGTGATGTTACATTGATGTGATGTGATGTTACATTGATGTGATGTGATGTTACATTGGTGTGATGTGATGTTACATTGATGTGATGTTACATTGATGTGATGTGATGTTACATTGGTGTGATGTGATGTTACAGTGATGTGATGTTGCATTGATGTGATGTGATGTTGCATTGGTGTGATGTGATGTTACAGTGATGTGATGTTACATTGATGTGATGTGATGTTACATTGATGTGATGTGATGTTACATTGATGTTACATTGATGTTGCGTGTTGTCTCCCTCCCTGCAGTGTGTGTGGTGTGTGGTGAGTCTCCACCTCGCGCTCTGTGGCAGTTTGGCAAAATGATCAACTGCGTGCAGCCGAATGTGAATCCTTTCATTTACAACAACTACGGCTGTTACTGCGGGTTTTCTGGATCTGGCTCGCCCAAAGACCAACTCGATCAGTATGTATTAAGCGTCCCCAGTGTTAAAATAACAACCACCATTTTACTCATTGCTAGCAGCAGCTAAGTCAGCTATCTAGCTATGTTCTCTCACGTGGCTGATTCTGATTATTAGACTTTTGGGTCAATTTGGTTACCATAGCTCAAAACTCTCAGGTTTTCAGAGATTTTCTAAGTACTTTTGTAGCTATAAAAGCAGTTCGGGGTGCGGGGTTACGTACAGCTCAGTTTGTGATGTCACGAAGTGTTTGATATGCAAATTATTATAGGTAGAATACAATAAACTTTTTAATCACAAAACAGCTAGCTAGCTAATGCTGGAGACGAACAAAATGACAGTGGTGGTTGTCATGGCAATGTTATATTCTGACAGGTTTAGCTAAAGATGATGATGTAAAACAAGAGTGTATTCACACTTATTTAATAAATGCGAACTAGTTTAGCAGTTAGCTAAATGGCTAAGTGAGTTGTGTTGTTTTTGTTTTGTATTGTGGTGTTTGTGTAGATGCTGTCTGGTGCATGATAAGTGTTATGAGAACTCTAGGAAACTTCCAGAATGTCCCGGTTTAGTCGACCTGCCATATGTCAAAGTGTACAACTTCAACTGCTCTGACAAAACCATCAGCTGCTCAGGTAAACACATCTCTCTCTCACACACACACACACACACAAAATTTGTCTTGCTAGTCCAATCAGATTTTTGGACCCAGTATGTGTGTGTGTGTATGTGTGTGTGTGTGTGTGTGTGTGTCCATGTCCAAAGCCTCCAATGATAAATGCCAGGCTGCAGTGTGTGAGTGTGACCGAGTCGCTGCAAACTGCTTCGCCCAGCATCATCACACCTACAACCCCGAATACAAAAACCTCCCGAATGAAGTGTGCAAGAACTGAGAGGCACCAGACCTGGAGACTAAACACCACAACACTGTCTCCATCAACTAAACACCACTCCAACACTGTCTCCATCAACTAAACACCACTCCAACACTGTCTCCATCAACTAAACACCACACCGACTCAGTCTCCATCAACTAAACACCACACCAACACTGTCTCCATCAACTAAACACCACACCGACTCAGTCTCCATCAACTAAACACCACACCAACACTGTCTCCATCAACTAAACACCACACCAACACTGTCTTCATCAACTAAACACCACACTGACTCAGTCTCCATCAACTAAACACCACACCAACACTGTCTCCATCAACTAAACACCACACCAACACTGTCTTCATCAACTAAACACCACACTGACTCAGTCTCCACCAACTAAACACCACACTGACCCCGTTTCAGTCAACTAAACACCACACCAACACTGTCTTCATCAACTAAACACCACACTGACTCAGTCTCCATCAACTAAACACCACACCGACTCAGTCTCCATCAACTAAACACCACACTGACCCCGTTTCAGTCAACTAAACACCACACCAACACTGTCTCCATCAACTAAACACCACACTGACTCCGTCCCCATCAACTAAACACCACACTGACTCCGTCCCCATCAACTAAACACCACACCAACACTGTCTCCATCAAATAAACACCACACCAACACTGTCTTCATCAACTAAACACCACACCAACATTGTCCCCATCAACTAAACACCACATCGAGCCCGTCTCCCATCAGCTAAACACCACACATATTCTGCCTCCAGAAGTAAACACCACACCGACTCTGTCTCTATCAACTAAACACCAAGTGCACAGAATGAATAAAGAACAAAGCAAACTCTGATGGCTGTGTTCTTTTGTGTTGATGATGGTGAATGATGGTGTGTGGTTTGGGACACACCCTCTTATCATGCTGATCATGTGTCTTGTTTAAATGAATACCACATTCAGTAACAGTTTCAGAAGGTTTTATTCAATAATTTATTTATTTACTAAACAGGAAGCAACTCTTCAGTTCAGTACAAAATTTCACTTTTAGACTGGACTGTATGCTATCCAACGTTATAAAAAATATTTCACAACACATCAAAATTCAGTGAAGTAAATAAATCAGTGCTGGAAAATCTCTGAATATTCAATCTGAACACTTACACAGGCTTTAAAATGCTAATCAGGCTAATACTTTACTGGAATGTAGCGTTAATAACAAATACAGTTATGGATTTTGGTAGCTACAGCAGCTTCGTGTCTGAACTTTGGTTTCCTCCTCGTGTGTGTGTGTGTGTGTGTGTGTGTGTGTGTGAGAATAGTGTTGACGACACAGTTTGAGACGTAGCCGCGTGTGAAACTTGAGAGAGATACGAAGCTCATATCGGTTTGTAGAGCAGTGTAGTGACATATTTCTTCTTGTAACGATGAGTGCCGCTGAGGACCATCACTCCATCCTGAGGGAACCAACCACAGGCAGATAGCTTCATCACTTAGAGCAACCAACATAGAGCGCTGACCTCATACTCTAATTAGCTGACTGTGTAGCGAGGACGCTCTCAAACCACAGCCAAGTGTGACCACGAATGTGTGTTGGAAAGTTAACATTTTAGCATGCAAGTCTGTGCGTCCAAGAGTAACACGTGCTAACCCATCTAAAACCTCTGGAAATTAAAGGACGGTAACTTAAAACACGCTAGTCGGCGTGTTTTTGTTAACTTAAAATGCATGCTAATTTGTTTAATACTGCAGTGAATGAAAGTGCAGTGAGTTAAAACAGCTAATTAGCATGCTAGTCTGTATGTTAAGGTTAAACATATGCTAACCCGTCTAAAATCACAGTGAATAAAAAGTACATTGATTTAAAATACAGCTAATTACAATCTAAAACATATGCTAATCTACCTAAAGTGAATGCTAGTTAGCACGCTAGTCAGTGTCTTAAGCTGAAACACATGCTAGCCTGTTTAAACTATCAGTGAGTGAAAGTATAGCAAGTTAAAAAAAACAAGTAATTAGCATGCTAGTCTATGTGTTAGGCTAAATACATGCCGTATAGCCGAAAACTCTCAGATAATTAAAGTATAGCAAGTTAAAAAAAAAGCAGCTAATTACAATGCTAGACTGTTGGTTAAGCTTAAACACATGCTAATATGTGTGTTAAGGTGTAACATGTGCTAACGTGCTCGAGTCTCAGTGAATAAATGTACAGTAAGAGAAGACACAGCTTATTAGCGAGCTAGTTTGTGTGTTCAGTGGATAAGCATACAGACTGTGGTTGTGATTAGCATACCTTGATCGAGAGAGCGTACAGGTGGTTGAGCATCACATGGTTGGGTTCAGGAAGCAGAGCGGGATCACACTGCTCAACACACACACACACACACACACACACACACACACACACACACACACACACACACACAGAGTTATAACGTACATGCTATCAGAGATTCTGCTACGTCGTGTTCTTACGGTGTGGTTTTGGGACTCACTGAGACGCTGGTGTCTTTATTGAGCAGAACCTGCAGCAGGTGAGGAGGCAGGATTGGGGGAGAGCGCAGTCGCTCCTCTGCTGTAATCGAGTACGGGTCCTGATGGTACGGTCCGGGAGGAGAGCCGGAGACGTCTGAACAGCAAACAGAGAGATTTTTAAACAGTCTTTTAAAGTATAACGAATGTAAACAGTACCGATAAAAACAAAGCCATAACGTTCTGACGGACGTATTCAAAAATTTTACAGGTGTTTCTCAAACAGGTAAAAACAACCCACCCGACATGTCGGCGCATATCTCAGAGTCGGTTTTCAGGGCGTCGAAAACCTCGAAGTCCGTCTTGCGTATCAGAACCACGTTGTTGACTACGCCGGATTTAGTGGTGATGACGGGCTGAGGAAAAAAAACGACAATAAATACAAAAACTATCCAGAACTTATTCAGATTTAATGTTAAAAAAAAATAAATAAATAAAAATGCAATGCTAACGTAAACTTAGCTACGCTAAAATGTATAGGTAGCTATGTTCAAGCTATGTTAAAATGTAAAGTTAGCTACAGTCCCCTCTGAAACTACTGGAACAGATCTAAAGCTGAAGATGAGAAGGGAAGTTTGGAATTTCAGCTTTTATTTCCTGGTATTTATATGCAGACGTGTTAAACGACATAGAACAGCACTTTCTTTATAAGTCCACCCAATCTGTATGCGAGCAAAAATATTGGAAAAGAGGGAAAATCTATCAGAGGCGTTGCACAGACACTGGGTATAGCCAATACAACAATGTGGAATGTCCTGAAAAAGAAAGAAACCTCTGGTGTACTGAGTAACAGACACCGAACGGGTCGGCCAAGGAAAACAACAACGGCTGATGACAAACATTGTGAGAGCTGTGAAGAAAAACTCAAAAACAACAGTCAGTGACATCACCAACAACCTCCACAGGGCAGGGGTGAAGGTATCACAATCCACCTTTCCAAGAAGACTTGGAGAGCAGAAATATACTGTAGAGGCCACACCACAAGATGCAAATCACTCATCAGCAGTAAGAATCAGAAAGCCAGATTGGAATTCACAGAGAAATACAGAGATGAACCACAAAAGATCTGCAACCAAGATGAACCTCCACCAAAGTGATGGAAAGGCCAAAGTGTGGAGAAAGAACAGATCTGCTCATGATCCAAAACATACAAGCTCATCTGTGAAACATGGTGGAGGTAGTGTCACGGCTCGGACTTGCACGGCTGCTTCTGGAAGGTTCTCATTAATCTTTATTGATGATGGAACTCATGATGGTAGCAGCAGAATCAATTCAGAAGTTTACAGGAACATTCTGTCTGACAATTTACAGAGAAACGCATCCAAATGAATCAGGAGGAACTTCATCATGCAGCAAGACAACGATCCAAAACACACTGCCGACTCAACAAAGGACTTCATCAGGGGGGAAAGTGGAAGGTTTTAGACTGGCCAAGTCAATCACCAGACCTTAACCCAACTGAGCAGCATTTCACCTCCTGAAGAGGAGACTGAAGGGAGAAACCCCCCCCCCCGAAACACACAACAACTGAAAGAATCTGCAGTAAAAACCTGGAAAAGCTTCACAGAAGAAGAAACCAACAGTTTGGTGTCAGTGAGTCACAGGATTGATGCAGTTACTGCAAGGGATATGCAACCAAATATTAACTGTTATTTACTTTCATTTACTTCAAGACTTCTCTGTTCCTATACTTTTGCTTGATGGTCTGATACAAAAGGTTCTATGTTTTATGTCATTTAACACGTCTAGATGTAAATACCAGGAAATGAAAGCTGAAATCCTAAACTCTCGTCTCATCTCCATCTTTTGATCTCAAACCCACATGGTGTATAGTACAAATAATTGAATTGGCCCTGCTGTTCCAATAGTTTTGGAGTGGACTGTATATTAATGTGTAACGTTAAAATTTGAAGATCGCTATATTAAGTTGTAATGTAACGTCAGCTATTTTAATGTGTTTTAACGCATCGACTCGTGCGGTGAATGAATTCACATGAAAAGTAAAATGTAAAACAAACATTTAATTACAAAAATAACAAGTTTGTTTAATGATTTTTTTTTGTCCTTTCGTGCATCGTATTTACCTTCTTAGGATCTAAAGTCCAGTGTCCATCTACGTAAAACTTATACTGGTGCTCTCCTTCAGGAAGGTCGACGATACCCGTGAAATTATTGTGACTAGGAGAGAAACAGGGAGAGAAAATCATTTAAAAATGATCTTAACATAACGTTCCAATACTTTTTACTATGCCCTTATCCACTTCCCCTAGGTTGAGTGCGCTTGTGTTGTCCCACTAAATTTAAATTTTACAAATTAGAACTTTTATGCTTTGAAAAATGTGTGTACTCATTTTTGAATGAAATCAAAATGAATTTGTGGTAATTAATTTGAATTGTATGTAAGTCTTTAAACCTGGAGTTTTAAATAATTATATTAAAATATACTGAAATATTACTAATTAAATATATTCAAATGAAAACGATCCTGTTCAATAAATTCAAATTCATTTGTTCTCATTTCAGCCAATCAGCAGCCAGGAAATAAACCTTCACACTCACACTGACCCCTAGTGGTCAAACTCGTCTGAATTTACTAACAACTGGTTATTCTCCTAATAATCATCAGATTCACACACTCTGTTTACTCAATAGCTATTTTGCTACCAAGCTAGCATGGGGATATCTATTGCTAAATATTTGGCCTTTTTAAATTTTTTTTATACCTAACTAGCCAGTAACGCTAGCTGTTTTGTAATATGTGCAGCAGTGCTACGCTACATCGAATTTACAGACATATTATTAATGTATTTTAATATTTTTATAGTAATTATATAGTGTGATAATTATGTGCCTTGGTAACCAGCTAGCTTGTTTCGTTTCTATAGTAACAGCTCGTTCACAGAGACTTTTACGGTGGACACTGAGGTGAGATGAGTGGGCGTGTCTTACCTCTTGGACAGAGGGATTTTTGTGGCCCAGTTATTAAAGGAGCCGGACAGATAAACGTCTTTCGCCGGACTGGACCACTGAAACACTGTGGGGTGTTCAACTGCAAACTTACTCTCCAACTGAGCATCCTTCTGCCACGCCAAGAACTCCTGAACACAGCACAGAGAGAGAGAGAGAGACAGAGAGAGAGAGAGACACAGAGAGAGAGAGAGAGAGAGAGAGAGAGAGAGAGAGAGAGAGAGAGAGAGAAATATCTATCTGTGTGCATAAACAGATTTCTATATGCATAACTTTTGGAACACCTCAATCTGTCACCTTCGCATCATCCTGGAACAGGTCCGAATCATCAGTCAGGAGGATATTAGCTTCTTTACCGCCGCGGCTCCTCTGGCTTTTCTCGCTTTGTACACTTCTCTCACTGCTGGCGTTTCCCATGATCCTCCTGAACACACACAATAAACACCTACAGTGTGTACTTAATTAACAATTATAACAATTACAGTCCCCTCCGAAACTACTGGAACGGCAAAGCCAATTCTTTAGTTTGTGCTGTACACCGGAGAGATTTGGGTTTGAGATCAAAAGCTGGAGATGAGACGAGAGTTTAGGATTTCAGCTTTCGTTTCCTGGTATTTACATCTAGACGTGTTAAACAACATAA
>CM042549.1:465000-482500 GCA_023630585.1 Cranoglanis bouderius
TGGAGTTTTGCATGCGGGTTTTCTCAGGGTTATCCGGTTTCCTCCCACCTCCCAGTAGATGGATTGACTATTCTAAATTGCTCCTAGTTTTGAATGCGTGTGCTCATGGTGCCCTGCAATGGAGTTCTCACTTTGCACCCACTGGATAGGCTCCAGATCCTGATCATGATCACCCCTGACCAGGATAAGGTGCTTACAGAAGATGATGATAATTAGTTACATTTATATAGCACTTTACATAGTATGGGGGGGGGAAATCTCCTCAAACACCACCAGTGTGTAGCCTCCACCTGGATGATGCAACAGCAGCCATAGTGCACCAGAACACACAGGTGGAGAGGAGGTGATGTAGCTAATTCAAGGAGGGAGATTATTAGGGGGTCATAATTGATAAGGGCCAGTGGGGGGAATTTCACCAAGACACCAAGGTTACACCCCTATACTTTATAAGAAGTGTCCTGGAATTTTTTTAAGACCCACACAGACTACAGGGAGAGCACCACCTGCGGGTCTCACTAATACCACTTCCAACAGCAGCCTTAGTTTTCTTCCAGGAGGTCTCCCATCCAGGTTCTGGTCAGACTCAACCCTACTTAGCTTCAGCAGGAACACAGGCAATAACTGCAGGGTGATATGGCTCTGGTGACAAGATGGATGAGTGAATGGATGAGTGAATGGGAGTATTACAAGGAGCTTAGCTAAGCAATGCAGTATCGATTAGCAAAAGTCAGCAAGCATTAGTAAACTTTGAGAGATGTTTGTACAGTTGATGATTAGAATGTAATTGAAGGACTGAGCTTCTTAGCTTGGAAATGGAGGTGGCCTCTCTGCAGTGGTGATCAGCCTGGTTCTTTGGTCTCATAATGGCCCTCTTCAGATATCTGTGGATGTATACCCAGACCTCCTCACTGCATGAAAACTAGTCATGTACTTCTGGAATCTCCTCTGTACTGTGGATCCAAGAGAACAAGAGTGGCAGGTAACCAAGGACACACTGCAAGGGTTAGTCTGGTGGATGAGTGGACCAGATAGTTCTGGGCATACTCGACCCAGTGGAGAAACTTTACTTCAGTGTCCCTGTCAGTTTTCACAGTTTATCAAGTTCCTGGTTTACACACTCCACCTGGTTGTCTCTGAATGGAGACTGTAGATGAGACTCACATTGACTCAAGAAGGCCTCGAGTCTCCGGTACCCAGTGAGGACATGTAGGAGAGTGATGATGATGCAGCAGGCCTTTAAAAACTGGTGACCCACCACCAGTATCATGATGTTACCTATCAAGTGTACCTATCAGAAGGTGGGTGGAATGATGACATCTGGTTCAAGGTCCTTGGGCTCAGGATTGTGGGTATGTGAAAGGGCAGCAGTGTCCTTTGATACCAGACTAGTTCTGTTTGCTGACATTTTCTTCAAGTGGAGACGACAGGGTGAAGCTCACCAGGCTCTTCTTGACAGTATGGCCTTGACCGCCACCTCAAATAGAAGGTGTATTTTGATGCTCAATCCATTCCCTGGGTAAACCAAGTGAATTGCTTGCTTGACTACCACCCTTGTGGTCTTGCGGCCTTGCGGGCTTGCGGTCATGGCCATGCTGTCTCAGTTGTCCTGGATCTAAGGGAATCTTGGTGCATCCACAGAAGTGTTGGAGAAATGTATAGTAAACACTGGAGTACAGGACACAGGGTCATTGTCATACTTCTCAGATTTTGCTATTAGGAAATTGCAGAAACTAATAGGTAGCTTGAAGCATGGGAATGAAGTTGGTCACAATGGGGTTGAGTTTTTTTTGTTGTCGGATGAGTTGCTGTTGCTGATTAGTTCCAAGCGGTGATTTGATTCCATATCTAGGCGAAGTCGCCTTTTTGTGACACTGATCCGTGTAGAGCTATGAAGTTTATAAAATGTTTGTGTGTGTGTGTGTGTGTGTGTGTATGTGTGTGTGTTCATACCGTAGTGAAGTGTACGATGCAGAAGGTCATAATTATGAGTATGCCGATGATGAAAGAAGCGATGCCCATGTGAAGAGCCTTTCTCCCCAGACGGTGAGCTCCGTCATAGTCCCCGTTATCGTGGCTGCTCTGAGACTGACAGAGACAAAACACAAACATACAACATTATATACTGTATTACTCTCAGCCAATCAGAACACAGTACTGCTCTCAGCCAATCAGGACCTACCGGACTCCTCTAACCCAGTCAGAACGCTGTACTGCTCTTAGCCAGGCAAGTTTCCAAAATACCTGGCAGTATATCCTAGCATATTTAGCATGCTAAATATGCATGCATGCAATATGTACTGCACATTAGCATGTAAGCCATATATGCATTAGCATTTTTGAGTCACTCTCAGAGATTAACAGATCAGATGAAGCTCATAAAACACACACACACACACACACACACACACACACACACACACACACACACACACACACACTTGAGGGACATAGTGCAGATGCCACTCTGCTTTTAGCTCAGCAGGTCAGGTTCAGTGACGTGGAATAAACACACTACAGACGCTGTCAATTTCTCTCAGCTTCATGTTGCTAACTCTTCAGTCTGAAATGCACAACAATATAAATAATCTTTACAGCCTACATGTGCTCAGCTCCAGGCCTTCACTGAAATTGTGGTGGTGTAATAAAATTTCTCCATCTCTTAGTTGCACTTCCACTTGTGCACAGGGGAGTTTATTGATGTTCCCAGGGAAGAAAAGAACCCTAACTGTCAGTGTCCTAACTTCTCAAGGCCATATGTTCCAATATTCCTAACTTCCTAGTATCCTATGGGTGCAAGGCTCTATATTTCCAAAGCTCTCCATCCCAACAAGTACCTGTGTTCTGATTTTTCTAATGGCCCAAGTTCCTATGGTCCTATATTCCTAATATTTTATGTTTAATATTCACCCTCTACTCCTACTGTCCAATATTTCCAAGGGCATATAATCCCAAGTTTCCGCAATGTTTTGTACACAAGGACCTGTGTCCCCAGAGTCCTGTAATTCCCAAAGTCATGTGTTCCAAGGGATTTATTGTGTCAGGGTTCTATTTTCCAAGGGCCTCTGTTCCTAATGCCCTATTTTCCCATAGCCCCCAAATCCCAGCTTTGAACATTGGACAGAACATTGAACAGAACATTTACAGAACACTGGACAGAATATTCGACAGCACATTGTACAGAACACTGGACAGAACATAGAACAGAAAATTGGACAGAACATTAGGCAGAACAGTGTACAGAACACTTTACAGAACAAAGAACAGAACACTGGACAGAACATTGGACAGATCATTGGACAGAACACTGGACAGATCATTGGACCAGTCACTGGACAGAACACTGGACAGATCATTGGACAGAACATTGGACAGAACACTGGACACAGCATTGGACAGAACATTAGACAGCACAATGTACAGAACATAGGCCTGAACACCTGCCAGAACACTGGACAGATCATTGGACAGAACATTGGACAGAACACTGGACACAGCATTGGACAGAACATTAGACAGCACAATGTACAGAACATAGGCCTGAACACCTGCCAGAACACTGGACAGAGCATTGGACAGAACATTAGACAGCACAATGTACAGAACATAGGCCTGAACACCTGCCAGAACACTGGACAGAGCATTGGACAGAATGTTAGACAGAACACTGTACAGAACATAGGACAGAATGCTGACACAATGCTGGACAGATCACTGGACAGAACGTTGGACAGAACACTGGACAAAACATAGAACAGAACATTGGACAGAACACTGGATAGAACAAAGAACAGAACACTGGACATGACATTGGACCAATCATTGGACAGAACACTGAACAGAACATTGGACCAATCATTGGACAGAACACTGGACAGATCATTGGACAGAACACTGGACAGAACTGTGTACAGGACATTAGACAGAACATTGGACAGAACATTGGATAGAATATTGGACAGAACCTTGGACAGAACATTGGACAGAACACTGGAAGGAACACTAGACAGAACATTGGACAGAACCTTGGACAGAACCTTGGACAGAACAGTGGACAGAACAGTGGACAGATCACTGGATAGAACATTGCTGAGTAGTGCGCACTACAGTAGGAGAGACTCTAACAAAACAGCGTTGGACTTTTTCATCTCCTTCAGTAAAACACCCACACCTTTTGTTTTTCAATCTGTTCTTTGAAGTAGCGTGATTGAGTGTGTGTGTGTGTGTGTGTGTGTGTGTGTGTGTGTGTGTGTGTGTGTGTGTGTGTGTGTGTGTGTGAGTCAGATGGCAGATAGTGTGATTTGAGAGTGTTTTACAATTTAGGACAGACAACAGCACAGTCAACCTGAAACCTAACATGAGCGCGCACACACACACACACACACACACACACACACACACACACACACACACACACACACACACACACACACACACACACACACACACTCAAATCTGAGTTTAACTGAACTGAAGCAGGCGTGTGGTGAAATTCAGAATGGAGCAAACCATTTACCAAACAGACGGGGGAGTGTGATGGAGAGGGGTTTTTTATGACTTGATGCTACATTGATTTAAATTAAATATAGAGAGAGATGGACAGATAAACCTCAGAACTGAAGCTTTCTTAGAAAACCCCTTTAGGCTTCTTCACTTGTCCCTGTGGGGAAACGCTTAAATGTTCCAGCTAAAACCCAGACAACACAGTGCTTTCCTATCAGAAACATTTCCAAGTCATTTCTTTTCTACGAAGCGAGGAACCCTTAATTATCCAGTGCACCCTTAAAGAACCCTCGAAAAACCCTTTGTTCTAGGAGTGTGTGTGTGGACTGGGTAGGTGTGCGGTACAAACTCCTAATTACTGTAAATTATTTTCTTCTTTTTCAGGAGTTTAACATTTAGCTTCTTCGTCCTTGGTTCTTTAAGGGTTCCTTGGATAATCAAAGGTTCTTCATGGAACCCAGTTAATATCAGACACTATTAGAAAACAAAACGATGGGTTCTTTGGATAATTAAAGGTTCTTAGTTTCCAAAAAGGAACTGTTTCTGATAGGAAGAAAATAACTTTATTGGAAACATGTAAGAGCGAGATTGTTGATTCAGCTTCATTTTAGCCTTTATACATATTTTTGTATCTACAAAACGAATCTAAATTAAGAAATAAAATAATTTCGGTATTAAAATGATCATTCGATAACTGCATGATGGTAAAAATGACAAAAAAAGTAAACACTCTGAACACACATTTCATCATTTACTCACACTGATCCTTTAACAAACAAACAAACAAACAAACAAACAAACAAACAAACAAACAAACAAACCATTCTCTGTCTCATTATGTCAAATTATCTCCCACTTTCCTCATACTAGAAAATAAACCACATTATTAATCACATTTGCCAGAGTAAAAAAAACATGATAGATCCTATATTTAGTTTGATCTTTAGACCCCTTGAATTTATTTATCATTTATTTCAGAATTAGAAATCTGTCCTTAAAGCATGTTGTCATTAAAATCCTCAGAAGGTATAAAAAGTCTGTTTGTAATGAAATGAAAACACGGCTAACACTGTGTCTGAGAGCTAGCCTTTATAATGTTAAAAATGACATGTTATATATTTTATATTAGAACAGCACTATATTATGTATATATTATATATATTACAGCACGTGTCTCAGTTTCTCAGGCTGAATTAAGACCCTGCTGCATCTTTCGAATACTAAAGGATGTAAAAAAACGTTTTATTTTAGAGAATAAGTTGTTCTCACGTCATCCCCGGCTTTTTCTGTTAGATATTTATATAAAGTTTAATAGCCTTGCAGTCCTGAAACTGTCAGTATTTCAGTATTCGATAAACGACTGAATGAAGCCCAGTCTCTCGCTCTCATCTCATTTCCTCCAGGCGTTAATAATTTAATGTTTATTCTGAAGACAAACGCGACCCGAAGCTTAACGTTAGATATTGTGTGCATTTCAGAACAGAGCTTGTCAATGTGCTACTTCTCAGCAAATGCGCAAGACGTTGAGGTTAAGGTGTGAAAAGTCAAACCACCTTTTCAAAACTCTCTCATGAGACTGAGGCACAATAAAACATTTCGTTTCTGCCACACGACGGGACGGGAAGCGCAGACACGCTGCTACTCATGCTTAGGTACGGGTTCTTTCTTTTTTACATTTAATACATTTACTGCTGTTCCTCTGTATTATAGAGTGACGGCCTTTACAACCCACACACACACGCACAGTATAATCCTACACAGTCTCAGTGAAGATTCATCTCTGTACACGTGTCTGTGCTTGTGTATATGTTTATTCTAATTTCTTGGGTTTGCATCCAACCTGCGTTATAGATTTATATATCAAATTTATCTTTTATATATTGGTAGTCAGAAATGGACAATACCTAATTCTGAATATCTCAATTTACTGTACAGCTTGGAGCTGAATTATAGCTTGGAAGCTGATAAAAGGAAGTGTTTTAGTATATCTGAATTACATACAGTATATAATATAAAAAGATAAAAAAGTAGACGCTTTCAGAGTGGTCAACAAATTACAAATGTTTGTATATTATACACTAATAGTGACTTTTCTACAGAGATGTTAAACACTCCATGCCAAGTGGAACTATTATGAATTATTCTGGTTTATATTTTCAGTTTTAACTCCTCTGCACTTTATTCCACACCGAGCTGTTTCAGTACAATATAAAAAAGCATCTACATCTACGTGTCTCTCTGGGAATCCCAGGTGTTTCACCTTATTGTCCTCATTTACATATGAATCCGTATTATATTTATATATATATATATATATATTTAGAGCTCTGTTTTTTTACATTTCAAAACTGTAACCTGTTCTGAATGATGTTTTTAAAGGGTAATCTGGGTTCAAAACTTGCTAAATATGTAAAAGTATTAAGTACTTTACATGTAATTTTACTGGTAAAGCTTTATTTGTATTTATGTGTATATAATTCAGCTTCCAAGCTCTATAAATGATAGAAATGACAGAAATGACAGCATAAATCCTTATGCTAGTAAAATAAGTCAGAGCCAAAACTGTTATAGAGACGAATCAGGCCAATAAAATTTGGAACAGCAACAAAAAGACATTTTTATGAGCTCGATATCTTACACTGATTTCAGTGTAATGTTTGATTTGAGATTTTACTGCATTAATAAGCAGGATAAAGTATTAAAAAGTATATATATGTACACTATGTCTCATACTGTTCTACGCTATATATATATATATATATATATGTCCATAGGTATATATCTATATCCATCTTTCTTTATATTCAAACATAGATGCTCAAAATGACATTCCACTTCTATTTATTATATTTTAAAGTATTAAAATATCAGAATATAATATTTCACACTCTAACAACACACATTGTAATATTTTAATGTTTCCTCCTGCATTTAGGTTAAACAAAGGTTTACTTTTCTACAATACATAGTATACAGTACAGAATATACAATATACCTGTAAACATACAATCTATATACACGTTATAATTATATTCGATTATAGTATTTTAGTATTATATCTTATTTAATATTCATTCTTTAATTCACAGTTCTAGCTGTATATGTATCAGAGAAGGGATTTCAAAACAGCACAAAAGAAACCTTGCAATATGGAGAAAATAATTATTAAATTAAATCATTAAAGGGATTCATATCAGACTTAATATGTAGGAATACATTTAAAAAATTTAGATTTTTAAAAAAAAAATTGGAGTAATATAAAGAAATCCCTTTAAAATGTAAGGAAGATTATTGTAAAATAAATCATATGAGGGACAGGTTTATCGTAACTAAATTGGATAACTAATTTTTACTGTTTGAATATTAGAATATTTTTTTTAAAAATTTGTTTTAAATCTCTATTCGCTGTTAGTGTTAAAGCTCCAAATGTTCTTCAGTGGCTATAAGTAAGAAAACTTCTGTAAGGGTGTTTCAAAATGATAATAATACCAATATTTATTATTTACAATACTTCTTCTTCTTCTTCTTCTTCTTATTATTATTATTATTATTGCACATTTATAAGTGCACAGCTGTTAAAAACTCTCTGCACTGCACAGAGCGTCCGGTCAGACATGAAGCTCGTGGCACAAAGAAAACCCTGCGTTCATCCGTCTACTCTACATCTTTACAGTTACTGATATTTTGGGAAACAGAACCGGTTACGTCTGTAGCGTGCGAATACAAATACGAATAATAACTGTTCATGTGGGCAGGAGTGGCATTTAAACCACACACACGCACACACACACACACACACACACACACAATCCCGCATGTATCTCTAGTGTAGCCGTGTGTGGGTGTGAGAAAGCGGTGTGTATGGGGTGTACAGGGTGTGTGTGCACCCTTACACACTTTGTGCAGGTTGCCGATACTTGAAGCTCGTCTATTTATAACGCTTATGAGTCTGGCTGAATCATGAGAAGGCCAGATTTCACAATCTCGAGCTGTGGGGAAGGAAACTAGCGTGAGAGCAGAACGCTGATAAAGACGCGGAGGCAGAAATTCTGAATGTTTTAGGAGACGTAGAGGAGATAAATAATGTCGCACTTACTCACTCATACACCTTATTACCATCAGAGAGAGAGAGAGAGAGAGTGTGTGTGTGTGTGTGTGTGTGTGTGTGTGTGTGTGTGTGTGTGTGTGTGTGTGTGTGTGAGGCTCAACTTTCATCTCTAAGAAGTGCTCTGATTCAGGTTGGAAGAATTCATTAGCACTCTGTTTGAGACACGATGATCATCTTTAAGTTTAAAATAGATTATTAATAAAGGAAATAATCCTACAGTCACGTACCATCATAGAGAAGACGAGCGCCACGATGTTGATGGGCCACGCGGGACAGAAACACGTGAAAATAGTCAGGAAGATGTAATTTCTCAGCGGCGGTGGAGTTTCTTCTTCAGTTCCTCGCTCCAAACTGTGATCCACGCTGCCGTCGATGGAACCCTTCACCTTCTCCTCAGATCGTGAAAGTCCAGGAGTCATGACCAAACACACACACACACACACCCATACACAATGTCCGAAATACACGCTTCACGTGATGGAGGAAATATACGCAGAGTATGATTAGGGAAAGAAAAACAAGAGGTGAGACAGGAGCAGAGAGAGAGAGAGAGAGAGAGAGAGAGAGACGGAGAGAGAGAGAGAGAAGTGTGAGACGTTCAGGAGAAGAAGCGGAGTGAGCCGGAGACGGGATATGGCTTAATTACCTCCAAGGGTGTTGGAGTGAAAGTGAATATTATCCCACTTCAGAGAGAGAGACAGAAATAGAGAGAGAGAGAGAGAGAGAGAGAGAGACACACAGAGAGGTTGTAATGGACAGATTCAAACGCTAATGTTTATCATCGTTCTTCTAACCGTGAAAGTGAGACAGGTGAGGATCAGATGCTTTTCCATTCAAGGAACGTGAGAGAGGTCAGGATGGAGGACACACACACACACACACACACACACACACACATACACACACACTGATGTTGATAGCAGACGTCCAGAGATTGTGTGTGTGTGAACACTAACAGAATCAGACACCTCAGCATGAGGCAGCTTCCTTCTTCTGCTCCTCGTTTCTCTATCGACTCATTTTGAAATAAATTGCACAAAGCACCTGGTGTTCCTCGTTTGGTTTCTGAGCGCATATCAAACACATCATCTGTGTATCGTTAGCGCACGTCATGTCACACAGGTTTCCCACACTAATACAGCCTGAGACATTCTGAGTGTGTATTCTCGTCTGTGCTTCTTGTAATCACTGATTTAGAGTTTCATTGTGTCCGTGTTTATTAACAGACACATCAGTCGAAAGGTATCTGTCCTACTCTGTAAAGTTTAGCCCGTTTAAAAACGCATAAATACTCAGTGAATAAAAGGTTAGCTGGTTTGCCGCATAAGATAATTACGTAAGCTAAGAGGTCATTATGTTAGCTAGTAGCCTCTTCTGCATACATAAGCTCACAGAGGCACACGATTGGCTAATGTTGCTGTGATTGACAGGGGAAAGAGAGTATGCCCCTCCCACTCAGACAGCATGGCCAGGTTTGCTCTCTAGACTCCCGGTCATGGATTGTTCCAGCATCGGCGGGATTCAAACTCACGATCTACCAACGATAAGGCGAACACTTTTTTGTCACACAACTTAGGAGCAGCTAGTTCATTTATAATGAAAGTGAATGACCCCTGATACTCCATCCATCCATCATCCATCCATCCATCCATCCATCCATGTTCTGCATCGCTTATCCTACACAGGGTCACAGGGAGCCTGTAGCCTATCCCAGGGGACTCGGGGCACAAGGCGGAGGACACCGTGGACGGGATGGCAACCCATCACAGTGCACAATCACACACACATTCACACACTACGGACAGTTTGGAATGGGGGAATGGGGGAGGAATGGGGGAGGAAACCCCCAAGGCACAGGGAGAACATGCAGGCACCAAGCGCACAGGGCGGAGGCGGGATCCGACCCACCATCCCTGGAGGTGCAAGGCTAAGCCACTGTGTCTAACCCCCCAGTTTGACCCAACATGCTTACTAAACAGTGTTTTGGTGAACAGAATTATGGGCCTACACCAAGAAGGATCCATGTAATCCTGCCTTTAAGCTTGGGGCAGATACTTTCTGAATGGGATGGTTCAGAAGTTCTCATGAGCATGCAAATGCTGCTTATCTGGTAAGCCTGTGATTCTGGCCTGCCAATCTGCCTAGTTAAGACCATGTTGGCCAGGCAGTTCACTATGTTTTGGCGGCTGGTAGAAGTTGTTGAACTGTACTGAGGTGACGGGGAGGAGGTGAGTGCAGAAACTTAGCAATAAGGACCTAAAATGTTAACTATGAAGACGGTGGAGATCCTGTTTCTCTCCCGAACATTAGGTATTTCAAAAATCCTTTTTGTGAATGCAGACCATGAACAACATCTAAGAATTTGGGATTTCGGGAGATTGGGGCAGCTTCTGCTTTATGTGAATCGGTCCATTGCGTGAGTCTCTCTGAGGTACCTGGAGGTATCTGCAGTGTGTCTAGGAGATGGGCTTTTGGAGATCTGGAAGTAAAGGGTACGAGTGAAACTACTACTAGTGGCCTTCTTGAGGAAGTTGACCAAGAGGGAGATGGACCTTTAGAGTAGAAAGCAGAATGTTGGTGTGATAGTGAATAAATGGAACATGGTCACACAAGTGGAGATGCCTGCTGACATGACTGATTATCAGACTAGATCTGAATAATTCTGCCTGTCTGTCAAGCCCAAGCAAAGCAGCAGATTTGGAGGATCTCATGGTTGAGAACTTGCCTGAAAGGTTGTGATGAAGTGTTGCAGAAAGGATGGGAGGAGTGGATCCATGTTGATTTGATGTCACTCCCTGAACTCGGAGATGAGGAGAACGCCTCACATTCCTGAACAGGAATTCTGCATTGAGAAGGTTCGTTTTCTTTGTTTCTTCCTAGTCGTAGGTTGGAAATGATGAGTTATGACCTTTAGTGGAGTGCACCATTAACCACAGGAAGAAGTGGTAAGCTTTCAGTGCTGCTTTATTGCATTAAACTCCAGTGAAGCAACAGATGCAGCAGATCTCACTCAGACAGAGCTAAAGGAAGAAACCTGGGAGAGAACCGAGACTCAGAAGGAGGAACCCATCGAGAAATTAGCTTACTAGGGGTAAGGATTGCAAAGATGAAGGTTCTGGGTGTGGGTATATTTCAGTATATTTAACTGCAGATGTGAGGCCTTTGTGCTTGAAGTGGAAGGTTCATCATTCAGGGATGAAGATGATGAGAGAGAATGACACTCCTGCTAGGCCTCAGGATCACATTTACGAGTTTTACTGACTTAGCTTATTAGTGTTATTAGCTGAGCTAGCTTATTAGTGTTATTAGCTGAGCTAGCTTACACTCTAGTTATATTTGTCTCCATTTTATCATTAACATGTGACACTGGAACTTTCTTTGGTGGAGGAAATTTTTATTAAGAACAGATATGTGAAAGAACATGTTGCAGTTTCTCTGCTTTACTATTTCTAAAAGTAGTTGAACACTCGAGGTGGTTTGCTATCAATATTAACATCACAGCGCTAATGAACTACATCCTGACACAGCCACGATCAGAATCAAAATCTTTTTATTTTTATCCTGAGTTCTCTATAACACACTCCTTCTGGTAACTTTACTCATACACTATATATATATATATATATATATATATCTGTACAGTGTGATCATAGCGTGTGTGTGTGTGTTTGTGTGTGTGTGTGCGTGTGTGTTTTGCCTCTTTTACCCCCCGACTGACAAACTCAGGCCGCAGTAAACAGGAACATGACACACACACGGAGGGCTGCGTATCTGATCGTTCTGATCTTCTGCCTCACAGGTGAGATCGAACTAACATCTAACTCACACAGAATTAATTACAATTCATTAATAAACTACACAGTAAATATAAACATAATAAGGTGCTGTGTGAGTAAGTGGGAGAAATTATAATGCTGAATTCAGTAAAACTAAAATGGAAAATAAACAATATTAGTATTTACCTTTTTAAAATATATTTATAAAAAGTAATGTTTTATAGAACAATAAAAACAGATTCAGTTACGTAGATGAATAGAATGAATATTTTATTTAATAATAAAATAGTAAATAAAATACATTATTCAAATACTATTTTCTTCTTGTCATTGTACAGTTTTATTTATGCATTTTTATTTTTTATTTTTTACTTGGTCTGTACAGCAACCCAAAATGTTCAGATATACTACTACTACTACTAATAATAATAATAATAAAATCATAGACATCAGTAACAGGAATGTGATTGTTGTTGTTTTTCCTTGAGTATACGCTCGTAATCTAATGTTCATGTTCTGCACTTTTCTTTTAAAAGAGTTGACCAGCAAGTTTAGTAGCAACATTATTTTATTATTATATTTTTTTATTCATTATTTTTATGCTTTACATTATTTTAGGTGTATAGTTTATAGTTTAGTTATATAATTATATACAGAAATAAATTGCTGTATATTTTTTAGAATAATTACAAATATTTAAATTACAAATATTTACAAAAACAAATATGAAAGTAAAAACATAGGAACAGGATTACTTAAAAATAATCATTATTAGCTTACGTTATTACCGGAGTTTGAATTTCCATTAAGTTCAATGATATACTGTGCTTCATAATTTTGTACAAAAAAATAAATAACAGTTTGTGTCTCTGTAGGATGTGTGTGTGGATTAAATGTGACCGTGTGGCAAACACCACGATTCATAACTGCAGAGTCGGGAGAGCGAGTGACCATCACCTGCCACTTCACACTCAGGACCTCACAGGGAGGACGATGGAGACTAGAGTGGAGGAAGAATAATGACACAGTATTTCCAAATGAACTTTATAATATATCTGATATGAAACCTAACACTGTAACTGATGTGAATAAAACTCACACACTGACACTTCATCCAGTGAATGTGAGTCACAGTGGGATTTATTACTGTAGTGTGTGGCAGGAGCTTCTGCAGCTCGGACCAAAAACTCACGGTGGAGGAACAGAGCTAATCGTGGGTGAGTAAACATGGACATTTTTATATCACAGTAATTGTCTTTTATTAATGTTTATAATATTCCTGTGATATTTTAAATACTGAGTTTTTCTATTGGAGCTGTATTTGGCCCGTCTTGACTGGGGGTCCAGTAAAAATGTCCAGTGGGTTTCTTTTACAATCCTGGGTGAAACCCAAAGCTCAAACCAAGAGACATTTAGAGCTATTTATTCTTTAAACAGTCAATTTAACAGGACACACCCGGGCAGCAAATAACACCTGTCTTCAATGTGTAGCGAAAACAATAGAATTGGCCTTGCAGTTCCAGTACTTATGGAGGGGACTTTAAATGTAATTAATTACTTAACCAAGAAATCAGTCAATTAATCAATCAGTCAATTATTTATTTCTTTATTTTTGCCAGTATAAAGCTAAGCCAGAGTGTCCAACCCGAATTCTGCCTGAGCCGCATCAGCATTTCTGTCAGACCCTGAAGGCTCTGAAATCAGATTGTGCCATAAAATTGATCAGGAAAACAATCATGATTTTATTTTGTATATAGTTATATACTTTTATTAAACGCAGCAGAAAAGGTGTTGATTTCAGGCCGTGATTCAGCACTGCGAGGTCTGAGCGCTCTTTCTCTTCAACTTCACAGGAGCTGAATGAAACGAGGCAGCGGGTTGAATCTGAGTGTGACACGTGATTTAATTAGTGTCCTACATCATATAAAAAAATTCTTTACAAATTTTGATCTTTGTTTTACTCCTCTTACACCACAGCAATTTAACAACCATTACAATATTTTATTTATTAAAGAACGACACATCATACTTTTTATCTGTTTATAGTTACATTTAATGATGTGAAACGAGTTAGTTCGTGTTCTCACTTATAACAGTTACAGCACCAAACTCTCTTTTTTCTCTCTCTTGAAGATAATAAGACAAACAATTCATCCACCCCCACCACCTCCACCCCCACTACTACTGCTGATCAGCGTGTAAAGTCAGTAATATGGATGGCATCATTAGCTTTAGCACTGAGTATTGTCTGCTTTACATCTGTCATGTGCTTTATATACAGAGGTGAGTGAGCAATATGAGTATAATAACAAGTTTATAGATATATATTTAGAGAATATAAATGTAAAGAAGATCACTGTATCAGTATGAGATTACAGCTTCCCAAAATTTCTCTAAAAACTTTCTACAGGTTGCTGCATGAGACCAAAACTAAAGAAGGAAAGCCAGGTAATTAACATCCATCCATCCATCTATCTATCTATCTATCTATCTATCTATCTATCTATCTATCTATCTATCTATCTATCCAGCCTATACCTCCTGGCTGGCTCGCCGTTGTTAGATTTTAATATAAAAAGTAGATAGTTGTGTATTCTTTGGCTGAGTGTCTTATGATTTTTAAAAAATAATTATTTATTAGTCAGTCAGCAATTTCAACACCCTGCATCACTAGTTGCTATGGCGATGTGAACAATTTGTCAAATGTCTGACGGCTGGACCGAAGTTTCTTAAATAATCAGTGAAAGAAACTGAAACTCCTCAGAACCAGAAACACTGTTTATTTATTATTTACATTTAATTTCTATTTCCTGTCAGATATGTGCTTTTTTTTTTATTTTTATTTTTTTACATTTGTTATGTGTGTGTGTGTGTGTGTGTGTGTGTGTGTGTGTGTGTGTGTGTGTGTGAGAGAGAGAGAGAGAGATATTCAGCTGAAATCAGTACGCTGTGTATAACTACAGAGTATTATCAGTGTTTGGCAAAATGTACACATAATATTACTTTTCATATGCTAATAATATTACCTTACTTACCTGTTAAATATGATCCAACTTTATAATATAATATAATAATAAATGTTTAAATGAGGTTTAAATAAATTATAAATCAATGTTATAGTACTAAATGTTCAATAATGTTTTTATTTGAAGGTTTAATGTAATAATAAATGTTGGGATTATTCTGTAGACCTAAAAATGATTAAGGTTTGTGATTTATATTTTTATTATTGAGTCTAAAATGTATTTAGCGTCTACTGAAATAAAAGTAAAAATGTATTAAATGGTGAATGAAATGATAATAAATGAATAGAAAGTGATTCTGTGCTGCAGTCAGCGCAGGCGGGGGATTTAGGAGTCGTGTACGCTGCAGTGAAAATCCACAAACCTCGGCAGAACAAAAACACGCAGGAGGTGAGAATATTAACATAATATTATAATAATATTGCAGCAAATTTGTGTTTTGTGTAAATCTGCAGTGGAGTTTGAGTGTGATGGTGAACGCGGTGTGGGATTAGAGCCTCCCGTGTTTCTGCAGTACTTTTATTAGGATTAAAAAAAACTTTTTTGTTTGTTTGTTTGTTTGTTTGTTTGTTTGTTTGTTTGTTTGCAGGTCAGTGAAGCGCAGGATGCAGGATGTGAAACAAGCACAGAGATTTTATACTCAGACATTCGCATAAAATCATAAAAACATTTGTGTAATGATTATATATAATATAATGTTTATATAGTGTATATTTATATACTGTTTATAATGTATAAAAGTGTAATAAAATTAAAGCTGTTTATAAAACAATAAATGATAAATCAAGTTTAGACCTAAATCATGATAAACACCCTGAATTATTGATTAATTATAGATAAAAATATATATTTTAATAAAATATTACTAGAAATGTTTGTTTTCTTTCTTTCTTGACTTTGTGGTGCTGCACTCGCTGTTTATTCACTAATGTAAAGTGTTTTTATTAGTCTGTTTAGTTTATAATAAATCTTTTATTATAAATATTATGTTAATTTTGTTATTGATTCTGTAAATATTTTATTTTCTGTTTATTTGTACGAATAAATGAAGTTTCATGAGCAAACAGAAATGTTTCTTAGACTCTGACTTTATTCCGCACAAAGACGTCAGCATTTAATAATCAAAATAAAATCTAATTTTAAAGTGTAATGATATAATTGTATATTTATTAACATCTCATAAAAATAAAAACACTGTCATTATTGTTTACATTATTAACATTATTATATCTAATTTATCAACAACTTATTATTGTGTGTTAATTAATAATTAAAAACACCAGAGATTTTATATATATTACTGTGCTTATATAAGTCTTATATTTTTTTGTATAAACTTTGTTATATATTTTTATTTTTAAAAAATTGACTTCTACATTGAACAAAAGTTTCCATACAAAGGGGGAAATTAAGACTTTTTAGCAAAATGTAATTTTATTTACAAAACATCCTCCACATGATCGCCGTCTCTCTGACCTTTAGCTCCCAGTCTGGTGACAGTGTGGTGGTGTGTGTGATGTTCTTACCATCAGCTTCCTGATCCAGCTGTGAGAACGATTTCAATACCTTCTCCTTTCGTCAAAGGGGTTCTTCAAAGCTATCTGAAAAATATTTAATATAAACTATTAAAAAAATTCCATTCCCCCTGTGTGTGGAGACTAATGGGACACCCTGTAGTTTTCTAGCACAAAATGAACTGTTAGAGAAAAATGTTTGTATGTCATTAAAGAAAGCAGCGTATTACAGTAAGAGACACTTTACAGACAGTAAACACAATGAAGGCTGCTGGGTTTCACTGCAGAAATAAGAAGCGAGTGCGAAAGTCAAAGTGTCCAGAAGCAAAAGGCAAAGAATCATCACAGCAAATACTGAGTTTATTTGCATAGTACTGTACACACACACACACACACACACACACACACATATTTAGTTTTAAGTGAAGTGAAACAGGAGACATGATGAGTTTTCACAATTCAATGATGGATCATTGTGTGTGTGTGTGTGTGTGTGTGTGTGTGTGTGTGTGTGTGTGTGTGTGTGTGTGTGAAACAGAAGCCCTGTTGAAACAGGATGTACAAAGAAAACAAATGCAC
>CM042549.1:485000-495000 GCA_023630585.1 Cranoglanis bouderius
TAGTAGGCAAAATAAGTTTATTTGTACCTTGTAATTGTAATTCCACATGAATACATAATTCAGATTCCTCTTGCACCGCAGCAATTTAACAACCATTACAATCTTTTGTTTATTATCTTTTGTTCTCCTTTAATAAAAAAGTTAGTTCCTGTTCTCACTTACGTTACAGCAGCTATAAACAGCCGTTCCCTGTGTACGCTGTACACGTCCCTGTGAAAGAGCTGTTACTATAGAAACCATAACATATTAGAAAATATAGTCATTAATGCATTTAATTCTCACGTTCACAGACTCCACTGTGAGAAACATCCCCACCACCACCGTCCCCACCATCACTCACACTACCACTGTTCAGAAGGTGAAGTCAGTAATATGGATGGCATCGTTAGCTTTAGTGCTGATGATCGTCTGCTTTATGTCTGTCATGTGGTGTATATACAGAGGTGAGTGAACAACATCAGTGTAATATATATAGAACATAAATATAAATAATCTCACCTGGTGATGAAGGTTTTAAAAATGTATTTATACTAATAATAATAATAATAATGAATAACACACAGGACTGTGCAAAAGTTTTAGGCACCCTATTTTTTTTTTTTTTTTTTAGTACAAACTTTGTTATAGATTTTTTTATTATCAAGTCGGTACAAAAAACATTTTAGATTCCCAAACATTAGTTTTCTAGCACAAAATGAAATGTTAGAGAAAAATGTTTGTATGTGATTAAAGAAAGCAGCGTATTACAGTAAGAGACACTTTTCAGACAGTAAACACAATGAAGGCTGCTGGGTTTCACTGCAGAAATAAGAAGCGAGTGCGAAAGTCAAAGTGTCCAGAAGAACTGTGTCTGGTTCTGCAAGATGCTCAATAAAACTCACCAGCTCATTTCCTTATAAAACTGCACACATTGTACCGGAGACTATTTTTATTTTTATTTTTATTTTTTTCTCACACCAAATATTGACTTTGTTTCATTTACTACTGTTTACTGCTCTTTACTGTATATTTTAAAAATGTAGAAACATATAATTTCATTATTTTGAAGGCATCTTTGCTCTACAGCATTTCTTTGCATGTGACTAAAACTTTTGCACAGTACTGTATTAATACAAATATTCAAGATATAATATTACATAGATATAATTATAAATAATAAGTAAAATTACTATATTATACATCACAGTATGTGATTACAGCTTCCCAAAGTTTTTTTTCAAAAACTTTCTACAGGTTACTGCATGAGAACAAAACTAAAGAGGGAATACCAGGTAATTAATAAATAAATAAATAAATAAATAAATAAATAAACAAACATCCATCCATCCATCCATCTACTGTATATACAGTTGCAATCAAAATTATTAACCCCCACTGCAAATCAGAATGCAACTAATGAAGCCCTTGATTAGTGTGCTTGAGACAACACCTGTTTTGCATATTTGTGCTGCTGTGAGGGATTCTATTCAGGGGGTTGAATAATTTTGAGACTGGAGAAGTCATTATAAGTTGCATTTTCAGTTGAATTTGGGGAAACCGCTTGAAGCATTCATTGTGTTGAACTATTTAAAGTGCTTTTGTTTGATTTGTTCATCACAGACAGCTGAAAATTTTTGAGTAATTTTGATTGCAACTGTATCTGTCAGTTTCTGTATCTGTTTATCCATTTTTCTGTCTTACATGTAAACGTTAATTTCATGGTAATGCCTATATAAACTTCCTTCCTTCCTCGTGTTGTTTAGTATCAGTGTGTTTATTTATAAATAAATGTTTTTAATCCATGGTTTGTAAGAATATTATTGGCCTTAAGAGACATTTACTGTATTTTTGATCATTGTATAATCTGTAAAGAACAAGAAACATCACTGCTTTTTATACACACTCTGTGATTTGCCATATTATTAACTTTAAAACAACAAGTGTGTAAATAAAGCAACACAGATATTTAATGAGAGTTGTGTTACAGTGTGACGTGACGGATGAGACGGTCGTCTTCTACACCTCAATGATCACTCCAGAAGAATAGAACAAGGAGAAACACACACACACACACACACACACACACACACACACACACATCAGGTAAATAATAGCTGTAGTTGAACAGTGTGAACATTTACATTGGTCATATTTGTAGTGTATTTAAGACTCAAACTCATTACATATTCAAGATTAAAGATTCAAATACATTACTGTAATTCTTAATAAAAATAGATTCTGATGTAATAATGTAAATCCTTTATAAATCTATATTGTTTGTTTATTTGTTTATAGATTTGTTTACAGGAGCTGAATACAGAAAGCAGAACAGGTTTTATACTCATTTACATAAAACCAACACCCTAAACGTTTAATATACATATCTATTCATGTTTGCTTGTTTCTCTTGTACGTTCTCATCCTAATTTTTTCACTTTTTTGTTCAGTGTTTACATAAAAATGTGAACGCTCTTTAAATAGTTTCTCAAAAATATTAATCCATGTGAATGTTTTTTATATTTCTTGTCAATAAACTTAAATGTAAAGTGATTACTGTGCTGTACGTGAGTCACATGACAATAAAATTAGCACTCATTAAAATAAAGCATTAATATAATTTCACCAGTAATTAACGTTTCAAATAAACAAATTCCAAAGGCTTTATCAATGCCTAGAAGCACAGTGAAGTCTATTATTAAGACGTGGAAGGTATTTGGTACAACACAGACCCTCCCTGGATCAGGACGTCGCTCCAAACCGGATGAAAGAGCCAGGAGAAAACTGGTCAGAAAGGCTACCAAGAGGCCAACAGCAACTCTGAAGCAGTTGCAGGAATTTATGATAAAGAGTGGTCATTGTGTTTCATGTGACAACAATATCACAAATTCTCCACAAATGTGGCTTGTATGGGAGGGTTGCAAGAAAAAAGCCACCCACGACTGAGCTTTGCCAAAACGCACCTTGAAGATTCTGAGGCCACATGGAAAAAGGTGTTATGGTCAGATGAGACTAAAATTGAATTATTTGGCCTCAACACCAAACGATATGTCTGGTGGAAATCCAATACAGCTCACCATCCAAATAACACCATTCCTACAGTAAAGCATGGAGGTGGTAATATCCTGTTATGGGGGTGTTTCTCTGCAGCAGGGACTGGAGCACTTGTCAGGATAGAAGGAAAATGGATGGAGCAAAATACCGTCAAATTCTTGAGGAAAATCTGCTGCCCTCTGCCAGAAAGTTGTCAATGGGAAGAAGGTTTACCTTCCAACATGACAATGACCCAAAGCACACAGCAAAACTCACCACACAGTGGTTGAAGGAGAACAAGGTGAAGCTCCTTGCATGGCCTAGTCAGAGCCCAGACTTAAACCCCATTGACAATCTGTGGAATGACTTGAATACGAAATTTAACAGAACTTGAGCAGTTCTGCAAAGAAGAGTGGGGAAATATTGCAAAGTTTAGATGTGCAAAGTTAGTAGAGACATATCCCAGCAGACTAAAGGCTGGAATTAAAGCAAAAGGTGGTTCAACAAAATGGGGGGGGGGGGGCGTTACAGTAAACAGGCTAAAACACAAACTAGCGTTACAGTAAACAGGTTAATATAAAGTAGCAGATTGATTGATCACAATGCAGTAAACACAATTATATTGAAATAATTTATTAGGAAATTTTGAAATGTTGTTTTTTTTGACAGTGAAGTTTGACAGGAAACGTGATGGAAGAGATCTGAAGTTAATGTCACCAAAATCGGTCTTCAAAAAAAAAAAGAACAAAAATCCCCCAAAACACAAAGTTACTTCATATTAAAGGTGTTTAGAGGGAACAGTTTTGAACAGTCGGCCATCTTGAACACAACACAGAGACGTTAATGACAAGGTTTAGTGTTACAGTGAGAGTCATTACATTCACATTATAAATCACATCATCACACACACACACACACACACACACACACACACACACACACACACACACACACACACACACACACACATCCAGCATTATTAGTAGCCTGTCACACTTGACACACACGATAAACATTACAGGTTAAAAAAAAAGTTCAACATATTAAATTTAAAGAAAACGTGTGTTAAGTGTACAATGTTTTTTATCGCATGTTGCACACACATGCACACACACACACACACACACACACACACACACACACATGCACACACACGCGCGCACATACACACATCACAGATGTTTTCCACAGTGAATCAATTTTGATCTCAACAAGATCCAAAAGACAGAGTTTAAAATCCTTTACAAGACAAAAAAGTTCAAATTCCATGAAAAATATGTCCTCGGTTCATCTGATCGCAATCAAATATCATAAAATCCAGTTGCAAAACTACCAAAAATATACATTTTTTTTGACATTCCTTCCGAATATTTATTTTCCGTAGAAAAATTAGCATCTGAAAAAAAAAAAAAAAATGCATCGTATCCTTTTAAAAAAACGAAATCAAACAGTGTTCAGGATGAGGCATGTGCCGGTCACCACGGTAACGC
The DNA here is from genome assembly GCA_023630585.1 of Cranoglanis bouderius. Taxonomy (NCBI): domain Eukaryota; kingdom Metazoa; phylum Chordata; class Actinopteri; order Siluriformes; family Cranoglanididae; genus Cranoglanis; species Cranoglanis bouderius. The sequence goes on from CM042549.1 coordinate 489,500, forward strand.
CTGCGAGTTTTACAGGCTTTCTTAGCCAGCTAGCTAACAGGATGCTAACCTGACATTATTTCTGAGGAGATTTTTATGCCACATTATCATTACAGATGATGCTAGCTAGCTAGCTAACTAGCTACCAAAAAAGACAACTCGACACATTTTAATAAACAATTCTAAGCCTCATTCATGAATGTTCATAATATCTTACTGCCGATGCTAGCTAGGTAGTTAAAATCAGCTAACTTGACAGGATTTCTTAGAATCATATGTATAAATGTTCCTAATCCTCACTGCTAACTGGCTAGCTAGCTAACTAACATAACTTCAGCTAACCTGACAGGATTTCTGAGAAATCTTTGAAGTCATATGCATAAATGTCCATATTCTTAACTGCTAATGCTAGCTGGTTAACATCGGCTAACCTGACAGACAGGATTCCTTAAAATCATATGCATAAACAGTTATATCTTCACTGCTAACTAGCTAGCTAGCTAACATGACAGGAATTCTGAGCGTAATTTTAAGTCACATGATCATATTCCTAATTTTTTTAAATTAATTAATTTATTTTTTACTGCTAATGCTCACTAGCTAACTAGCTACTAGCAAAACTCCCATTTTGAAACAACATAATTTAGGAGACTGTTTTTAAGATGAACTCATATATCCAAAGGTCTTTACTGCTAGCTAGCTAACATGAGCTATCCTGACAGGATTTCTGAAAGGAACTTTAAATTTATAGTAATTAATCTTCACTGCTAACAGGTGCTAGCTAGCTAACGAACATAACATCAGCTAAACCTGACAGGATTTCTGAGACGATTAATTTCCTAAACAGCACTGATAATGCTAGCTAGCTAACTAGCCATCCAAAATGTAACTCGACAAGACTTTAGGAGACAATTGACCGCAGAAGTCACTGCTAATGCTAGCTAGTTAATTAATGTGAGTTTATTTTACAGCTAACAAAAGATGACAGAATTTAAAAGAAAAGTCATATCCATAAATGCTTAGAACCTAAACTGCTAATGCTAGCTAGCTAGTTAACGTGAGTTAATCTGACTGGATTTCTGAGAGGAATTTTGAACTCATAGTAGTGAGTTTTTATAATATTCCGCTAACGTTAGCTAGCTAGCTAGAAACCACTGATAATGGTAGCTAGCATGACAGAATCAGAGTATTTCAGGTGGACTTTATAAATGTTTGGAATGTTCAGTGTTCGTGCTAGCTAGCTGGCTAACATGAGCTAAACTGACAGGACTTCGGAGATGATTTTACGTTGTAGTTATTATTAGCAATATTAGCATATAAAAATAGAGAACAGTGAGCTCATTATAAACGTGTGTTTTGTCACCCGGGAATTATCGTGATGTAAAAAATAAACATCGGCACATGCCTGCTCAGGACACACATTATTGCTCCCATCAATGTTTTGACATCTTAAAACATGAGGCTACGATTGTAAACCTACGGTGTCTCGAAAAAAACAACAACAACAACATGGAACAAAAGTAAACAGCATGTCGGGCAAAACGGGAAAAAAAAAATCAACAGGAAGAGTGAAAATATTTAAAAGATAAAACCGTAGTTTTAAAAAACGTGAAAGCTTTTCCTTCGTACCAGAAATAAAATATTTACATGATCTTCTGTTAAGAGTGACAGAGACAGTGTTAGTACAGGAAGTGATGTAAGAGAAACACAGGAAACACTAGTGTAGTTTTTCTCCATGGAAGCGCGTGATTGGCTCATCCATTCATCTTCCTAAAAAAACAACAACAAAAAAACAAACAAACAAACAAACGTTATTTCCAGAAAATTCTTCCGTAATTCAGATTAGCGCTAGGTGACGTTAGCTCGCTAACTTAGCCAGCAGTGTTCTAGAAGTGTGTTCCACGAATAGCTACGACTGTGTTAATACTCACAGTCTCAGTGGTAGCCGTTAGTGAACGCTGTAGCGATCAGAGGACCCTGAAAAGAGAGAAAGAGCGAGTGAACGACAGAAAACGGCTCGACACGGTTTAAAAAAAGAAAATGAAATCTATAACGGAGAGAATTTGTTTTTGCAACATTATTATTTGCTTATTATTATTAGCTTTATTCCGTAATACGATATATATAACAGTAAAATTATTATTATAGTATAATCGATCAATTTCACATAAAGTATTTAGGTGATTTAGGTATCATTTTATAGTTTATAAACTACAATATAGTTATAATTAAGTTAGCATGTAGCATATTAAACAGTTAGCATAGTGTAGTTGAAGAATACTGTTGTTTATACAGAGTAGTATATTACTGTTATTTTATTTAAGTTGCTACATTAAATTACAGTTAAGGTATAATGATAATTTTCACACGAAGTATTGTAGCTATAATTTACATATCATAGCATAATATAATATAATATAATATACATTTCCCTCATTGATATTGTATAATATAGTCATAATTACGTTATTATTAAGAGTATTTATATAGTATAGTGTAGCTGTCATGAAGCTGTAATTTAATGTAGAATTCTACAGTTCATACAGAATAATTACTTGTTATTATTAAGATATAATCATAAATTTCACTAAACGTACTGTAGCTATGATTTAGATACAATTATAAAGTTCATATAACATACACATATTTATAATTAAGTTATTATTTATTATTATTCAGGGCATTAAACAGTTTATACAGTATGGTGTATTTATAAATACAAAATTAAAAATGAGAGAAATCAGAGAGAACGTCTCACCCCGAGGCTGTGGCTGAATCCGGTGCTGGGGGCGGGGCTTGCAGCGCTGATGTAACTGCTCACCGTGGATTCCTGACTGGCCGTTCCATAAAGCTCTGCCATTGGTCCAGGACTGCTGGTGCTCAGAAAGCCAGCAGAGCGAGAGGGGGCGGAGCCTAGTGACATCATTTACAGTCGGTATTTATGTATGTATTTAGGTATGACGGAATCCTGTCATAATTAATATATATGTATTTATCTTGTCTTTGAAGTGTAAAAATAGAAAAGTTGCTCTGACCTCTAACCACAGCCGCCGCAGCAGCCGCTGCTGCCATCGGGTTATACGCTGTCAGAGGGATAGCTAAACACACACACACACACACACACACACAAACACACCATCAAAAACATGTCTATACAGTATATACAATAGTACATGTTATTATTCAGTGTTTGAATAATTTGTCTTAACGGGACAAACACCAAACTACAGCGTCACTAACAGGAACACTGAACTACAGTGACACTAACGGGATGAACACCAAACTACAGTGACACTAACAGGATGAACACTGAACTACAGTGACACTAACAGGATGAACACTGAACTACAGTGACACCAATGGGATAAACATCAAACTACAGCGAAACTAACGGGGTGAACATCAAAGTACAGTGACACTAAGGGGATGAACACCAAATTACAGCGACACTGACGGGACGAACACCGAACTACAGCGACACAAACGGGACAAGCTAACGCAAAACCAACGAAGCGAAAACAAACTATATTGACACAAACGTAACAAACTACAGCAACACTGACGGGGCAAACACCAAACAACAGCAACACCCACTGGACAAACATCAAACTACAGCGACACCAGCAAGACGCACACAGAACTACAGCGACACCAACGGGACGAACTACAACAACACAAACAGGATGAACACCAAACTACAGCGACACTAGCGGGGCAAACATCAAACTAGATCAACATTGACGGGATGTACACCAGACTACAGTGGCACTAACGGACCAAACACCGAACTACAGTGACACTAACAGGATGCACGACAGCAACACTAACGGGCCAAACACCAAACTAAAGTGGCACAAGCGGGCCAAACACCAAACTACAGCGACACTAACGGGCCGAACACCAAACTACACTGGAGGGGTGTAGCGTGCACCTTACACTTTGAAGTCTAGAACACAGAATGTCAAGAATGTGTGTGCGCGTGTGTGTGTGTGTGTGTGCGTGTGTGTGTGTGTGCGTGTGCGTGTGTTTCCTGCTTGTAAAGCTCGGAGAAGCACTAACCTGTGAGTTCGGGAGGGTGGGGTGAAGTCAGGAGGGGGGTCCTCTCTAAGTGGAATTCTAGAACAGAAACACACACAAAGCGGTTTAAACACACACACACACACACACACACACACACACACACACACACACACACACACACACAGAGTGCTACAGGTCTTTGTGGGTATCTACACACTAACACACTGCTTTAGTAGGTTAGATTAAAGGAGTGATACACTGCGTTCCACACACACACACACACACACACACACACACACACACCGAGATTTACAAGCAGCCATCTAACTGTGTGTGTGTGTTTGTGTTTGTGTGCGCGTGGGGTTGTGTATGTGTTTGTGTGCGCGTGGGGTTGTGTATGTGTTTGTGTGCGCGTGGGGTTGTGTTTGTGTTTGTGTGCGCGTGGGGTTGTGTATGTGTGTGTGGGGTTGTGTATGTGTTTGTGTGTGTGTGTGTGTGGGGTTGTGTGTGTGGGGTTGTGTGTGTGGGGTTGTGTGTGTGGGGTTGTGTGTGTGTGTGTGGGGTTGTGTGTGTGGGGTTGTGTGTGTGGGGTTGTGTGTGTGGGGTTGTGTGTGTGGGGTTGTGTGTGTGGGGTTGTGTGTGTGTTTGTGTGTGTGTGTGTGTTTGTGTATGTGTTTGTGTGTATGTGATAAAACTCTCCCATATTCAGCACTGCAAACAAAAAACTACTGTTACAGTCTGTATTGTTTATTAAACAATAACATTTTTAAATTTAAAAGTACTTAAATACAAAATTAAATGTTTATATATTAATAGATAGTAGTACATTATTTATTTTTAAATACACTGTTTTAATTCAATAAATAATTTAATCACTGATAATAGCCAGATGTATTTGTATTAATTATTTTTATTACTGCAAAAACAATTTGTTAAATATATTATATATTTTTGTGATTAATATATTTATATTAATATCAGAATGATCTCTTTCAGAATATTATCATTAGTGATATTAAATAAATGTTTATAATATAATGTTCCTGTTTAAAAGTATATTGTTTATAACATTATAAATGTTACTGTCCATCTAAGAGACATAGATAAAAAAATAATAACAATATATTACTTACAATATATGATTATTGTTAGGTTCCCTCTCTTTCACTCTCGCTAGCGGAGCCTAGCGGAGGCTAGCGGAGGCTAGCGGAGCCTAGCGGAGGCTAGCGGAGGCTAGCGGAGCAGCGTACTTCTGCATTCCACTGAGCGCATTCCGGCACTATTCAGAAAAACCCTTCGACTCTTTCATGAACTCATGTTTGTTTTTGTTTACGTCATGTCTCCGCCTCCTGTGTTTTTCCATGTGTTTGTGTTTTGGTTCGTGTCATGTCTCCGCCTCCTTACCGTCATTGGTTCATGTTCATTCATTGATCATTGGTTTCAGGTGTAAATGATGTGTGTGTTTAAAAACCCCGCTCTGTTTCCGCTTCCTTGCGGAGTAT
>CM042549.1:505000-512500 GCA_023630585.1 Cranoglanis bouderius
AAGAAAGAGAATGAGGTGGAGAGAGAGAGAGAGAGAGAGAGAGAGAGGGGGAGAGAGACAGGTGGTAAGTGATGGAAAGAGAAAGAAGAGACAGAAAAAAGAGAGACAGATAGTTTATAAATGAAAGAGAGAGAGAGAGAGAGAGGAGTGAAAGACGAGGGAGAGAACACGTGAGAAAGTGAAAGAGTGAAAGAGAGATAGAGAGGGAGAGAGGGAGAGAGGGAGAGAGGGAGCGTTTCTGTGTGAACAGGCGAGGACAAAGAGGACGAGGGAGTAGAAAAAGTTCTCTGGTTACCAGGAGAGAAGAAAAGACGAGAAGAAAGAAAAGAGAGTGAGAGAGCGGTGGGACTCTGGGGGCTGCCAGTCCCATCTGTCACTGAGTGGAGGAGAGGGGTCACACACACACACACACACACACACACACACACACACACACACACACACACACACACACACACACACACACACACACCTCGCATAATAACACAGCATAAAGAAGAAAAAGAGAAAAAAAAGAGGGAAGAGGAGGAACCGGCGACCCACACACACACGCTAACACACACACACACACACGCTAACACACACACGCTAACACACACGCTAACACACACACGCTAACACACACACGCTAACACACACACGCTAACACACACACACACGCTAACACACACACACACACACGCTAACACACACACACACGCTAACACACACACACACGCTAACACACACACACACCACACTAACACACATGCTAACAGAAAGTCAGCCATCTTTTATTCCTTTCTCTTTCCCTCTTTTTTTTCCTTCAGCATTTTTTTCCCTTTAAAATGACTTTTCACTTTTACACATCCATAAAACATTTTTTGTCTAAATTTCAGAAATGTTCACTATGGACTCGCTAGCTTTAGTGCTAATCATGCTAATAATCTTCAGGACTGCCAGGCTAGTCAGCAGTGACCTTACAGTATAAAAATCTGTCACAACAACTAGCTAGCTCGTTTCACAGTAGCCTGATTTTCTTCCTTGAAACTGACAGAAAATTCCAGAATCTTTACTGAGGACATGCTAGCTTTTATGCTAATCCTGCTAATAAACTACAGATCTTATAGATTCAACTTACAGATAAAAATCTGTCATGAAATCTAGCTAGCTTGTTTGCGTTAACCTGTTCTTAAATGAGCTAGCTGGTAGAACATCGAGAGTCTGAATACATTAGATTAATATACAGCTAGTAGTTTTATAAATAAATAAATAAATAGTAAATAAAGCTAGCTCACTAGCTAAACACAATGGAACAGCTAATATAACTAGCTAAAATAGCTTGCTAGTCAGCTAGTTTTACTCTAGAAAATGAAGTAAGGTATTAAATGAGGTTGTGTTTCACTGAGAGGAGCTTAACAACCTTGCTAGCTAGCTAGCTAGCTAGCGCAACACTATTCTATTTATGATCACAGTTTATGATGTAATCACGATATTGTATTTATTAAAAAAATAGAAGTGAACAAAATGAACTGAAACTACATTTTTGAGGCTGCCTTCAATTTTTTTCCCCCAAAATGGCTTCCAAAAGATTTTCATCTTAAATGCTTCAGCAAGGGGCGGAGCTTAGGTTCAATCGTAAATCTGATCATCACAATAGTTTACCTAATATTTCCTAGCATGCTAGCAAACTCTGGCTAGCTACTTTCCATTATATATTAACTGCTTAAGCGAGAATGTTAGCTAAGCTAACTAGTTAGCGGTGCTGTTTTTTGGTAGCTGGCTAGCCTAGCTAATATGGCTTGCTTATGTATGTATTTGTTTATTTATTTCTAAGCTAAAGAAGTGGAACGCAGGACTAGTGGTGATGTCATATGATCAATTTTGCGATTGGCTGATCAATTTCAACTTAAGCTCCGCCCATCACACAGTGTTTACAGCTGATTTCAGCACACTGTCAGATTGCAGACACGCACCATGTGCAGGAAAATCAAACCAGTCAATCAAGACCAAGATGCTATGCTATTTGCAAACATGCTAAATATTTCAGATATTCTAAATTAATACAGAAGTCCAGAAAAGTCAGGCATTATATCATTATTATTATTATTATTATTATTATTATTATTACTATTATTATTTTCAGTTCAGTTATCTCAAGACTGAAACTCGATTCTTCTCATGAACTGGAAAACTCCAGCTAGGTAGCTAACGCTACATCTTTAACGACTCGTATAACAATTTTTACACAAAGAAAAAAAACATAAATAAAAACATTATAATTAGCCTTGAAGATATAACTGAGTCCAAAGAAACAAATTAGCTAGTCTAATTTTGTGCTAGCTAAGTAGCTAATGCTATACATACTCACTTAGCCTCACATGGAAAGTTTTTCTTAATGATTAGCAATGTAGGAATAATTTATTTGAAAAAAGGCATCTAAATTTTACGCTAGCTTTGTATTAATAGCTCCCGAGTTTATACGGTACATACGTTTACGACATTTAGCCTCAAAGATAAATATTTTTTAATAAGATAACAACTATGTGATTAGCTTTGTAGAAGTAATTTGGTCAAAAGCTCAAATGCTAATTCCACACCTACTCATTTAACCTTACAGATAATGTGTGTGTGTGAAAACTTCAAAGAAAATTCTGCTAAATTAAGGCAGAATGTATGCTAGCCAGTCAAAGCTACATTGCCTAGCAGCTAATTTCTGTTATTATTCGATTATGAATCCACTCCTAGTTACATTTTTAAAGTTTTTTTTGATAACTCTGAGGTATTTTTTATTAGCATCTGATATCCAGACTTGTTGTCCTGAGGAGAAAAACCCCAAGAAGTTGAGATAACAGAACAGAAAATATAAACAGCAGTCTGAATGCTAGTCCTGTCTGGACTTCTGTAATATTAGTCTAGAAACTTCTCTAGTTGAGCGCTAGGTACCCAGGTCTACTCTACGTTCATGCTGTACTGAGGTTAAAGGGCGAGAAGACGGTGAAGGCAGCACAGCGCTAGTAGATTAGTCTCAGTCTTCAGAGCGAAACTACGCTAAAAGAGCTAGCACCTCCCGACACTAAGGCCACGACGGCTCCGTCCCAAACCAGCGCTCTCGTCTACAGAACAGAGTGAAGACGCTAGGCTAAAGTCCGCACAGAGCAAATCGGACGCTACGGTTTTAGGACTAAAGTCTCTAATCTAGGCTGGACATAATCACCTCGAGTCACGCCTGAAGTCCCAACACTCCTGTGCACGGTCAGAGACACACACACACACACACACACACACACACACACACACACACACACACACACACACACACACACACACACGGATAAACAACAATCAACATACAGCAGGTGACACAGAAGTGGAGTAAACACGCAAAAAGGTCAAGGGTCATTCATTTCTTTAAAAAAACAGAAATATAAATAAATTCAAATGAATAAATTAATAAAATGCTGAAAGTGTTCATAAAATTTTAACTTAATAATTATATTTTAACTTGAATTATAAAAAAATGGAATAAAAAGTTATTTGTTCCAGGATGGTGAGTTTCTTGTTTTATAAATGTTGTAAAATTAATAAATACATAAAATAAATAAATAAATATCAAAAAAATGTAAAAATAAATAAATAAATAAATAAACATACATTTAAATAGATTTAAAAGCAATTCAATATGAACAATAAAATACAAAAAAAAAAAATAATTTGTACAAATAAATATTACACTTTAAAAAAAATAAATGAATAAATAATTTATTTATGTTTTTAAAAATGTAAAATAAATAAATAAATAAATAAATAGTTTCCCCTCTCATATCATCCATGATGACACGGCATAATGTAAAAAACACAGGAACCTGCTTACACACTGGTGGTGAAGGGCAATGAGACGTAAACAGGTGGATGGATGGATGTATAGATGGATGAATAGATGGATGGATGAATAGATGGATGGATGGATGAACAGATGGATGGATGGATGGATGTATAGATGGATGAACAGATGGATGGATGGATGAATAGATGGATGGATGGATGAATAGATGGATGGATGGATGAATAGATGGATGGATGAATAGATGGATGGATGGATGTATAGATGGATGAACAGATGGATGGATGGATGAACAGATGGATGGATGGATGAACAGATGGATGGATGGATGTATAGATGGATGAACAGATGGATGGATGAACAGATGGATGGATGAACAGATGGATGGATGAAGAAATGAAGTCAATGTTATATTTTAGGAAAATCCACCTCGTTGTTCGTTGGCATGAAGCCAAAATCACTGCAGTCACACGAGTCACGACTGTTGACTTTACCTCAGTATAAACGAGTGGAGATTATACACACTCTGTGTGTGTGTGTGTGTGTGTGTGTGTGTGTGTGTGTGTGTATGATGCCAGTGTGTGTGTGTGTGTGTGATGCCAGTGTGTGTGTGTGTATGTTTAGTGTGTGTAAGAGGCCGTGGCTGTGTGAAGCAAGCTGTGTTTCCCTTCACACCGTGAATAAGAATCCTCTGTGATTTGAGCAAAAACACACAGACACACCTACACCACACCCCTGCTAGTGAAAACACACTGCGTGCATATGTGTGTGTGTGTGTGTGTGTGTGTGTGTGTGTTTAAAGTTTACAGCGCTGGATGATGAAAAGCATTAAAACACTCCAAACTCCAAAACAGCTTCACCGGATGAAGCTCAGTAGAGCTGCCATGAACAGCCTGAGACGGGACACACACACAAACACACACACACACACACACACACACACATACACACATACACACAGAGATCTGCAGTTGGACGTTTACACACAATCCTGTTTACACAAATCTTATTAGCTCTAACGCTAATTTCTCACTCGCTGTCTGTCTCTCTCACTTGGTCTGTCTCTCTCTGTCTCTCTCTCACTCGGTCTGTCTCTGTCTCACTCGGTCTGTCTCTCTCTCACTCGGTCTGTCTCTCTCTCACTCGGTCTGTCTCGCTCTCTCTCTCTCACTCGGTCTCTCTCTCTCTCTCCCTCACTCACTCGGTCTCTCTCTCTCTCTCGGTCTCTCTCTCTCTCTCGGTCTCTCTCTCTCTCTCGGTCTCTCACTCGGTCTCTCTCTCACTCGGTCTCTCTCTCTCACTCGGTCTCTCTCTCTCACTCGGTCTCTCTCTCTCACTCGGTCTCTCTCTCTCACTCGGTCTCTCTCTCTCACTCGGTCTCTCTCTCTCACTCGGTCTCTCTCACTCCCTATCTTTATTTTTTTTCTCTGTTCTTTCCATACCTCTTGTTTGCAGTCTCTCTTTCAGATCACCAGTCTCTCTCTTTATTCAGCATTTTTTTCTAGTCTCTCTTTTTTCCACACTTTTCATTGTCTCTCTATTTTCTAGTCTTTTTCCCCCAGTGTGTCCCTCCCTGTTTTGCAGTCTCTCTTTATTTTCCAGTCTCACTCTTTTTAATTTTCCTCTCAATTTTATTTCTTCTTCTCTACCTCACTTTCTCTTATCACTTGTTTCCAGTCTCTACCTCTCTGTTTATGCAGTCCCTCTTTACAAGCTCACTCTCTCTATCCTTTCTCCTGGATCACTCTTTCAATCATTCACTTCTTTTCTTTTTTTTTTTTTTTTCCTGTCTCTCCTTCTCTATGACCCCCCCCCCCCGGTTAAGTTAATCTCTGATCCGTGTTCTCTCACTTTTCCAACTTCACTCTCCTCAGCATTCATTCCCCGCTCTCCTCCATGTTCCCTCGTTCACTAGTCTCTCCATTTGTGTTCTTACACAGAAAGATTATCTGAGTGTTTTCAGGAATGTGATCCCGGAGAGTGGTTCAAATAGGTCAGCAGGACACACTCACATTCACACACACACACACACACACACGAATCTGTGTGCTTGTCTGAAGGGAAGTGTACTTGGGAAAAGTGTACACCTGTATTATTTCTGACAAACAGAACACCTTAACCACACACACACACACACACACACACACACACGCTCAGATGTTTACAGGAAGAGATGAGAAAGTTTTCTCCCTCTCATCCCCCACTCCCTCCCTCTTTCCCTCCCTCTATTCGACCCCCTGGGGGAGCGACTCCATGGTCACCGTGGCAACCAACGGGCGCCATTGTCCCAGGCTGACAAAAGCTCCTGCACACACGCACACCCACTTACACAGACACACACACACACACACACACACACACACACACACTCACAAACGCTTTACATTCACAGTTTCAAAACTTTTAACTGTCTAAACACCTCGATTTTGCGGCAGAACCGAGAATCACATCCTGCTTCGGGAAACATCATCGACTCAATCGCGCTGAAAGTGGACAAATATCCCGTGCGGGGTTTGGGGTTACCATGGTGATCACAACTCTTCCCTGACAACTTCACAGAGGGAGGGGAATGCTGCCTTTCTCTCTCTCTCGCTCTCTCTCTCGCTCTCGCTCGCTCTCTCCACGCCAGGCCAAATCTGGCCTAATTGATTTTGACTTCGAATAGCACTAAGAGCTCTCTCACACACACACACACACACACACACACACACACACACACACTTACTTCTTACAACGTGCTCGTCCTTTCTAGAGTATTCGCAATATCAGATTATCCAAAGGTCTTGACTATTATCTCTCGTGCAGAGAGAGAGAGAGAGAGAGAGAGAGAGAGAGAGAGAGAGAGAGAGAGAGAGAGGAAAAAAAAAAGGTCTTATTGTGTGTGTCCTTTTACTTCAAACCCTCAAAATCTCCCAATCTTCCTGCAGGTGCTTGTGGGGGAAAAAAACACAGCTCTAGTGAGTGTTCACATCGAGTTAACAGCCTGGAAACACAACCCGAGGCCACACAGTCGAAATAATGTGACACAATCGAACAATCTGTAACATCAAAACAGGCAAAAGAGTAGCAGAGATCTGAAGTGTTGGGCGAAACAACAATATAATATCGATATCACGACAAACAACGTCACAGTACACTTTTCTGAACAACTCTACTGTTCGAAACTCACATTCACATGGTTAAAGTTGTGAGAACACTGTTGCTAGGCAACTGGGAAACACAGACAGCAAGCTAGCGAACAACTGTGACACTTAGGCTAAAAAAGTAGATAGCTAGGATGTGGCTGGTAAGTGTTTTAGACATGTAAAGACCGTAAAGACAATGAGAGTGGAAATGAGACCAAACAAACAAGAACATCAACATTTACCTCAGATCTGCTGGTAAATTACTAAAAAGATATAAAATATGACAGAAATTACACTGTAATTGCACTTAGCATCACCACTAGCATAACAAAACAATAATCAACACCAACATTTACCTCGGATTTGTTTGTATATAACTAAAGAAATACACAACGAGACTGAAATGACACTTTAATTACACCTCTCATCACCACTAGCATAACAAAACAATCAAGGACATGAACATTTACCTCAGATCTGTTGATAAACTACTAAAACAAAGACAATGTGACTAAAATTACACTGCATTTGCACTTAGCATCACCACTAGCA
>CM042549.1:527500-542500 GCA_023630585.1 Cranoglanis bouderius
GAAATAAAAGTTTTTTCAATCAAACCTATCAACTCACCGCTCACTTTATTAGGAACACCTGTACACCTGTACATTCCCACAGTTCTCCAGTCAGCCAATCACGTGGAAGCGGCGCAACACATAGAATCACACAGATACAGGTCAGGAGCTCCGGTTAATGTCCACATCAAACAGAATGAAGAAGAAGAAGTGTGGCTTTAAACCGTGGCATGGTTGTTGGTACCGGATGGGCTGGTTTGAGTATTTCAGAATCTCCTGGGATTTTCACACACACACACACACACACACACACACACACACACACACACACACAACAGTTTACACCGAATGGTGCGAAAAACAAAACACATCCCGTGAGCAGAAGGTCTGCCGGCTGAAACACCTTGTTGATGAGAGAGATCAGAGGAGAGACTGGTCTGAGCTGACAGGAAGTCTATAGTAACTCAGATAATCACTCTTTACAAACGTGGTGAGCAGAAAAGCATCTCACACACAAAACAGTTGAAGATTAGAAAAAAAAATAAAATCACCTGGTCTTTTTCCAGTCTTCAACCGTCCAGCGTGGGTGAGTCTGTGCCCATGATAGCCTCAGATATCACGTTCTCAGCCGACGGGAGAGGAACCCGACGTGGTCTTCTGCTGTCGTAACTCCTCCTCCTCAAGGATTGACGTACTGTGTGTTCGGAGATGCTTTTCTGCTCACCACGGTGACTGTATGAGTTACTATAGACTTCCTGTCAGCTCAGACCAGTCTGGTAATTCCGTTCAAGGCGTTTCCACCCACAGAACCCGTTGCCGCTCACAGGATGTTTTTTGTTTTTCGCACCATTCTGTGTAAACTGTAAACTCTATACATATATGACTTATTGTAAGAAAGTATTGCGATATGATATTTTTGTCATATCGCCCAGCCCTACTGACGTACGAACACACCACAGTGACCTCTCCATTAACTCTATAACTATTTATTTATTTATTTTTATTTTCTCCCCAGAGAAGGAGTTGCGTAAGAAATGGGACTCTCTCAGGACTCAGTACAGCAGATACACTAAGATGATGTACGGCTCAGACGGACGCTTCTTCACCCCGAGACAGCAGTGGATCATGCAGCGCCTCAAATTCCTCGACCCTCACATCAAGCGCAGGAGCAACTACTGCACCGACCTCGACTACGAGGTGACGATACGGCAAGGATAATCACATCACGATACTTTAAGACGTCTCATACGAAGTGTATCACGATACAGAATTACACAGAGGCTGTGCCACTGCAGGTTTTATAGAGAGAGATTTATAAAAATTAAACCGTTTCACAAAAAAGGAGGGAAAATGAAACAATTGGTACAAAAATAGTTATAAAAGTCACAGACACGTGATGATGACGATAATACTCGGAAAATTGTATCGTGGTTATGATGTCACAATATCTGTAATTTATCGCAACATCACATGATCATACTGTATAATTACAGTATTTAGTGTTTACTGACAAAACAGTGTCATGTTATTAGAAAACACTTCAGCAATGGAGCTAAACAAAACACAAGCTCCGCCCACAAAAAGAAACAACCCAAATCTAGAGCAAGAAAATCGGGCCAATCACTGACGAGTTCCACAGGCTCCTCCCACAAAGGTGCGACTCAAAAGCAGGAAATTTTGTGTACTATTTTGGTGATTTGGCTCCTCCCACAAAATTACGACTACGGAGTTTGGAAGTAAAATCCGACCGATCGACGTTGAGCTCTGAAGCTCCTCCCACAAAAGTGGCAACTTGAAAGCAAGTATTGTATGAGTCAGTGACGTCGCGTATTACAAGCGCCTTTCATAAATAGTCCAAAGCAGGAAGTACGGTCGGACCAATCAGTTGCATTGTTTTCCACGAGCTCCTCCCACACGTCTATAACAGGAAGTAAAACACACCTGTAGTAGTTTCTGATGGAGCTGCTTTGTTATGATTAACACATGCTGTTAATGAATTAAGTAGTTTTTGTGTGTTTGTTGCTCAGGTGACGGTGGTTGAGAACGGCTGTGAGGATTCGAGCCCTGCCCAGGTGGACGTGGAGATCGAGGCGGACAGCCTGAACAAGCTGGAGATGAACCTGGAAGCCTCCAAAATCTCCAAACGGGCGTTCCAGGACGACGATTCGGACTCGGTGCGTTCCCTCGGAATCAAGAAGCCCTGCTTGGACAAACCGAGCCCGCAGATGTTCCCCAAAAGTGCCTCCAAGCGACAGTGCGACGAAGAAGACGAGGACGAAGAGTCGGATTCGGCGAGTCTCAGGAGGATCGTGTGCAGCACCATGGAGGAGAAGAAGGACGAGCGCTGGGACGGTTTCTCCGTCTACGTCACCTCCTGTCTCCGGAGCCTGGACTCGTCCCGGAGCCGCATGAGGGCGCAGGACGACGTGTGCGCCGTGCTGCAGAGACACATGGAGCGAGACGGCGAGGACGACGAGGACGGGGCGGGGGACAGGAGCGAGACGTGCAGGAGAACCTGCTCCACCTGCTGCGGCTCCGGGAGGAACACGGGCGGGGGCGGTGCCGGCGCCGTCAAGCTGGCCACACCCACCACGGACGATCAGGACGACCTCGAGCCTTTCCTCAAGTCCATGTCCATCATCATGAAGAGGTTACCCGAGGGCGAGAGGTCAGAGGTCAAGTTCAGGATCCACGAGCTGGTGCACAAAGCTCAGATGAAACATCTAAACGAACAGAGGAGCGAGGAGAGGAACACGCAGAACCCGTCTGCTCTATGAGCTGCGTTTTACACTCGCGCACCACACCGGCACTTTTGTACAGAACTTTATAACTCTCTTTTTTTAAGTTATAAATATATATATATATATATATATATTTCCTAAAATGGTCTGTGAGGAATAAATTAGGAAGATTTTCAGATCTTCTCTTCATAGTGTATTCTGCTGGAAGAGTAAAAAGGCTGGAAGTGTTATAAAAATAAACACTGTTTCTATTTTTTTATATTAAAGCATTAAAACCACTACCACCGACAACAGGCTCAGGGTTGCCAGATTCAACAGGATCCCTCACAGTTGTGCTGTTTTAATCAATAACAAGGTGTTGAATCTGTGACTCAGTAAACGTCACAGTGCTGCGTTAGAAATTTAATGGAGATTATTGATCACATTTATTCAATTAGTTTTGGATTATTATTATTATTATTTACATTTTATTGTTTTAAACGAACAGAAAAGATACTTTGTTCTTTCACGCTGTACATTGAGTGTGTATCACGTATATTGAATTTTTATTTAAACTCTAAATATAAACACAATTGGACTTTAATTAATAAATTACTCTGATTGATTGATTATTTGATCGAACAACATTACATCGTTAATTATTAATTAATTAATTAATTAATATCAGACAAAGACAGATTGAACATATGACTGGGAAGCGTGTGAAGACTGATCTCTGTCTTTTACCCCAAATATTACAGCTCGTTTTTAATTGATTAGTTAATGAACCTCAGTTAAAAGGGTTAAATCTGATTAATTCGGGGTCTTTCAAACAGATTTGATGTCAGTGTCTGTAAAAATAATTGGGTTTTTTTTTTGGACAGTAATTGTTACATAGGGCACAAAGTGTAATCCACACAGCGTGTTATCTCAGGGAGGATTGCAGGGAGGATCCTTCAGCTCCTGAGCGTGTCCACTTTAACCCGAGTGATTTTCCAGGACACGGAAGAGAAGCTTGAAGGTAAGAATGAAATGAATATGTACCTCAACACCTTCGGCTGCACATCTGTGTCGTGTGATGTAGGTGATAAACCTGAGGGGAAGTCAGTCAGGAGGTGAGAAGATCATTACAAAACCAGCAAGTTTATGTAGTCTTATACTGGTGGCCACTAGAGGGCGCTCCAGTACCATATACTGTTATTATAGGAGTCTTATAAACACTGAAGTGACTCTCTCTCTCTCTCTCTCTCTCTCTCTCTCTGACCTGTTATGTATGCTTATTAACGCTTGAGTTTTATTAACGTTTATTCACCATCACTGACTTTCCTCACCAATAAGAGTCGACTCTTTTGATCTCCAATTCGACTCATTGCCATCCTTAACCGGATACAAAGTGGTTGTTGTTCTTTCCGTAACCATGACTGAAACTGCTTAATGAAAAACAAAAAAAAACACTCACTTTGTACTGAACTTTATAAAATACATTTAAATAATTTAGTCTAAATTACCAAGGGACTCAAAATGTGCGTTTTTATAATGACCAAACACACGACTCATGATTCAATGATTCAAAACGATTCAATAGCTCAGGAGGTGAAAATGGAAACATTTAAGCACTAATTGAAAATAAATGAATGAATAAATGAGTAACAAATGAAAAACAAAAACAAAAATTCGACTCCTAGGGTTTGCTTCAAAGAGCCAAATCAAAGAGTCGACTCGTTCACAAATGACTCATCACTAGTTATACAGGTGCATCTCAAAAAACTATAATATCGTGGAAAAGTTATTTTTTTCCTCGTAATTTAATTCAAGAAGTGGAACTTTCAAATATTCTAGATTCATTACACATAAAGTGAAATATGAGCCTTACAGCTCATGGACATCAAAAATCCAGTATCTCAAAATGTGAAGTTTCCACAGTCAGTGATGATTTGGGGTGCCATGTCATCTGCTGGTGTCGGTCCACTGGGTTTTCTCCAGTCGAGAGTCGATGCAGCGTCTACCAGGAGATTTTAGAGCACTTCATGCTTCCATCTGCTGACTAGCTTTATGGAGATGCTGATTTCCTTTTCCAGCAGGACTTGGCCCCTCCCACAGAGCCAAAACTACTAGTAACTGGTTTGGTGACCATGGTGTTACTGTGCTTGATCGGCCAGCCGACTCACCTGACCTGAATTTTGTCAAGAGGAAGATGAGAGACACCAGACCCGACGATACAGACGAGCCGAAGGCCGCTATCAAAGCAACCTGGGCTTCCATAACACCTCAGCAGTGCCACAGGCTGATTACCTCCATGCCACGCCCCACTGATGCAGTAATTCGTGCAAAAGGAGCCCCGCCCGAGTATTGAGTGCATAAATTAACACACTTTTCAGAAGGTCGGCATTTCTGTATTATAAATTCTTTATTCTAATATTTTGAGATACTGGATTTTTGATTTCCATGAGCCGTGAGCCGTAATCATCAACATTAAAACAAAAAAAGGCTTGAAACATTTCACTTTATGTGTAATGAATCTAGAAAATACGAAAGCTCCACTTTTTGAATAAAAGTACGAAAAGAAATGAACTTTTCCACGATTTTCTAATTTTTTGAGATGCACCTGTATTATAGAGCAGGATGCAAAATATTATTAATGCAGACCCCCCTGTCATGACTCCTGAGACAAGGTCTGCTCCATAAAGGACAAAAAAGTGCAGTGTGTGTCGTTCTCGGTAAACAATCCCATAATTCTGGGACAAGTGTGAACATGAAAGTGTGAAGACAGGTTAAGCAAGTCCCTGATGTGAAACTGGAATATCAGCACATGTCCAGTCAGATCCAGCTCGGGTTCGAGTGTGCAGTCGTCCTGCGTCGAGTTATTCTCTACAGAACACTCTGGTTATTATAAAAACAAGTAGCGTTTATTATATTATCAGAATAAATAAGAAGCAATATACAATACATACTGTACATCATTCCGTGTGTGTGTAGTGAGAGAGCGGAGTCTGGAGTGTCCTCGATGAGTCAGAGGGAGGGTTTAGAGAGTTTAGTGTTTCGGGGTCACTGTACTGTAGATGTTTGGCTGAAATAAAGCTCTGGTTTGCTTTAAATACAGAGAAAAGATTTGTTTTTGGTTTTTTTTGGAGGAAATTGTCCAGTTCTTAGTCACAATAAAGCTTGTCCAAGTTTCTTTGAAGTGCGATCTGCTTTGGTTCATTTTTATTTCCTCTCAGTACCTCATTTTAAAGACAGAAAGTCAGAGACTGAGCACAAAACTCATCTTTTATTTATATTGAATAATATTTTGCTTGATCTGGAATTTCCACAGAAGCTTCTACACTTTTACGCAAACTGGAAACGTCCCTCGACCCTCCACTGTCGCTGCTACATGGTCTGCATTTGCATACCGGAAACTGATTGGCTGTTATATGTTATGATGCTATAATCACAGCACTTGCCTGTTGTGTTTTCAGTACTAACTGTAGTGAGATTTTATTTAGCGGATAAAACAATGTAACAACGTTTAACCTTAAATTACACTTACGGTGTAGTGCCAATAGAGGGCGCCACTCAACCTTAGCAACCTGAACAACGTAGCGGAAGTGACTTTGATAGAATTTCTGACTGACTCGCAGCTCCTTCGCTAAGGTGAAGTGCTAATTAGCTAGCATACTAATGCTAGCTAGCAGAATAAGGTTGGCTAATATCCATGAGGGACACAATTATTCAAACGATACAGATTTGAAACGTTAAACTTGACACTGTTTACACCTCGTCTGCTATTTTGAACCTGCATCAGGAATGAAGCAATGCATTCTGGGAAAGTTTGTGACGTGTGCACTTTATCTAGCAAGTTTGTGAAGTGTACACTTTATCTAGCAAAGGGTTCTTTGGTTGGTCTGTCTGAGGGAAAGCTCAAAATATAACTCTACAACCAATGGTTTCCAATTCAGTGAGGGCTCTTTAGCTAAGACTATAAACTGGAACCATCTGAAGAACCCTTGAGGAACCCTTTCATTCTAAGAGTGTACATTGATGTCAATAACTGAACAGCCCTTAAGATGGCTGATGGGACTTGACCAAGGTGGCAAATGCGCATTAAAGATCTGATTGGACCAGCGCACTACTTCATATCTCAGTAGCCACCATTTCATCGTAGCTCACTTCTGTCTTTCGGACGTCTGTGTCCTCCTGCGTCCTGCCTCTGTCCTTTTCTGTCCTTTTATCCACTTTGGCGTTTCGTTCCTTCAGTTTTTTCTCCAGCTCCTGGTTCTTTCTGTGCATCTGCACGTAGTTAAACTGCAGCTGCTTCTGGTAGCGTATCACTTTGTCCTTCTCTTTGTTCCACATCTGCTTCTCGAGATGAAAGCTGCTCAGGATCTTCTCCTTCTTCTGTTTCTCGTCCTCCAGCTGCTCGCGCAGTTCCTCCACCTCCTTCTGAAGGACGTCGACTTGTCCTGATGTTTCCTGGTCGGCCATCTTGGATTGACAGATCTGCAGTAGACGTTGTTGCTCCTGCAGCTGGACCTTCAGGCTCAGGAGCTCCAAATGTTCCTCTTTGGCCACCAGGAGGTCTTCTTTCAGCGTTTTGATGTCCGTCTCCAGATTTCCTGCTTTCTCTCGGAGCAGCTCGGCCTCGTTCTTCTTCCTCTGCAGCTCGTTCTCACAGACCTTCAGGAAATCAAACACACGTTAGCTGAAACGAAGCTGCATTTCCTTCGTTAAGTTATAAAATGCCTAATAGCGTTAATAAAAAAATTAAAGAGATATAATAATATCAAATAATTATAATATTCTTATTTGACTGAAATAGCGCCAAGTGGACAAACTACTTCAAGAGCATAGTTAGGTAAAGCTAGCTAGCTACACAAAAAGCTACATACGGTATCAAAATCTGCTTAAATACATTGAAGCTACATCCATTCTGCTAATTATAAATTAGAAAAGCTTGCAAACAGTGTAGTCTCACTAGCAGCTAGCTAACAGCCTCGCTAGCAATGCTACTGCCCCACCATGTTTATAAGTAACTTGGCTAAGCACACCTATGAGCTTCACCCTCTCTGGTTATGACAATCATTTTTTCTTCTACAAGAAGGTAAAAAAATTGAGGAGCAGTGAGACATTTTTGGCATTCTCTACAGCAGGAAGCCATGACCAAATAAGGAGTGAGAATAATAAATTATGGGAAGCAACGTGGGGCAGAGAGGCTCGTCAGTGTTTTTCTTGCAAACACAATTTATCTTGCCGCTTTTACCTTTCTTGCTGAAGAAATCAAGGGGTCATATTAAAAAAATATACCAGACACTAAGACAGGGAGCTATGGCCAAATAAGGAATGTGGGAAGCGATAAGGGTCAGATTGTATGGAAACCGATAGAGGTCAGAACCAGTGTAGACTTGAAAATTTGATTATATCACTACAGAAGTGTTAAACGTTGTGTAAAACACACACCTCCATCTCAGTGCTCCGTAAGCGCAGCATCTCCTCACACTCTCGGTGTTTCTCCTCCAGTTCCTCCATTTTACTCCTGGTTTCTCTCAGTGCGGCTCTCAGAGAGACGATCTCGCTCAGCTTATTGGTCACGTCAGCCTGCGAGTCCTTCAGCTGCTGCTTCAACAGAGAGATCTCGCCCACTTTCTGACACACCTGAACAGGAACGGACGCACGGAAAATACTTGATTACAGTCCATGTTGATATTTGGAAACAACATGGCCGCCATATCGGTCCTACTGGGGCGGAGCTTAATTTACTCAAACAGTTGTGGCTGATGATTTGTTTGAAGGATTCACATGCAACTTGAAAGCCATGCTCAGGAGAAGAATCTTAGAACATGTGATAAAGTTGGGGGTGTGACCATCCATAATGCACAAAATAACAATCGCAAAGTAGTTTTTCAGGAACCGTCGGTCTGATCTGTAAGTGGACTGCTAATGATTAATTAATTATTTGAAAAACATGGCAGCCATTGTCCGATCAGCATTTGTCAGGGTTAGCATTGAGCTAGCGTCATGGAACATGAAGTATGTTCACCTGGGGTCTCTTACTGGCCACTGGATGTGCTATTGTGAAGGGTGCTTGGACCCCGAAGATCACTGATTGCGATTATTATTATTATTATTATTATTATTATTATTATTATTATTATTACTCTATACCTCCCACTGCGTCTCCTCCAGCGTGGGTGTTAACGGAATGTGTTGATGTTTGTAGATGAGCTGACTCTCGGCTGCATCTCTGTCCCTGATCAGCTGATCCACTTCCTTCTGGAGCCGATCTTTATCCTGCTGGAGCTGAAGAACCTGCAGCTGGAGGAGCTGCTGAGCGCGCAAAGCATGCTGGGATTCCTGCATAAGAACATAGTTCCAGACTCGTTAGGAGTTAGGCTCCTCTAAGAAGTGCCATGACTGTTTGAAGTGGAATGAATGACTAAAATCGAGGGTGGGGTTTGGTGGTTTGGGGGGTGGAGCTAAACACTGGACCAATCAAGATTACATCCTTCACTCCAGAATGGACCACGGCATCGATTTTACTCGTTCATGTTTAACAAGCTAAAGATTCTCCACAAGGGGGAGCTACTGATACTCACCCAGCACTTATTACTGGATCAGGTCATTCAGTTCTTTAAGGAGTTCAGTGCAAATGGGACAGTTTTTAATTTGGGAAGTATGTAGGAAGTAACTAGCTACTAGAGTAACTAATTAGCTACTAGCTTAGCTATGTTTTTAGTAGCTGAGCTACTTTCACAGTAATGTAGCTTTTCCAGTACGTTTTTCCACCATGTAGTGGTGTAGCACAACAAATCGAGCTAGCTAGCTAGTTCCAGAAACAAACTGAACCAAGAGTAGTGTTGGGTTTTTGATGATTGTTGTTTTACACTTATGTTAACTGCTTCTTTTTTTTACTTATGTAAACTGTTTACAAATTACAAACCCTGCTGAAAAAAACATCAGAAACCCTCATAGAATTTGTAATGGTTTTAATGGTTATAATGGGAATTGTATTGCTTTTCATGGAAACTGTAATGGTCCCTGTGTTTCTCTACTGGTAATTCGTTGCCTTCAATTGGTGGCATGTTACGTCTAGTGGATACCATTAAGGACCAATAATGGTAATGGTTTTAACGGTTAGCTGATGGTTTGTAATGGTAGTTGTTGTGGAATCCATTAGAATTTCTGTGATGTTTTCTATTGGTTTTTTTAAGTCTAGCTAGGTGGTTTATCAAAAGGGTTGTTAGGCTGTTGCGAACAATGTTATGGAAATGTTCATGTGTACCAATTATGTGGACACTGGACACCTAGCGCTTAAGATCCTGAGCTAGTGCATGTAATTTCAAACCTGTCTCTAGTGGGCGTGGCCTGTCCAGGTTTTTTCTTTTCTTACGTAATTTTCACACTTGCCCTGGGATTTCGATATGACTGGTGTAGTGTGAGAGCTGTTTATTGAGTCCATAGACGCGATCCCCGGTCCTCTTGAAAATGGTCATCTGGGCCTCGCATTGACCGAACCCACATGGAGTATGTGCACAGTGAGTAACGTGATTGGTTCAAATTGTCACGTTGCTTCCTGTTTGGAGTTTGGTGATGGTGGTGAAAGGGTTGTTACAGTCAGACAGAGTGTGATGTAGAAAACTAGACTTTAAAAGGACTGGAGCTCGGTAATTAGCTCAGAGTGTTGGTAATGAAGGAGAAAACAAAACCAGCAAATGGATGAACTTAGTGTTTTTACATTTTGCAAACCTGAGTGCAGAATAATAACGTATGGAGTTGCTCAGTCGATAAACGGTTCCTGGGTGTGGACTCGAGAATTCGGGCCAAGTGTGAAGTTACCTTAGTTACAATAATAAATGGTAGCAGCAAATCTGTAAACAGTTTCACATATCGCTATTTACTTCTGTAAGAAAAAACCCAGGAGGTGAAAGTTATCAGTTCTACCTCCGTGTTTGAACAATATTTAATAGAAACTAAACATGAAGAGGAAGTTGAGAATTGGTGACCTTGGGACATCATGCGCTGGACATGAACATCGTCACAAAGCGGCTTTGCAGAAATAAATAGATGTAGGTTTAGATCCTGACTGAACAATCCAGAGGGAACAGTGGTGAGGAAGAAAAACCTTGAGAAACTTCGAGAGGAACCAGACGCCAGATCTTCTGACTGAATGTAAACGTGAATAAAAACCAGAGACCTTTACCTCAGAGCTGTAGAGCTGTCTTTCCTCGGACACTTCAGACTCCATGGAACTTGGAAAATTCCGATCTGAGAAAGGGCTCGTGCGGTTCATTTCCACATTTTTAGCCGCCGAGTCTGTCTTTAAGCTGGCCGGCCCGGATATACAGTCGCTCAGAACGCTCGTGGATCTCGTGCTGGAGTTTGACGCCCCTCCATCTCCGCTAACTCCACCAGTCCATTTAGTCCTGCCGTTAGCTCCATCGTTGGTCCAGCTGGAGCCGGAAATCCCGGAATCACACGGAGATCCCGAGCTCATGTCATGTTTCGGTTCTGGTGTCTGGATTTTGGGACGATCGATATGGCCGAGGTTAGCTCCCAGAATGGTGCTCAAACTGTTGTGGGTTTCCACAGAAGAGCTGCTGCTCCGGGGGAACTGTGGCATGAAGGTGTTTTCTGCACTCTAGTGGGGGAAAAAAAAAAAGAGTAACACTTTGAGTACAGTTGTGATGTTTAGTGTCTGCTATCAAGAAGTGTTTTTATTTACATGAGGAATCGATGATTCGTATCCAACGAGTCGACGGAGAAACTCACGCTCTTATTATGATAACGATCTGATCAGAGAAACTGTAAAAATATTTATCGTTTGTATTAGCAAGTGAACCAGCTAGCAAGAAAAGTTCAAACCGCTATCAAACCTCCCCCAATACCCCCAACCCCCCTGCCACCCCAACGCCCCGCCCCGCCCAGCCCAGGAGACCGGCTGCTGTAGCCGTTCAACATTTACTTGAACAACAATAAAGGAAGGAGGTTCTCCTCTAAGAGACGAGAACACAGCATGGGTTTGATGTATAAATGGTTAAACGTGTGAGTTTGGTGTGTAAGATGGGATGACGGGAATTTAACTGAGAGGAAACGGAGACAGGAAGTGCACGAGGGTGTGTTATAAACATTACTGGAACACGATGATAGGGATGAAGATTAGATTAGCACATTTTTAAATAAAAGTTTTAAAAAGCTGACTGAACGGTGCACAGGACACGAGAGCAGGAAATAATGAAATAAAACTACGGAGGAAAACTACGGAGTCTCTGTGATTTGATTCTGCATGTTGACATACGGTAACTACTTTAGAAACAGGAAGTCAGAGTGTTGATGCTGTATGATGCGTCCAATCTAAACAAACCTGACGGGAGTTTACGGTTGGAAAGGGGGATAGTGTGAGCGAAGACGCATCCAGACGAACCATGTTTACTGCTAATGAGGTGCTACTGTAGGGCAAGACACGCCCCCTGGGGGCGGGGCATATAGGTATACGTTGTAGATAACATTTGATTGGATGAACACAAGACTAGTACAGGATGAGTCAGCAAAAAACAAACTATAAAACTATGATTTTCCACGTGTGTGTACAGTCTGTACTGGTGTGTGTGACGCTAAGGCGCGGCTACAGAAAATCTCTGAAACGTCGATTCTCACTTTTAATATTTTTGGTAAAAACTCACTCACCTGCTCTAATCTCGCGCACACGCTCAGTTCCGTCGGCGTTTTCCTGGAGCCCGTGTCGTCCTGCGTTTCTTCTCCTCTCGGTCTCTGGCTCACTTTGATGTAGAAGAAGTCGTCGCTGTTGCCGAGTTTGGAGTTGTTGTTGTTTTTGGCGTTGTGTTCGTGAGAGAAGCCGTGTTTCAGCAGGCCGCCTCTTTTACTCGGAAATCCTTTTTTCGGCTTGTGATCCGAACCTCTGCAGTTTTTAGCGCCGGGTATTAGACTGCTGACGCTACCCATGATGCCCTGCACACGCGTGCAATACATCGTACATCACAATCACATCACAGTCTGAGACACAGAGCGTCTACTTTAAGTGTTTACCATTCATATCGATTCTATTTTCTAGTTATTTAGCGCTAATTTCTTCCTTGAAGGCGTGTATGCTAACGCTAACATGAAGGTAATACTGTATGTTTGCAGTAATGTTCGGATTATATTTGATTTATTCCTCCATTTACACTTTCTGGTCGCTAGATCAGTATGCAGGCTAATAAACAAGCTTACTGAGCATGCTAGCTTAGTGTCTTAGCTAATAAGTACTTAAACAAACAAATAAATAAATAAATAAACAAAACAGCAGTGAATAATCTATAGCTATTTGTTTATCTGTCTGTCAAGCTGCTATTTTACCCATCTTTCCAATTCTCCCGACTAGCCTAGCGTGTTAGCTAAGTGATTAAACCCTTACAGTGTTTCTATGGAAACAGCAGGAGCTCACACGACAGTTGGACAGATCTGATGGATCTGGACACGTTCATGTCCTCTTCAAAACCTGAAAAACAAGCGTTTAGGGACATTTTAGAGGTTTGCGCTAACTGAGCCTCGTCACAAATTATATATATATATATATATTTTTTTAGAAATCATAATTTTAAAATGACAGAAAGAAACACGGTTCATTCAATAATCAACAAAAGTTCAAAGTTAAAGATTATTGTTAAAAACTAACAAACTAAAGAACATGTGGTTAGGAACAGTGTCACGGTTTCCAGACCCTGCTGAACCCCCCCCCCCCCAAAACCAATAGAAAGCATCACAGAAATTCTAATGGTTTCCACTACAAATACAATTACAAACCATCAGCTAACCATTAAAACCATTACCATTTCTGGTCCTTAATGGTATCCATTAGACATAACATGCCACCAATAGAAGTCAACAAGGGACCATTACAATTTCCATTAAAACCAATACAATTCCCATTATAACCATTAAAACCATTATATGAAAGTTTCTATTGTTTCTAAATTCCTGGAGATTTTATTCTTGTTTGTTGATTTTTTTCGCAGGTCGGTGATCTGGGTCTTGCGGACTACAGTCACGGAGATCGTAAGTATTTCTCTTCAATTCTCTGACATTCTTAAAATGTATTTTTTTAAAAATCTGATTGGAAGCAGTTGTTAAAATTCGGTACTTAAAATGAACTAAAATGTATTTTACTACTATTTTATTATTACTATTAAAACTGAAAAACATTTCATTCATCCCTTTATCATGATAAGTAACTGTTTTATTTTTATTTTCGCATTAATATTAAACACAAGTGGAACTTTACTCTCTTTTTTATGCAACACAGACATAAATATTGGGATTTTGCGTCTTCCAGTATCTGTAATACAGCTGTTTATGTCTTTCTTTAATTTCGCTGCTCGTCCACGTTAATGTTTTCCTCCAGAGCAGATGTTCAGCTGAAGGCCTCGGGGTCAGGGTTTGCTTTTTGTAACGACTTTTTTTTTTCTTCTCTCCCTTAAATAAATACAGGAAGTGGTTGGAGCAGGTTGGCTTTGTGCCGGCGGTGAGAAATAAGTATGAGAGCGTTAACGACATTTACAGCTTGTTTCCTCATACACACACACACACACACACACACACACACACACACACACACACACACACACACGCACAATATCAACAGGTTACAGGTAATCAACAGTAACAGTTTAAAGTGAGCCATGTACGGTTCTTTGTTGGACTGGAAAAGGTTCTCTCTTAAAAATAAAGGTTCCAATTAGAACCAAAAAAGAAGGGTTTTTCAGCCATAGGAGAACCCTTTTACTCTCACGTTCTTTAGAGATAGATGTTCTTCACAGCAGTGCCACAAAGAACCATGTTGTCTTAAGAGGGATGCCAGGAGAACCTTCTCACAAATCCAGTCCCACAAACAACCTTACAGGGTTCACTTTAACCTGTTACGGGATGATACCTTGAAGAACCAAAACACTGCTCTGAAGAAGCTATAATGAACCATAAAGAACTTCTTTAATCTCCAAAGAACCATCCAGCTCAACTCAAGAACCCCCATACAATAAAAAATGGTTCTTAACAAGAAGAAGGTTTCTTGGTGCTGTAAAGAACTATTGTTTTTAAGAGTGTTCTCCTGGCATCCCTCTTAAGAACCTTACTTTGGTTCCTTAAAGCTCTAACTAAGTTGGTTCCTTGTGGCGCTGCTGTGAAGAACCATTTGTGGGTTCTTTAAAGCACCAGTAAATAGATGTTTCTGTTTCTGATGTTTCGGGTTCGGCTGCACCGCTGTCTCGGCGTAATTGATGCAAATTTGAGGATATAATTGAGGAGAAAGTGATTGCTGGAGCCTCAGGGGAGG
>CM042549.1:550000-552500 GCA_023630585.1 Cranoglanis bouderius
CGCTCCGAAGTGTTTTATTCCTCTTTTACCACACAATTATTTACCAACAGTTATACCTTTTTTTTTTGTTTGTTTATTAAAGAACAAGCCATCATACGTTTGATCCTTTTAGTGACAAAAAGTTCTCGTTTACATTACAGGAGCGAGAAACGCAGTCCTTCCCTCACCAGCCTCTCGTTATTCTTTCAAAAAAAAAAAATCGCAGCTTTTCGTGGTACAAAGAAACGTAAACTCCTCTGTCCTGAAGCTGTCGGGAAAAACGTTACTCTGACACTGGAGACTCCTTCCAGAAATCTCTTTACTTTAAGAAAACTTTAACGTATTGACAATTTTTAAATTCGGTTTATGTGGAGCGTCCGCCGTACGAGTCCCCGTGAACGAGCGGTCGCTATAGAAACCATAACGTATCAGAACGAGCGCGTAAATATAAACCCGCGCTGCTGTCGGAGCTGCTGTTCTAGAGAATTAATCAACACCTTCTGACCTGAGAAGTCGACAGCAGCATGGTGTAAATAAATCTATTTCATAATCAACACTCTCCTTTAGTAAAAAAATAAATAGTGATAGGTTCTTATTCTGGCTTTTATTCAGTGAATCAGATCATTTGACTCACCCAAAGGAGTCGACTCTTTCACATCCCAAACGACTCTCTGCCATTTTGTTCGACCTCTAAACCCGACAATTTTTGGGATATTTTGAACAAGAATGTATTTTTTTTCAAATCAGTGGTGACATTTACGATATAATTCACACGTTTCATGACTTTAGGTTTAGTTTATTATTTATTTCATTAATTATCGTTCAATTTTTACACACAGGAACGTTTTATTTTGTTATTTTTTGAACGTTTCTTTCTTTCTTTACAGACTGTATTTACACGAACCTTGTGGACAGTACTGTATGTATATGAGTGTGTCTGCATCGCTGGATGATGCATGGCTAATCCATTACACACACACACACACACACACACACACACACACACACACACACACACACACACACACACACACACATTTGATCTACAGTAGAGGATTTACCGCAACCACACAAAAAGCTCACAGCTGCACTTTTTTTTTCTCTGCACCTGCGATCAGCAGATGGTCTCCACACACACACACACACACACACACACACACACACACACACACACACACACACACACACACACCGTTACATCATTAGCATTAGCACTCTCAGTTTCTATGCTTTCACATCTGTTTGTGGTTTTATCAAGCTCCAGTTCATGCTGTTTTGTTAATTTGCATGAAATTTCTATTAAAAGTACAACAATGAGATTTCTTTAAGCCCCGCCCCTAACCCCGCCCCATAAACACCCCCCCAGCCCCAACTCCAACCTAAACCTTTATCTTTTGTTACACTACTTTACATATACTGTATGTATCTTTGTATCAATAAGGTTTGTTCATTTATTTTCAAATTATGAAAACAGATGATGTTTTTCCTCACCTAAGGATGTAAAAGTTTTGGCACCCCACATGGTGTGCATTAATTAAAATAAAATAAATTTAAAAAAAGGACAGAAAATAGTCACTTTCTTACAACTTCGTATGAAACTGTTAGAAATTCAGGAGCGTGGGATCGTATCGGATTACAGGTTTGTTAGACACGATGTTGCTGCTACATGGTGTGAGAGTAAACGATGCAGGATCACGAGCGGTCGGAGGTCAGAGTGAATTTCTGACGTGAATTTCTGACCTTGTGTGTGGTGTGAACAGAGTCGCGAGCCGATAAGGATAATTAGCGTGGCTGTTTATACAGATCTGCCTCTGTGGAATCGCTCTCTGTTCATAAACCAGACAAAACACGGAGGACAGAAGTGTCTCTCTGCAGGAACACACTGATTAAACATGTAAAACGGATCGTCCTCCACCGGACTGAAAGGTTAAAGTCAGTGTGTGTGTGTGTGTGTGTGTGTGTGTGTGTGTGTGTGTGAGAGAGAGAGAGAGAGAGAACGAGAGAACGAGAGCGAGGGATGAGTGCACTCTTAAAAACAAGAGCTCTTGAGATGAAAAGAGGGGCATTAGGGTGGATGGAGTGAATAATTGAAAGGAAGGAAGCCTCCATTTACATTTCTCATCCCCCTCTTCAGAGAGAGAGAGAGAGAGAGAGAGAGAGAGAGAGAGAGAGAGAGACAGACAGAGAGAGGGTGAATGGTGTTAATTACCCGTCCTGCTTCCTTCCTGTGGTTTTTCCTTCCCTAATGACTCCTGAGTGTTCCTGTGGTCTGCACGTGTGTGTGTGTGTGTGTGTGTGTGTGTGTGTGTGTGTGTGTGTGTGTGTGTGTGTGTGTGTGTGTGGGAATGACAGTGAGAGCGATGCTAGAGCTTAAATGAGGCTAAATAATAATAATTATAATGTCCTATGCTAAACACTAGCCCAGTATTGAAATGAAAAGCTGCCGATGATGTCATATGTTCATGTTTAACGCTTAAGCTCCGCCCCTTTTCGATCCACAGCTTTAGCCTGGATGTTTTTT
>CM042549.1:562500-600000 GCA_023630585.1 Cranoglanis bouderius
TGTCTGATGGCGTGTGTTGTCTGATCAAGAAGGTTGGTGTTTGGGTAAAAAGGCTGATAGGGAAGGTTGGTGTTTAATGGAGCAGGTTGGTGTTGGATAGGGAAGGTTGGTGTTTGATGGAAAAGGTTGGTGTTTGATGGAGAAAGTTGGTGTTGGACAGGGAAAGTTGGTGTTTGATGGAGAAGGTTGGTGTTTGATGGAGGAGCTCGGTGTTGGATAGGGAAAGTTGGTGTTTGATGGAGAAGGTTGATCCTGGATAGGGAAGGTTGGTGTTTAATGAAGAAGGTTGGTGTTTGATGGAGGAGCTCAGTGTTGGATAGGGAAAGTTGGTGTTTGATGGAGAAGGTTGGTCTTGGATAGGGAAGGTTGGTGTTTAATGAAGAAGGTTGGTGTTTGATGGAGGAGCTCGGTGTTGGATAGGGAAGGTTGGTGTTTGATGGAGAAGGTTGGTGTTGGATAGGGAAGGTTGGTGTTTGATGGAGAAGGTCTGTGTTTGGCTTTTAAGATGGCAAAGGAAACTCGATCAATAGGAAGGGGAAGTGGATAAGGGCAGGTTAAAAAAACACTCTTATTGGACCGGAGCCTGAATGAAAATTCCGGAGCGTAATGAGTTTTAAAGCTGCTCTGGTGCAGCTTTCAGAAAACGTGGCTCTAAGCCAAAGGTCAAAGGTCAGTAGTGTACATTAGTCTGATAAAGTCAAGGTAAATTACTGTCCATTTAATTGCAGCTTGCTTCAGCTGAACGTCTCCGAGCTCCTTAAACGAGTTTACATAATAAATGTGCCAATAATGTGTTTTCCTTTAATCCAATCCGACCTTTTACATTTGATTAATTAATCGAGCGGTGACTTTTCCACAAAGCATGAAAGATACATCCCACTACGCCACTTTACATTTAGTGTTTAATTCCACATCAGTCTGATGAACTGTAATCGTATAAACACAACTCATTAAGAATAATCTGAATTACTAACGATATTATATTATTGGTGTATAATTATTAATAAGGACTTATTTACACAACACAGATGTTTCAGCATGCTGCAGCTCTACACTCTCACATTATAAACCTCATTAATGACTTTATTGTTGGTGTTTGTTGCTTTTGGATCAGGAGAGTTGATGTTTAATCTAAAATGGTGGTGTTTGAGAACTTTTGAGTTGTTTACAAACCATTAATTGCTGGAAAATGCTGGAGTTTGATATAGGTTGGTGTGAACACTGGTGTTAGATGGAAAATATAAGGGTTTGATAGTGTTTCACAGCATCTGTTGCTTGATGGACAGTGTTGGAGTAAGCTGGTGTTTAATCAGGTGTCAGTGTTTAATGGAAAGTATTGGGGTTTGATAGAGATTGTTGATGTTTAGAGTGCTGGAGTAAGTTTGGGGATTAGTGACATGTTTGTATTTGAAAAAATGAAATGAAAAATGTTGGTGTTTGATGAGAATGTTTGTGTATGATGGAGAGTGTCAGGGTTTGATGCATCAGGGTATTCTTTCCAAAGGAACATGTTAGTATTTGATGTCACCTGTTGGTGTTTTCTGGAAAATACTGGGGTTCAAATAAAATGTAGAGGTTTAATGGAGAATGTTGGAGTTTGTCAGAGAATGGGGTTTGATAAAGAATGTTTGTGTTTGATGGCATTTCTTGGTGTTTGACAAAGAAGGTTGTTTTTTTGTAGAGTCTGTTGGTGTTTGTTAGAGAATGTTTGCATTTGATGTGTGTTGACGTTTGATGGTGTGTGTTGGTGGTGTTTAGTGTGTATTGGCGTTCGATGGCGTGTGTTGGTGTTGATGGCGTGTTTTCGGGTTTGATGGTTGGTGTGTGCTGGATTTGATGGTGTGTGTTGGTGTTTGATGGTGTGGGTTGGTGGTGTTTAGTGTGTATTGGGGTTTGATAGTGTGTGTTGGTGTTTGATGGTGTGTGTTGGTGGTGTTTAGTGTGTATTGGTGTTGATGGCACGTTGGTGTTTGATGGTATGTGTTCGGGTTTGATGGTTGGTGTGTGCTGGATTTGATGGTGTGTGTTGGTGGTGTGTGTTGGGGTTTGATGGTGTGTGCTGGTGGTGTGTGTTGGGATTTGATTGTGTGTGTTGATGTTGTGTGGTGTTTGTTGGGGTTTGATGAGAATGTTGAGGGTTAATGAAAGATGGTGTTTGATGGCGTGTTTGTTGGCGTATGTTGCTATTCGATGGGAAACGATGGGATTTGATTGAGAATGTTTGAGTTTTATGGTATTTTATGGAGAGTGTTGGTGTTGGATGGAAAATGTTGGTGTTTACTGCTGAAAAGTAGCATTAATTGGTGAATGTTGAGTTTTGCTGATGAAACTGGTGAATATCAGTGTTTGACAGAAACGCTAGTGTTTTTTGTGCGGTGTTGGAGGATGGTGATGTACATGTTGACATGTTGAATATTGTCTAGAATATTGCTGTTTTCAGTGGATGTTAAACAATAGTTTATGTACACGTTGGTGTTTGTGGGATGGGTGTTTATTTCCTTTGATACTGAACGCACTGCTATACACTGGGGGAATTTTAAACCTACAGATTTGTGTGTGCAGGTTTTATTTACATCAGACACAGACGTGCAGATTTGTCGCTGGTGTTCAGATGTACTGTAGATATGGACTCTGTTCAGCTTAATAATTCATTTGGCTGATGCTTTTATCCAAAGCAGCTCAGTCAGCATTCAGTCCTGTTTAACGCTGTTTCACTGCTCTCTGAGAGTCAGAAGCTTAACTGCAGAGCTCACGCTGCCCACGACTGTACGCTGGCTGAAAACTCATGGCCACATCAAGTATTAATAAAACACTTCAAAGTAAAGATTTCTTTCAAACACGTGGTGTGTTAAAAGCATGCTAAGCTCTCTCTCTCTCTCTCTCTCTCTCACACACACACACACACACACACACACACACTGGGTCTCATTTATTGCACTAGCTATAAATAAATTTATTTGTACATCATTCACAGGGTCATTTATACAAAATATTTGTATCCTATGTTTATCTCATGAGTTTGTATAAATTTCCACAGTTGGTGAATTGGTGATGATTTCCTGCGATTTTATGTACGGATTACATTTAAACCACGTTTAAATCACTTATTTATTACAGTTACACAACAATTAACTTTTTTTTTGTAGCACAAATTTTGTCCTTTCTTATTAATTAATGACATGAATGAAAACGGTTCCCAATCAAATCCATAAATAAGCCATTTATTTATCGAAGCCATAAATTAAGACTAGCTATTTAATCAGGACAAAAGTAATGGCGCCCAATAACAGAAGGAAGTATTATTGTGTGTCTACGGTAGCCGGCGCTGCAGTGGCTGAGCTGCGTTACTGTAAGATTTAGAGGAGCTCTTTCACCGTTTAGTCGCCATTTTGTCATTTTCAGCCCTCTGTGAGCTTTGTGGGCGTGGCTAAATGTAAATCAGCTGTACTGTGAATGTGCTGTAATTTAGTGCTGAGTGAAGTTTATTAACATATGAAGAAAATAAGAAACTTTGATAAATCTAGTGGCCAAAAACATTAACAGAAGACTTTACTAAAATATTGCTAAATGTGTCCCAGTGTCTCCTAATCTCCATCTGCATGTGGTTCTAGTCGAGAAATGAGAACATGTGCAATGTGAAAATGACTTCCTTGTTTGTTTGCAGGTTTGTGTGTGTGTGTGTGTGTGTGTGTGTGTGTGTGTGTGTTTGTTCAGTGTACCACTCCAATCCCAAACCCACCGAGACAGCGATGACTCTGCCCTGGGTCGATGATTTATGTGCTCTTGTGCTGCCTTAAAAATGGAAAGCAAAGTTGGCCTTCAGTGAACATGTGTGTGTGTGTGTGTGTGTGTGTGTGTGTGTGTGTGTGTGTGTGTGTGTGTGTGTACGCGTGTTGCAACACTTTTTGCGCCTTGGGCAGTTATGACAGGTAGATCTGAGCTCCAGACTGTAAGTCACGCTATTTGTGTGTGTGTGTGTGTGTGTGTGTGTGTGTGTGTGTTTATCAGTGTGTGTAGAGACCTGGAGTTCTCCATGTTGGATGTAAAATGCTTGTGGCGTCGAGATCACTGCATGGTTTTATTTACAGAGAAAATCTGTGGGATTTAACAGAAGATGTGCACTTTCATCTAACACACATCGAATCTAGCACGTGTGTAAGCCATTCTCTTGGGTGTACGCGCTTGTGATACGCCTGCATTACCACGCAATTCATATTTCAGCTGAAAAACAATAACCTCCAGCCTAAAGAAGAGAAAGAGAAAGAGCTCTCCACTTTTTTTCCACAGCAAGCTTACAGTCTCTAAGTCAGAGACGTTGCTTTAGTGGGTGTTATTTTAGCTGCATCTGTTTTCTAGGCTTTCTGTTCATCCGGATGTCTACACTCGTCCTGGTGTTGTGCTCCGTCCCTGGGATTCATCTCGGCAGGGAATTCAGGGGGAGTAGAGGAAGAAACTGGCAGGGACACAAAGCAATGGACAGTGTGAATTCAGTGTTAGACACGACATTACTATAGTAACGTCAACTCAACTGCAGACATACAATACACAGGACGAGACAAAGAAACACAAACATTTTTTAACTGCTAGAAATTATTCACAAGGCCAAACAAATGAGGAAAAAGGACCTTCAAAACCAAAGCACAACATAAAACTAGAATATTCACCATCAAACACCAATGTTATTCTCCAACACACCGATATTCACCATCAAACACCAGCGTTATTCTCCAACACACCGATATTCACCATCAAACACCAGTGTCATTCTCCAACACACCGATATTCACCATCAAACACCAATGTTATTCTCCAACACACCGATATTCACCACCAAACACCAGCGTTATTCTCCAACACACCGATATTCACCATCAAACACCAGCGTCATTCTCCAACACACCGATATTCACCATCAAACACCAGCGTCATTCTCCAACACACCGATATTCACCATCAAACACCAGCGTCATTCTCCAACACACCGATATTCACCATCAAACAGCAGCGTCATTCTCCAACACACCGATATTCACCATAAAACACCAACGCTATTCTCCAACACACCGATATTCACCATCAAACACCAACGTCATTCTCCAACACACCGATATTCACCATCAAACACCAACGTCATTCTCCAACACACCGATATTCACCATCAAACACCAGTGTCATTCTCCAACACACCGATATTCACCATCAAACACCAATGTTATTCTCCAACACACCGATATTCACCACCAAACACCAGCGTTATTCTCCAACACACCGATATTCACCATCAAACACCAGCGTCATTCTCCAACACACCGATATTCACCATCAAACACCAGCGTCATTCTCCAACACACCGATATTCACCATAAAACACCAACGCTATTCTCCAACACACCGATATTCACCATAAAACACCAACGCTATTCTCCAACACACCGATATTCACCACCAAACACCAGCGTTATTCTCCAACACACCGATATTCACCATCAAACACCAGCGTCATTCTCCAACACACCGATATTCACCATAAAACACCAACGCTATTCTCCAACACATCGATATTCACCATCAAACACCAATAAATACCAACTGTATTAAACAAACATCCAAACACACACCAACATTCCCCAAATACCAACATTTTTGTAGAGACAGATTGAGATAGATTTCAATTTTATAAACGGATTCCTCAAAACGCATAAAAATGGATTTGTCTCCATTTTATATAATGTGTTTGTGAATAATAAACACCAACAGAGCAAAATGTTTTTATTAGTTTTTGATAAATGATGAAGTCAGGTTTATTTGCGAGCTTCTCGGTCGTGCCAGTCTCGGGTTACACCTTAACAAAAAAATAAAACAACACCTGATTAATATTCTGCATTTAGATTTATGGAAGGTTTAGTGAGGGATTTATGAAGCCTTTAGAGATCTGCACAAAGCGCATGGTTTGCATTAAATACCACAATCCTCAGCACCTCTGACTCTCTATTAAAATATGAGCGTATTAGTTAATTGGCCTGGGACGTGGAGCTGAGTATAACCGATAAAACATACAGCTTTCATCGTTTCACTAAATTTATTCCTCCACTTCATTAATGAGAGAGAATGAAGCAGCTGACTGAGGAGAAAAAAAAGTTTGAACGTATGGACGTATGGACAATCAAACACCAACACTGTGTGTGTGTTCACTGGTGGGAAGTTTCTAGAACATTCTCCCTCATAAACACCAGCTCATTTAGTTTAATCTTTTACTGAGCATTAAAAAGCTCAGAAGCACAACCGGAATAAAAGTGTTTGACCCGGTGTTTGTGAATGTTGGTGCTGTGTGTTGAAGAATTCTGGATCGTGTTGCCAATTGAATGTTTAACAAACACCTAACAAACACCAACAAAGATCAACTTGAATAACATTCTCCAGCAAACACCAACAAGCACCATTACTCACTAACGTTCTCCAACAAACACCAACACACACGAACACAATCTCTAATAAACATCATCAATCAATACTGACTAACATTCTCCAACAAACACCAACACAAACACACTAACATTCTCCAACAAACACCAACACAAACACACACTAACACAATCTCTAATAAACACCATCAATCAATACTCACTAACATTCTCCAACAAACACCAACACAAACACACACTAACACAATCTCTAATAAACACCATCAATCAATACTCACTAACATTCTCCAACAAACACCAACACAAACACACACTAACATTCTCCAACAAACACCAACACAAACACACACTAACACAATCTCTAATAAACACCATCAATCAATACTCACTAACATTCTCCAACAAACACCAACACAAACACACACTAACATTCTCCAACAAACACCAACACAAACACACACTAACACAATCTCTAATAAACACCATCAATCAATACTCACTAACATTCTCCAACAAACACCAACACAAACACACACTAACATTCTCCAACAAACACCAACACAAACACACTAACATTCTCCAACAAACACCAACACAAACACACACTAACATTCTCCAACAAACACCAACACAAACACACTAACATTCTCCAACAAACACCAACACAAACACACTAACATTCTCCAACAAACACCAACACAAACACACACTAACACAATCTCTAATAAACACCATCAATCAATACTCACTAACATTCTCCAACAAACACCAACACAAACACACACTAACATTCTCCAACAAACACCAACACAAACACACACTAACATTCTCCAACAAACACCAACACAAACACACACTAACATTCTCCAACAAACACCAACACAAACACACACTAACATTCTCCAACAAACACCAACACAAACACACTAACATTCTCCAACAAACACCAACACAAACACACACTAACACAATCTCTAATAAACACCATCAATCAATACTCACTAACATTCTCCAACAAACACCAACACAAACACACACTAACATTCTCCAACAAACACCAACACAAACACACACTAACATTCTCCAACAAACACCAACACAAACACACACTAACATTCTCCAACAAACACCAACACAAACACACACTAACATTCTCCAACAAACACCAACACAAACACACACTAACATTCTCCAACAAACACCAACACAAACACACTAACATTCTCCAACAAACACCAACACAAACACACACTAACACTATCTCTAATAAACACCATCAATCAATACTCACTAACATTCTCCAACAAACACCAACACAAACACACACTAACATTCTCCAACAAACACCAACACAAACACACACTAACATTCTCCAACAAACACCAACACAAACACACACTAACATTCTCCAACAAACACCAACACAAACACACACTAACATTCTCCAACAAACACCAACACAAACACACACTAACATTCTCCAACAAACACCAACACAAACACACACTAACATTCTCCAACAAACACCAACACAAACACACACTAACATTCTCCAACAAACACCAACACAAACACACACTAACATTCTCCAACAAACACCAACACAAACACACACTAACATTCTCCAACAAACTGTTTTGTGTGTTTAGTAATCTGTAAACGTTTACTGTAACGTGAGATGAGTTCTCGTTAACGCTTCCTGTATAAATTGTTTTGTGGAGCTGAGGGAATCTGAGGAAATTAAAATGTGATCCAATTATTGGACACATTAGCGCTAATCTGGGATCAGTGTGTGTGTGTTTGTGAGTGTGTGTGTGTGTGTGTGTGTAGGTGTTATATACCTGTGAGCTGTGTATGCTAAGTGCTACACAAGGAAACTTTAGCAGAGATATTAAACAGGAAGTGAACAGAACGATGGAGAATCGACTGGCATTGATAATCCACTTCACCTTCATCAATTCTCCATTCTAGCCTTAATTCACACAGGAGGAGACTACTGATTAATCAGTGAGCTCTAAACACACACACACACACACACACACACACACACACACACACACACACACACACACATTCATTAGCATTCAAGTGGCCTCGGCTCCAGGTAGGTGGCCTTACAGAGCTGCAATCAATTGTGCCAAGGGGAAGCGGTCAAGTGCTGCATCTGGGAGAGAGAGAGAGAGAGAGAGAGAGAGAGAGAGAGAGAGAGAGAGAGTGTGTGTGTGTGTGTGTGTGTGTGTGTAGAGGTGAGTGAGTGTGTGAGTGTGTGTGTGAGAACACAGGTTTAAAATGAGAGATGGTAAGCTCTTTTTAATAGGCACCCATGAATTATTGCCTCCAGGTGCGCTAATGAGGCTGACAACTGCCCATCGCTCTCTACTGCCTCACTCTCTAACTACCCACTGCTGGGGCGATAAATCAGTGAGATGAAATATTGCGATAAACCGATTAAAAAACTCGGCGATTGCGGTGTAAAATATTAAACACGGGTCTGATAATCATCCTGCAAAGTTTCACTGAACAGAACAAGACGTAGATGAGATAAATCTCTGTTAAAACTGCACCTGAGCTCACTGACCACACTGATCTGAGACTGTCCGAGTGGGTGTGGCCTAATATTCTAATGAGCACGATTGATTGACAGCACTCTTTTTGAAACTCCGCCGCTCAAGCAACTAAACACAAAGGTGAGAATCAGGATTGTAGCAACCACCCAGTTATAAAGTTAGCTTTCTCTCGCTAAAGTTAGCTTTCTCTCACTACGATTAGCATTCTCTCGCTAAAAGTTAGCTTTCTCTCACTACAATTAGCTTTCTCTCACTAAAAGTTAGCTTTCTCTCGCTAAGGTTAGCTTTCTCTCACTTAGGTTAGCTTTCTCTCACGTAAATTAGATTTCTCTCGCTAAAAGTTAGCTTTCTTTCGTTAAGGATAGATTTCTCTTGCTACAGTTAGCATTCTTTCCCTTAGGTTAGCTTTCTCTTGCTAAGGTTAGCTTTCGCTTGCTAAAATTAGCTTTCTCTCACTAAGATTAGGTCTCTCTCACTAGGATAGTTAGCACACACTGTACACCCAGCAAAACTTTAATGAAAGACTGATGCAAAAACAAGGAAAAGTGTGTGTGTGTGTGTGTGTGTGTGTGTGTGTGTGTGTGTGTGTGTGTGTGTGTGTATGTGTGTACTTGGGTCCCTGCTGTTCCTTTATCTCCTCCTTCTAGTTTAGCTTTATCAAATGACTGCCTTCCTTAAAGCTGTCTGGCTGTGGTTAGCGTGTGTGTGTGTGTGTGTGCGTGTGTGTGTGTGTGTTGACCTTCTGGCTGGATTACTGAGTGAGGCTTAAAATTAGCATTAGCGTGGTATGGTATTTGGAGAATACAAAAACAATCACCAAAATGAGTTGAAGATAAACGTCAGTGCGCTTTTAAAAACGACAAAATAACAAAAACAAACCCCAACAGATATCCCACAGGAGGTGATTAAAAGCAACCCGCTGATTTCTCTGTATTCGTGGGCGCCAATAATTTTGCCGAGCATTTCTTGGGAAGGTTAGAGCGTAATAACGTTATTAAAAATGATCACCTGCTTTGATAACGGTTTGCTTCACAACGTCATTACAACATTCACACAACATTTCCACTCAGTACAATACCAGGATGGAAATGTTCTGGCGATGTTGTGGGAACGTTTGTAAACATAAACATAAACATATCATAAAATATTTTACTTTTACTTTATGCCTGCAAACTTCAGTTACTTTTTAATATTAATAATTTTAATACATTTTTAAATAGAATTTTACATGATTTTTTTTTAGTAAAACATCCATCTAAAAATCTTGATAAGTTTTTAAATAATTTATGTGTCGAAGGGTTAATATGAAAGTTAAGCACACACACACACACACACACACACACACACACACACACACAGTGATATCATCTCATCGTTATTGCTGCTTTTACTCTGTGTAATTAGTTGCTGATTAGTCGTTTATTTCAGAGTTAACGCGGAGATTGAAACAGACACAATGACAATTTAATCAGGTTTAACAGACGACGCTGTCCGAACTGTTTACCGCTGAGTGACTCAGAACGGACACGGGGGGGAAATCCCTTTAAATGCAAAACAATTTTTTATCAATAAAATTCCCTCCCACTCGCCGGTCCCTGTGTTCACACCAGAAAGCAAATGATTCAGTTATTTAACGAGTCACGAGGTGAATGAATCAGTGTCGGTTGCTACTGACGGCCTTCGAGATTACACACCGTAAATTTGAAATGTGAATAAACATGTTTATGTTTTTTAGACACTTGTGAATTATACAAGTTATATCTGTATCACTGGATCAGTGTTTGAATTAGTGAATCTTCTTGACTGAGATTTGCTCCTCTCCTGTTTAAGTCAGTGAATTGGTTGGACTTGACTGAGATTCGCTCCTCTCTCATTCAGTGTCTGAATCAGTGAATCATTTGGTCGTGACTGAGATTCGCTCCTCTCTCATTCAGTGTCTGAATCAGTGAATCATTTGGTCATGACTGAGATTCGCTCCTCTCTCATTCAGTGTCTGAATCAGTGAATCATTTCATCATGACTGAGAATTGCTTATCTGATTTTTCAAAATCAAAATCAGTGTTTGAATGAATCTTAATGTTATGGCTGTAAATCACTTCTTTCTTCTTTAGTGAATCAGTGTTTGAATCAGTGAATCATTCGGTCTTGACTGTGAAACGAACACACTGATGGAATATTTACAATTTTAGTTAGTTCCTGTTGTCACTTACGTTACAGCAGCTATAAACAGGCGTTCCCTCACCTCTTTATTCTCTCTCTTGAAGTTAATAAGACAAAAAAAACGCAGCTTGTTCATGTTACCATAGAAACCGCAAAGAAGTGTAAACTCCTCTGTCCTGAAGATGTTGGAAAACCTAAAGGTTTTCAGCTTTACCTCTGATACTGGAGACTCCTTCCGGAAATGTTACATGAACACATTTCTCCTTAGAATAAAAGTCACCGTATCAACTCAGCGATTAAATGTGTTTTTTTTTTTTTTTTAAATAATAATGTAACTTTAGAAAGAATAACATTAAAACCTGTGATCTGTGGCTGTTTTTTTATTTTTTATTTTTATTAAATGTAAATCTAAAATGTGATTCTTGCCTCTGACACACTGATGCCGAAACCATAAACATCTAAAACATTTAAGAAAATTGTATATATTTATATGAAAACGTTTGATGTGTGAAACCTTTGCACCGTGCTGCATTTGTTTAAAAACTTTACTCTCATATGTGTGTTTTTCGGCAGCGCCGCGGTGAGGAAGCCGGACTCATCATCCGTGAACTCGCTCCGGCTTCACGCTGCACTACACTGACGCACGGGACAGAACTCCATATGTATGAGTGTGTGTGTGTGTGTGTGTGTGTGTGTGTGTGTGTGTGTGCTGATTGTTCAACTGTATTATTTATATACACTTACTGTTACTGTAGATTATTAACGATCATCAGTCCGTTCACATTAACATGAGGTGCTAACTGTGCTGTGCTAATTAATCCAAAACATTTCACAGAGTGTGAATATACGCACACACGCACACACACACACACACACACACACACACACACACACACACACACACACACACACACACACACTCACACGTCACCCTTTGTCTCAGACTCAAAGTAACATCCCAGACTCGTTGTCAGGACATGCACTGTGTGTGTGTGTGTGTGTATGTGTGTGTGACTTCCATTTTTAGTCCTGAACACACACACACACACACACACACAATCTTATGCAATGTTCCAAAAAACTGACACAAATGCTGTAAATAAACTGTAAATTCAGAGATTTTCTTTATATATATATGTATATATAATATACACAAGATGTCTTATAACCAACATTTACATTATAACTCTTAAAGTTTTAATTTTATTACATGAAACTTTTCAGATCTCAAACCGGAGAAGAGATTTTTGATACGGTGGGGGTCCAGGGAGAAAATAAGCCACAAAGCCTTTCTGAATAAATGAAAAAGGCCCGAGATTCGCTCCTCTGTGGTTCATTGTTTGAATCAGTGAATCATTTGTCATGACAAAAAAATTCCCTCGTTAAGCAAATCCGTGTTTGAATCAATGATCTGACTCAGTCATGGTCGAGATTCGCTCCTCTGTGGTTCAGTGAGTTAGTGTTTGAATCGGTGAATCATTCGGTTATGACTGAGAATCACTTCGGTCTTATTCAGTGAATCAGTGGGCTTTTGTGTGTCATGTGATCAGTCGAGTGATGAGTCGAGTGATGAGTCGAGTGATGAGTCGAGTGATGAGTCGAGTGATCAGTCGAGTGATGAGTCGAGTGATGAGTCGAGTGATGAGTCGAGTGATCAGTCACGAGTCAGCGATGGAAAAGTCGGTGAAGAAGAGAAAACAGGACACGTTTACGGAGGCTGAAACTCACGAAAACGTACTTTTTTTTCCTGATAAAGCGAAACGATAAAAGCTTTTTATGTTTGCAGGAAATGACATCATTATATAAAGCATTTATAGCACCAAAAGATTGGCGGCAAAACGAACAATAATGTCTTTTAATGCATTTTAATTTTATCACTCACATTATGAGCATAAATCCTACGGAAACTTGAATCTCTGAAATTGCACCAGAACGATTCTTTATCTCTTCATATGAGATATAAACATTCTCTT
This sequence comes from Cranoglanis bouderius, assembly GCA_023630585.1. Taxonomy (NCBI): domain Eukaryota; kingdom Metazoa; phylum Chordata; class Actinopteri; order Siluriformes; family Cranoglanididae; genus Cranoglanis; species Cranoglanis bouderius. The sequence goes on from CM042549.1 coordinate 575,623, forward strand.
TAATGATTCTTTATACAGCTCAGTTTTATACCAGGAGGTCACACGTGGTGAAATATATCGTTTATAAATCATTATTGCAGTTTTGTCCTTTACAAATATATATATATATATGTGTGTGTATATTGTATATATTTACAAATCTGTTCTCCGTTTCCAGAGAAGTGTTTTTGTTTATTTTTTCTGGAAGTTTTAATAAATTATAAAGTGTAGCTGTAGTTATAATCCTAACATTAGTTTTAAAATAATGAATATTCTTATCATCATTATAAGCTTTTTAAAGTTCGACTCGGATTTTTAAGACGATAGAAGATTAAGACATAAACGTCTTTAGAAGACGATATTTACAGATTTTTTTTTTTTTTTTTTTACTGTTTATGGTTTTAAAAGCCTTTTGAAAAAGTGCAGGAAACTATAAGGGAAACTAACGCTGGGTTTATAAGCCACTCTGCGGACGTGATTTATTCCCGGTGTCAGAAATAACGGGGGGGGGGGGGGAAGAAAAACAAAGCCGCGTCTAACGGGGAACGGAGCGGCTGAAGTGAGGCGCTTCAGGTGATTCATAATCCGTATCGACTGAAACGTTTATGCATTATTCGTTTTCATAGAGAAGCATTAAATACAAATGGCTGGGCTGAAAAGTTCCATCACGACTGCGTCTGACAGCAGCTCGATGCTAAGAGCGTTGAGTAAAGCGCAGAGAGGAGCTCCATCGACTCTGCGCCTCTACTCCTCCAGCTGAAATGCCTTTATTACAGACGATCCGATCGTAAAGAGGAGAAGCGCTGAACCCTAATGGCTGCATGTTTTAAAGGCTTTTTAACTCCGTTTTATATCGGTGCATTGACCATCAATATAATTCAGCCACGACGAGAGACCTGAGCGTCGTCGTAACATCCTGTGAACGCTATGAGTCAGGAATAAACCCCTGTGTGTGGTGCAGTTACAGGAAAATAATCAACGACAGGGTGGTATGATGAAGCGGACATACGGTTACCACCTTGAAGTTGTTTATTTTCCTCTAACAGCACGTCCCTGAGTGTTTTATTTAAAAAAAAAAAAAAAATTAAACAAACGACACGTCATACTTTTTATGCGTTTACGGTTACATTTAACGTTCATGAAGTTAATGAGCTCCTGTTCTGACTCGACGTGACAAAAAAACGCAGCTTGTCGTGTCGAGAAACCGTGAACGAAGCGTAAACTCCTCCGTCCCGAAGATGTCGGAAGACTTAAAGTTACAGCTTTACCTCTGACACTGGAGACTCCTTCCATAAATGATCAAAAAACAGACGTCTCCTTACAGAGAACTTCACCACATCAACCATTTTTAAAAGTCTGTTTATTATCAGTGGAGCGTTTGCCGTACACGTCCCTGTGAACGCGCTACTGTTGCTATAGAAACCATAACGTATTAGAACGAGAGCATCGATATAAACCTGCGCTACCGTAAGGGGGCTGCTGTTCTAGCGAACTAATCAACACCTTCTGACCAATCACGATCCGGAACTCAGTAGCGCTGTGGGATGTCTCTCGTTAATTATTTTCAGGTCGCAGTGACGGTGCGTTTTTAATTCGAACAGCGACACGTGTAACTCGTAAACCGCTGTGATGACTAACGCCTGATATTCACTTCTTACGGTTCCTAAGTTTTATAGTCAGTTTAGTGAACAGAGTTGGAAGTTAGTTTAATGTAACTTCAATAGTTTTTCATTTTCACTACTTTTCTTTTTTTGGGTAAATATAATTAAAACAATTGAAAACCAGTCCCGCAGTTTACAAAGCTATTCATTGTTATTCAAAACAAAGATGTCGTGTCTGAAAACTTCTAGCTGTGTATTTATGAGGAATACGATGCATTTTTTGTTTTGTTTTTTTACAGGTTTGGTTACTATTCTATAAATCGCAGAGAACACGACTATGCAAAACAAGATGTCAACAATGTGACCTATACGAGCTACTAACAGTCAGGCAGCTTGCTAGATGGAAAGCAGGCGGGGGTGGGGGGGTGGGGGGATGTTTTGCAATTTGCATACTCATGAATATTCATAGACCTTGGCATTCGTTAAGTGGGTATAGAGGTGTAGAGATGTTTCCAAGGCTATTATTATTATTATTATTATTATTGACTATATAACTATATAACTTGGAAATGTTGCATTCAAATTTAAATTGGCTAAAATCCACACAGAAGATCCAGTATGTTGTGTGATTGTGTTTGTATTTGACTGTTTATTGTGTAATCGCATTCTGTTCTATACAACATCGCATTGTGTTGTATGTGTCAGTGTCTCTGCATACAGAAAAAGGTTTACAAATCTAAGAACTGAACATTTTCTTCTCCTTGTTCTGCTTATCAGCTCCACTATTCACACCGGCTAATTAGAGTCCAGCTATCACAACATCAGCCAGCACAAAACAAACACACACACACACACACACACACACACACACAATACAAAAAAGGTATGTATGCCACTGTTGTTGGACCTTTCAGTGTTTAGAAGACAGCAGTGCAAACTAGCAACCAAGGTGACCAAAAAAACCCCGAATATTGATCAGACTGCACTGTTTATCAATTAGTGTTATTATTATCTTTGACTTTTGCTTAGCTGTGCAGTGTGTTTTTGTGTGTGTGTGTGTGTGTGTGTGTGTTTGTGTGGATCCACTGTCACTATGTGAATGTCTTTATCTAACTAGCTTGCAATAGACTATCATGTAAATATCGTCTCCCACAACAAAACAAACACCTGCTACTGACACTGTAGTGCTAATTAAGCTCTAACGCTTCAGTTTACTGTACAGAGTGTTTGTTCATTCCCAGCCACGCCCCTTGCTACAGTTTAGTCTACAGTCAGGAGGAAATACAGGATAGAAAAATAGAAAGGAAGCACCGGACTGTTTTCATGTCTTTACCCGTTGAATTGTTCCTGTTTGGTCTGATTTATGGTTTGTTTGTGTCCAAAACGTATTGAAGCAGAGTCAGAGGTACAGGACGAGAACGCAAGGCCTCTTTATTCAGGATTAGTCAGAGAATTGTAGTCAAAGTCCATAATAGAACTGAAGGCACAGGTAGATCTGGTTAGCAAGAGCGTATCTATAATAGTCACCCGGAAACAAGGTTAGCTAAGGTCAAAACTACCCTGCTGAAAAAAACTATAGAAATTCTAATGGTTTCCACTACGATTACCATTAGAAACCTTTACCATTACTAGTCCTTAATGATACTAGACTAGACATAACATGCCACCAATAGAAAGCAACAAATTACCAGTAGAGACCCACAGGGACCATTACAGTTTCCATTAAAACCAATACAATTCCCATTATAACCATTAAAACCAATACAAATTCTATGAAGTTTTTTTTAAACATTTGAGCATTTCCTTAAAAATAGTTTTTAAAAATAAAAGCTAGCATGGCTACAGCTCTATTTTTGTTGCCTGATATTTCTAGATACATCGTTTTCCTACTTGTCTTGTTGGTTTTTTTGTATTTCTTCTTGCCTTATTCCTAATTGTCCTGTTGCCCCGTATTCCTTGTTGCCTTTTTGGCTTATTTGCCTTGTTGCCCCATATACTTAGCTGCCTTCTTGTGTCATGTTTTTTGTTACCCTGTTGTATTACTAGTTGCCTTGTTGTTCTATGTTTCTCCAAATTACCTTGATGCTCTGTATTCCTTATTGCCCCATATTCCTTAGTTGATTTACCTTGTTGCCTTCTGGTCCTAATTATGCCTATCATTCCTGGTTACTCAGTAATTTTTGGTGCCTTGTTGCCTCATATACCTAGTTGCCTTGTTGCCCTGCATTTCCCTAGTTGCCCTATATTCCATAGCTGACATGTTGCCCCATACATAGATCAAACATCAAATCCAAAGGAGAAACCAAAACTCAGAAAACACACCAGAGAATACCTCGATTCAGACCATCTACACCATCCACACCAGTGGTCACCAACCCTGTTCCTGGAGATCTACCTTCCTTTAGCTCCGACCATACTGGTGCCCACCTGACACAGCCTTAAGAAGTTCTCGAGCAACTAAAACAGGTGTGTTAGATTTTGGTTGGAGATGAAACCTGCAGGAAGGTAGATCTCAAGGAAGAGGGTTGGTGACCACTGGCCTACACAAAAGTTTGAGTGTTATAAGTTTAATTAGTCTGAGTAATCAAGATACAACATGGAACAGGTGAGTGCGGTAAACATGCGTTCCTCGTGTGACTCGTGTGACAGCGAGATCTCCTGTTAGTTAGTAGGGTGTGTCACAGGTGTATCTATGGCATTGTTACCCTGATTCCCCGTATTCCTGGTTCCCTTGTGCTCCTAGCCGCATGTTATTAGTCTCTCTTCTTAGTTCCCTTACTACTTTGCACTATAATCCTAGTTAACTTGTTTCAAGTAGCGAAGTTTCCTCTGTTGCGAACTCTCCGGGCTGTTTTGACTCTATGCGTTTTGATTATGCATATCGACTGTCTCCGCCTGTTTTCCGACCCCCGTGATTAATTGCGAGTACTTTTTCCTGATTTTTGTTTCTTCTATAGCTCATAATTCACCAACCTGAGGGAGGTTTTTTATGTATTTGTTTAGAGTCAAACCTTCAGCTAAAATCTCTTGTGCATTCTGGGTGACAATACGATCCATATTACAGGAACAGTTGAATGTGAGTGATGAGAAGCATCGGGATGGAGCGAGTGATTAATGAACGGCGTGCTTATTCTTTTACACGTTTCCAGTTTTTTGGGTTTTTTTTTAAACACACACTCAGCATTTAAACAACTGTTCAGTTCCTTTTTCGTGTCCCAGAACCAACTCCGTGGAGAGCTGGGTTATTTGTCTCAGTAATATAAACATCTAAATCAATTAGTTTGTGTTTGTTTAATTGAGACAACTTAAAGTGCGTGCGAACATCTGGTATTAGGTTTGACTCGGATTGCCGTAAGTGATTAGCCATGTTTTGAAACATTAAAACACACTATTGAGACTCCAGGGTTACTCTTTTTTTATTATATTAATGGGAAAAGATGCAACATTGTAGTTTTAGGAAGGTTGAAAACACTGTGTGTGGTCCTCTGTCCTGAAGATTAAAACTGAAAGTTACAGTTTTACCTCTGACTGTTACAAAGCGCTGACACTGGAGACTCCTTCCATAAATGTTACATAAACACATTTCTCCTTACAGAAAACTTCACCATATGGACGATTTTTAAAACGTATCAGAACGAGCGCGTTAATATAAACCTGCGCTTCTGTCAGAACTGCTGTTCTAGAAAATTAATCAACACCTTCTGACCGGAATTCTGAGAGTATTATTTCACTTCTACCAGCTCAGAAAGACAAGTGAACCTGTAATAGAAACAAATCATTAAGTACGTAGCAGATGATGTCAGACATGACCGTGTTTATTAGCGTTATAAACAGCATGAAGCGATTAAACATGTCGGGGGTTTACAGTACGTTATCAGTAACTGCTGCAATCCGTGTTTCTTTTAGTCTGTGTTTAGTCTAGTGCACTTCATCACTCACCCTATGCACTACTTCATCCTTCAGAGATTAAAGAGGTATAGAAGAAAAAGGTATTTTAATGATATGCGCACACACACACACACACACACACACACACACACACACACACACACACACACACACACACAGGCGTCTAAGTGAATGAAATGAGAATAGACAGAAATAAGGAGGAAGAGACAGAACAGAGATAGAGAGCAAGAAAGACAAAAAGCATGCTGGAAAGCGATGGAGAGAGCGAGTGAGAGAGCATGATAGAGAGTGATAGTAATGGAGAGAGCGCACAACAGACAGAGAGGAAAAGAGACATAAAAACAAACAGGGAGAAAGATATATGAAGTGTGAAACAGAGTTATAGAAAAGACGGGAAAGGACAGAGGCAGAGAGAGAGAGAGAGAGAGAGAGAGAGAGAGAGAGAGAGAGAGAGAGAGAGAGAGAGAGAGAGAGAGAGAGAGAGATAGCACCAAGACACCCGAGGCAAATGAAACAGTGATAGAGTGAGACGGCAGAGAGTGATAGATGAAGAGACGGAAGGAAGGACACAGAGAGACGCAGAGAGTGTAGGTAAAAGAAAGAGTGAAATAAAAAGACAGAGTGGTGAGAAAGTGAGGCCATATTAACATTTTTATTTTACGTTAACTTAGTTTGACGTCTGAAATTGAAATAGATAGATATTTACTGCACTATAAGACATCCTCCATGAAGTGACAAACATTAAATGGTAAATATCTGCACTTATATAGCGCCTTATTTTTAACCTTAGCGGTTCTACAAAGCACATTACACTGTTTCTCATTCACACTCAAACACACCAATGACAGCAGAGCCTGCCATCGGGAGCAACTTGGGGTTCAGTGTCTGCCCCAGGACACTTCAGCATGTTGGCTGGGAATCGAACCACCAACCCTGGGATTAGTGGACAACCTGCTCTACCACCTGAGCCACAGCTGCATAGATTATTACCAATGTTATCATTTCTGTATTAACATAATGCTAATTAACTGGTAGGCATGCTACTCCAGGATTTATGTGAATGGTGGGAGAAGGTAAACTATTTTTAGCTGTTGGAAATAGGCGTGCTAGCTGACATTAGCATTATTCTGGTGACAAACTGATGCTGTGACTCAAACAGAAGCCAGGACTCAAACAGAATCTGTTATTCAAACAGAAGCAGTGACTCTGGCAGAAGTTGTGACTCAAACAGAAGCTGTGACTCTAATAGGAGCCGTGACTCATAAATAAGTTGTGACTTTAACAGAAGCCGTGACTCAAACAGAAACTGTAACTTGAACAAATGTCGTGACTTGAACAAACGCTGTGACTCAATGAGTCTGCGACTCAAACAGATGCTGTTACTCAAAAAGAAGCTGTGACTCAAAAAGAAGCCGTGATTCGAACGGACGCCGTGACGCGAAAGGAAGCCGTGATTTGAACGGAAGCCGTGACTCAAAAAGAAGATTTGACTTGGAAGGAAGCTGTGACTCGAACAGAAGCTGTGACTCAAAAATAAATCTGTGACTCGGATAGAAGACACGACAAGTTCAGTATTAAACGCTGCTAGAAATAAAATAATGAATAATTTTTTATTTGCTAAAAATGGTTCCAGTGTGTGCAGATGCACAGATTCTTGATGTTATGGAGGCAATTTCCACAAAATCATCATAATACAATGAACTATCCTCTGGCACATATAGCTGTCAGAAGTGACATCAGAAGAAGGATGGACATGAGAAATGTCTGAAACTGGTGTGTTTTGAAAACAAGTTTGAAACAAGCTGCTTGCCTTTCATGTCGAGGATGAAATCCTTTGTTAGATGAATGGTACAGTCCAGGCTGCACCATCTATGATCTGGGCAGCAGCAGGCTCTGTGGCCATGAACTCAAGTGTTTTGTTAAATGAGTATGGGGACTTTCAGGGTAAATGTGAATCAGCTTATCCATTATTATGTGTGAGAGATCCACATTTTATCTGTGAGGAAAGGAACATTTCAGTAGCATGGAGATGCTTAATTGGCTTTTTTCCCCCTTTTTTTTCCAAGTCATGTTTCAGTGTAGTTCAGCACAAATCAAGTCAGACAGTTTTACCAAGCCCTGGTCTTATTTATTATTCATGCAATGTGAGAGAGAGAGAGAGAGAGAGAGAGAGAGAGTTCTCTCTGCTACTCCCCTACGAGTGAATGTGGATTTATTCGAGGCCACTTGAATCCTAATGAAATCTTGAGAAATGTGTTGCTGAGCATCGCACCCTAATTAACAACTGTGTATGTGTGTATATATATGTGTGTGTGTGTGTGTGTGTGTGTGTGTGTGTGTGTGTGTGTGTGTGTGCGTGTGTGTGTGTGTGTATATGTGTGTGTGCGACAGAGAGAGAGCTCGGTGGACTTGGAGGACCTGGTTAATCAGGAATGTGGATTACAGTAGACTGCAGTGGATAACCTGAGGAAGGGATCGATGAAGGAGGCCCAGGTTCCCTAGTGCACTTCACTCCATTCATTCACTGGGTTATAGAGTAAGGTAGAGAGAGAAAGAGAGAGAGAGAGAGAGAGAGGAGTAGACAGAAAGGAAGAGATAAAAAGAGACAGAGAAAGTAACTTGGATGAAAGGAAATGAGGAGAGAAACACTTAGAGAGTACAAAATAGGGGAAAATGTGAGCTTTCACACAGTAAGTGCCAGCTTATACGCTTGTGTCGCTTGTGGTTTGTCACTTGTGGGCGTGGCCGGTTCAGCGTTCTGAAGAGAAACAGTAGTAGTTTTATATATATATATATATATATATCTACTCAAGTTAAAAATAACTGTACTAGCTACGTACACTCACCAGAGGCACCAACGATCTCTGCTACTCCCGTCCAAGCTTTATTTCTTCTCGTAATGTCTCTATACACATTTAATGAGAGCTGGTATATGACAGGATAAGATGTCATCAGTTTTTCTTCCATTTTTGCGTCAAACAGTAAATAGGAACTAACTGCAGGCAGGAACTATACGTAGTCGTGAGTGGGGAACTGAAGAAACGTCGGACACAGGCCATAGGATTCATCTGCGCAATTATTTGAACCAGTTGTTTGGATTTGTTGCTTCATGGAGTCGTACCTAATTCGCATAAAATGGAGAAATTCATAGTTGAACTGTCACTTTTCGCTGAAATCGCAGCTCTGTATCGCACACGTACGTGGAAAATGAGGAATTTAGCCAACAGAACAAAACTCGTGGAATTAATTAGCGATTATTTCAGCATAGACGTTAGCGTGAACAGCAAACATTCAAATCAAATCCCATGACTCACATTTACTTATAAAAGCATTTTGAATCGTTTCTGTTGGTTTCACAGTGAACTGTAGAGACATTGAGTGGTGTAAATGTGGAACGCTCTCGATGGTGGAAAATGACTTCTCAGTTTATTTCTGCTCCAACAATAATGCAGTGAAAGGCTGTTCTGGGAACCTAAATATGATTCTTCTACATCTGTGGCGCTAAAACATTGTTTGGCAACTTTACTTTTTTGTCTGTTTACTTCTAAATTGCTTAATTCTCCAATTTGAAAAGGAAACTAAATTACTCTTACAAATTTCTCTTGAGCTGATAAAGTAACGGCCCTTAAAATCACCAAGGAGACTTGACTTGAGTCAGTAAGGTCAATGAGGCTGCATTATAAACGCTAAATAAAAGAAGCCTAACAGAAACTAACTGAAGGCAGGAAGGAGGAAAACGTGAGTATGCCAGAAAATATTACATTTATATTTATATGTTTTTTTTTTGTTTTTTTTTAATCTCAGAAAACTTCAGTCGTCAGCAGATTTCTCCTGCTTCATTAAGGAAATGGAGGGACTCAGAGTCTAAAAGCTGTAAATTTTTTATTGCTTATGAAAACGACCTTATTTCACCAAGAAATTTAGTTAATGTGTCCGTATTTTCATAGAGGATTTCACGCTGGCGTCACAGCCGCGGCTCTTAAATGTCAGACGACTGAGATGTGTGTCGCTTCGCTCTTCCTCTGGAGAGAAGTTGTTTATCTAGACTTTGTCAATCACACAAATCCTTCCTGCATTCATAAACATCTCGGCCAGATAAATGCGACATGTGAATATAAAATATAATGACATTTTGTGCTGCGTGCTTTCAAAAGAAGCGTTACTTCCTGTGACGAGGCTTCGTAAATCACTGAAACCAGACTGAACCTCATACAGGAATCACGGCATTGCTTTAGGTTCGACGACAAAAAAAAAAAAGGTAAAGGAGCGCTGAGTTAGATTAGAATCTGATCCATTTATAGAGGAAAATGTGTATTTAATTAGATAGTCATTTGGCACATACATTCATAGAATAATTACAATCAAATACAATCCAAGGCAGGATATGAAGACCGGTATTGGTCTTCCATTTTGTTTCAGGTTGCGATTTAGCCATGACTTGCGTTTTGCGTTAAGGTTGAGAATTAGTTCTGGTTATGGCAACCCTGGCAGTGCAGTTCAACTAACTGAATATTTATTCAACTGAACATTAATGTAATTAATTTACCTAAATACATTTTTGCGTATCATTTCCACATTTCCAAACCTGTCAGTTTGTTGTTCAGCGATCTACCTGACTTGCTAACGTTTGTGTGTTGGTTACTAGCAGACCAGCTAACAAGCCAAACATGAACAGTGAAAAACACACTTGCATACCGTAGCATATAATCCGACTGACCGTGCCTCTTGTTATGGAATGATATAGTCAGGTCAGAAAGATTTATATAAAATCTCACACTGGTAAAATTGCCACTTTTTAGGTCTTCTGCAAGAAGTTAAGATGAAGGACTGCCCCTGAATCCGTTTGTGGTACTGGTTGATGATGCAAATTCCCATGTAAAAGCATGGAATGAAAATGGGATGTCGGTGATATGAAATTTAATTGAAAGTAGAGTATTTTGGCATGCAAAATGTTGCTCACAACAAGCTAGCATGACTTGACATTATGCTAATGTTGTTAGGCATGCAATGTGGAGCCAGACAGAGAGCCAGATTTGAATACTCACAGGTCAGTACATGCAGTACTGTAAGATAATGACATGCGCTAATTCTTACGTTCCTATTTCTAGTGTACGTGCTAAGCACTTTAAAAACTTTTGACATGTGACCTCTTGCGGTGCGTACAACGCTCCTACATTTCCTTTACGTCAGCCGACTTGGCGAGCACTGCGACAAAGGACAGAGGTGTGTGTGTGTGTGTGTGTGTGTGTAGTCTAGATGAAGCACATACTCACTCAGCAAAACACTGTCTCCAAATAACACACCTCTGACCTTCTGCAAACACCGAGCGAGATTTCTACAGTCGTTAAAGTTTGCTAATTGCTCCAGACTGTTAATAGACCTCATAAATAGAAGTGTGTCTGACATCATCAGATCTTTACTCAATGTTTTCTTTCTGTCAGTTATTTTTGTTTCTCAGCCATGTTTGCAATAAAATCACACTCTCGGTTCCGCACGGAATCGTTAACTGCAGTTATTATGATCTGCTCACAAAGGCTTCTTTAATAAGAACAGAAACACTGGATCAGTCTCTCTCTCGTTAAAGAGCCGAGTGAAAACGTGCATTGTGTCAACACCAAGTGCTTTTCAAGGTCCTGAGCTAACGTAAAAGTGATGAGTCAAGAAGACATGATTAAACACCTGGGAGTGACTCCACCCTTTCTGCTCTCAGACGATAAGAAGTGTAAGTACCTTGTCAATGCGTGTTCACTATATATGGATTAATCCTATATTCATCAGTGGTACACCAGACAGGGATCAAAACACAGAACTATCAAAGAAAAGAATGGACAAGACTAGCGAATACAAGACTAGTTAAGCCAAGACTAGTGAAGCCATGAATAACTAAGAAAGGACTAGCAAGGAAAAACCTAGTAAACGGATGTCTAGTGAAGACAAGACTAGCAAAAACAAGAATAGGGAAGACAAAGCTAGGAAAGACCAGACTAGGAAAGACAAGTGCAAAAAGACAAGACTAGTGTAGACAAGACTAGGAAAGACGGGTGTATGAAGACAAGACTAGCCAGGGCAAAACTAGCAAAGACAGACAAGACAAGACTAGTGACAGGACTAGGGAAGGTTGGATGAAGATAGAGAAGATAACAAGGTTATCTGGTAAAGACACGTTTACTGAAAACAGGACTGGGAAAGTGAAGATATAGAAAATATAGAAAAAAAGACGATGAAACACAGGAATTAGAGAGGTTTAAAGGAAAGACATCGTAGGGTTGGGTTCGATTCCCAGCCCACATGATTCCACATGCCGAAGTGTCCCTTGGGCAAGACACTGAACCCCAAGTTGCTCCCGATGGCAGGCTTATCCTTGCATGGTAGCTCTACTGCCATTGGTGTGTGTGTGTGTGTGTGTGTGTGTGTGTGTGTGTGTGTGTGTGTGTGTGAATGAGACACAATGTAAAGCGCTTTGTAGCGTAAAGGTTAAAAGGCGCTATATAAGTGCAGACCATTTACCATGAACAGGACTAGGGATTCTTGGACTAAGGAAGTCTAAATTTAAGGAAAACAAGACTAAGAAAGACATAATTAGAGAAATTGGGGAAGACAGGTCTAGGGAAGAAGACTAGGAAAGTGAAGTCAAATCAGGACGAGCAAGGTTGAGACTAGGAAGGTCAAGCCCACAAAAGACTAGATCAGACAAGACTAAAAATGCAAGACTAGAAAGTAAGGACCAGGGGAGACATGATTAGGAAAGACAAAATTAGGAAGAAGGTACAGGTACAGAAGGTAGCATTGCTGTTTCACAGCTCCAGGGTCCCTTCTTCAGTTCTGAGTTCAGGTTACTGTCTGTGCAGTTTCACATGTTCTCTGATGTATTCTCTTGCATGGGTTTCTTCTGGGTTCCCTGGTTTCCTCCCACCTCCCCAAAACATGCCAGTAGGTTCTGAACATGTTTTTTTTTTTTTTATATCTCTATTCCGTTCAATTGTCCATAGGTATGAAGATGTGTATGGATCGTGCCCTGCAATGAACTGCCATGCCATCCAGGATGTATTCCTGCCTTGTGACCAGTGTTCCTGGGATAGACCTGGATCCGCCAGGACACGGACAAAGATAAAGTGCTTACTGAAGATGAATGAGAAGTAAAAACTAGGTATGACAGGACTAGCAAGGTAAAAACTATGAAGGTCAAGATTAGGAATGATAGTACTGTGTATTTTATTATGGTTAATCCATCCATCCATTTTCTGTACCACTTATCCTACACAAGGTCACGGGGAGCCTGAAGCCTATCTCAGGGGACTCGGGGGCACAAGGCTGGGGACACACTGGATGGGCTGCCAACTTATTGCAGGGCACAATCGCACACACACACCCATTCACACACACTACAGACAATTTGGAAATGCCAATCAGCCTACAACGCATGTTTTGGACTGGTGGAGGAAGCTGGAGTACCCGGAGGAAGCCCCCAAAGCACAGGGAGATCATGCAAGCTCCGTGCACACAGGGGAATCGAACCCCCAACCCAGGAGGTGTGAGGCATGCATGCTAATCACTAAGCCCCGTACCCCCGGTTAATCCACTGTAACAAATCATAACATTTTCATTAAAGGTTATAGAGTCCATTTCAGGAGGGATTTACACTGTGTTTTTTTTGGATGTCAGTTAATGTAATGCTACATACACTAGATGAAGCTGCAAGAGTCATCAAAAATGTAATATATATTCATTATCCAAAAGACTATGTGCAGATGCTGTAAAAAGTTCTGAAAACCGTCTATGTTAAGTCAGAGTTCATGCTAGCCCTGCGCGAGTGACTCGGCTGGGTGACCCGGTTGTGGCCCAACATCTGGTTTCGAGTTCTTGCAATTCCCCTGAGCACAGCGGATGTGAGAAGGACGGACAAAGTGTGTGTGCCAGCAGTGCCGCCAAATGTCAGCCTAAATGTCAAAACAGTGAGAGGCCACGAGCGGAAAAACTTCATAACATCAGCAAACACAAATCCACTCATAAGCGTCCTCGGCTGAAAATGAGGAAATGAGATCGGAGGTCAGCTGTACATACGCCGGGGCACTGCATTTATGACAAATGGACACTTTGTTTAAACAAAAATGCAAAGCAAGGCCTGATTATGTATGCTTGCAGTCCAGGCACTGAAAAGGTCATGGGTTATCTGTAATCCATATTTATATAACATATTTCATAATATTTGCAAATAAATAAATAAATACATAAAAGACTGGAGGTAGAGTTTTTCTGGTACCTGTATATCATTTTGAGTCATTTTTTAACAGGATTTTCCCAGCATGTTATTTTCTGTTGATTTTCAGAAATAGCAGCGTGTGTGTGGGTTCCTGCGGTTCTTCATTACGCCTGTAAACAAACCACAGCCTCAATTTTCCTTTACCTTAAACTCTCATCACAGAAATTGTCATATGCAGGATTTAAGTGAGAAAATCAACCAGATGCTTCATGTCTGTGTCACTGTTCTGCTTCGTTCTTCTCCCTGAGATGCTCCATAAAAATTTATCTCAAAGCAAATAAACATTTGGTGTAGCAAGTTTCAGCCAAGCTTCACCCCCTGTGTACGTCATCATCTGATCTCGTTATCATGAACCGACTCTCTCTCATCTTTAGGAACCGAAACAAACCAGTTCTTCCTGCTGGAGGAATACAGACAAGGATTAAAAATACACAGAGGATAAACGATGGTGTGAGCTGCGCAGTTCTGAGGTGATTTGTGAGTAATTGGGTTGCGTACGGATGTGGTTCGTCTAAAAAAAACTATTTCCAAACTGTATGAAGAAGTGTCCTGCTGTCCTTCTGCTTCATTCGCTCCATATCTAATGAGATTTACAAAGGAGGGAGAAGGATTCCCAGCCCCCACATGCTAGCCCCACCCCTCACTCTAACCTCAACCTTCACCATAACCTCAGCCTGCACCATAACCCTGCCCCACACTTACTCATCCCCTTACTCTAACCTAATCCTCTCACTCTATCCCCACCCCCTCACTCTAACCACAGCCTTCACCATAACCCTGCCCCACACTTACTCACCCCCTCACTCTACCCCAACCCTCTCCCTCTATCCCCATTGCCTCATTCTAACTCCAGACTTCACCATAACCCTGCCCCGTACTTACTCACCCCCTCTCTCTAACCCAACCCTTTCACTCTATCCCCACCCCCTCACTCTAACCTCATCCTTCACCATAACCCTGCCCCACATTACTCACCCCCCCAATCTAACCCAATCCCCTCACTTGAACCTCAGCCTTCACCACAACCCTGCCAGGTATTTAACCACATACTCTAACCTCATCTACTCACTCTATCTTCACCCTTCACCTAAACTTTGCCCCCTTACACTAACCCCACAACCCACTCTAATCCCACTGTTCACCACGCCCCCGACTGGTATAAAGCATTATCAGATGTCAAACTTCAATTTCAATTTTTGGCACTCGTTTTGTTCAGTGCACAAGTGAAAAACAGGTGAGGACTTTGGATATTGTAATCTTTAAGCCCTAATCACTTTCATGTCATCTTCAGGATTTTTTCACAATACTGTAGTTGATGGAAAAACAGATTAATCTGCACCCCCCCACCCACCCCAGTGGAAATCCAGCTACCACTGTTTAACAATGATTGTGGGTGTGATCAAGGGCATGGTCAATCAGCAGGAAGCAGGAAATAGGCCACAAGTCTAGTATCAGATCACGGATTCCCGGGTGTCCAACTTTTCCAGCTCGTGTTTGACATGCAGCTTGTTTTCTCGGCTGTTTATTATCCCTCCGCAAAGAGATAAAGTTTGTTTGCTCGTCTCGCTCTATAGAGGCTGCAAAATGCCACTTCTTATCAGTGACATTTCGTTCAGTTGTGAGATCAAACACAAAAAGAAAACCACGTTACAGTTGTATATACAGCTTAACCGTGACGCACATTGTTATACAGAGATGAGTTTTTTTTTGTTGCTTTGCATAAATTTGTTTACATTTTCCACTTCGACTGAAACGTCTGATATAAAATCTGCTTCAATTATATTTCTTCAACACGTTCATCCATCGCTCTAGTGACCTTATTTAATAAAAATAGTTGGGACAGATGACCACATGTCTACCTTTATCCCAGATGTAGTCAATGAACTAGGATGGATTTTTAGTGTTGATGGTGTTTTGGTTGTTACGTAAACTGGAGGAAGGGGAGTCAGGATACATGCACAGGGGAAACTTCAGTTTATTAGGGACATGACATTCAAAAATAAAGGAACACAAAAAAACAGCAAACCATAATCCCTTGAAAGAAAAGCAGTATCCAAAATGTGATAATCCTTAATAAATGAGGCAGTAATCCAAATGAGAATGTCCATGAAACGAACCAGCAGTAGTAATCCAAACAAACCTAATTCAAATGACGAAAACAAAACAAACGGAACAAAACACTCGAGGCAAGGAGGTGGTTTGGGAACCACGAACAACGAGCTACGGATATCAAACTACGAACCACTTACGTTACACTATTCTAAACTATTCTACTTTAACTCTAATAGTCCGCAAGGAAGCGGAAACAGAGCAGGGTTTAAATGCACAGACACAAATCAGAGACACCTGAAACCAATGATCACTCAATAAACAAGAACCAATGACAGAACGGGGACAGAGACATGATGTAAACCAAAGAACCAATAAACATAAGGAGGCGGAGACATGACACAAACCAAAACACAAACACATGGTAAAACATAGGAGGCGGAGACATGACGTGAACAAAAACACAAACACATGGTAAAACATAGGAGGCGGAGACATGACACAAACCAAAACACAAGCACATGGTAAAACATAGGAGGCGGAGACATGACACAAACCAAAACACAAACACATGGTAAAACATAGGAGGCGGAGACATGACACAAACCAAAACACAAACACATGGTAAAACATAGGAGGCGGAGACATGACGTGAACAAAAACAAACGTACATGGCAAAGAAAACTAACGTGAGTTCATGAATGATATAGTCCGGAGCTTTTTATGAATAGCGCTGGCATGCGCTCAGTGGAATGCGGAAGTATGCTACTCCGCTAGCCTCCGCTAGCTGTGTAGCAAGAGAGAGGGAACCTAACATTGGTGTTTTTAGTGTTTTTGGTGTTGTTGGTGTTGTTGGTGTTTTTGATGTTTTTAGTGTTTTTGGTGTTGTTAGTGTTGGTGTTGTTGGTGTTTTTAGTGTTTTTGGTGTTGTTGGTGTTTTTGGTGTTGTTGGTGTTTTTGGTGTTTTTGGTGTTGGTGTTTTTGATGTTTTTAGTGTTTTTGGTGTTGTTAGTGTTGGTGTTGTTGGTGTTTTTAGTGTTTTTGCTGTTGTTGGTGTTTTTGCTGTTGTTGGTGTTGTTGGTGTTTTTAGTGTTGTTTTTAGTATTTTTGGTGTTGTTGGTGCTTTTAGTGTTGTTGATGTTGCTGGTGTTTGGTGGCTGCTGTTTGATTCTTGGAGCTATTATGCTGATGCTAATAAAGCTAATGAGTACTAGAAACTATAAACATGAACTAAACTTTGAACACTTGAACAATGAAACGATGAAAGCCATTTTAGACAATCAATATCACTTTTTTCTCAGTGGAGGTTATGACTCCGCCCACCTCAAAGCCCTGCTTCAGAACGATTGAAGGTAGAACTGAATTTAACGTTTTATATTCTTCTGGTGCTTCTATTTTCTCCTTTTTCTTTTTGTTTTCACCTGATCTCTAATTTTGATTTTCTTTCTTTCTTACTTTCGTTCTTTGTCTTTGCTCTTTCATTTTCCCCCCTCCTTCCTTTCTCATTTTTTTCTCTAGTTCTCTTTGTTTCTTTATTCTCTTCTCTTCTCTTCTCTCCCCAAGCTGTACCACTAGAGCCAGTGTCAGAACTAGTGTAGAGACTCATCTGGAAAAGAACAACAGAAAATTTAAGCATGAATATTTTTAGATAAACGCTTACACTTTCACACTGTTAAGCTGTTTAGACCTTTAAAAAAGCGTTCTTTTTCGGAAAATATTCGTTCCCTCCATCACAATTTTTAAAAAAAGTATGATTTCTTGTTAAAGCAGTTGTGTGTGTGTGTGTGTGTGTGTGTGTGTGTTTGTTGTTGTATTGATTGGTCTCATTTAACGCCTCGGCGAACGCCGTTCAGTGAACAAACAGCCGTGTTACTGGAGCGGAGTTTCTCTTACGCTGCTGTAATTGCGTATTAATGCCTCGCACTTCATAAAAATCTCTCGTAAAAACATCGCCATGGCAACAGGCCTCATTTTTATGACAGAAGGATGCTTTGTGCTCCATTTAAGAGCGCGATTAAAGACACTTGTCATTTTTTATATCATAATAAGAGCTGGTGTTGTAGCTGGTGCACTTCATAAGAAGACGCCGTGACGGGATTTTACTGTCCTTCTGCATTTCATCGTGTTTTGAGTTCATTATGTTTACTTACTTTGAGCCTGTGATTTTATTTTTAATGGTGTGAAGATGTAACAGGAGCCTCTGCGGTGTATTACTCACACCTTGGAAGGGACTGATGCAGATTTGGAGCTCTGCGTGGAATCGTGCACAGACCCAAAAGCTGCTGAAACAATCTGTGTATCTGAAAAGATTTAGTTTCTCTACTTCATCGGGTTCTAATACCGTTTTAAAGTGTCAGTTCGAAGGCAAAATGAAATGTCCACAGTGTCGCCCTTCCTGAAATAATGAGTGACGGGGTGGTGTGATGTTATCATGGTATTATCACCCTGCAGCCGATTACTTTCCTGTGTTTTATTCCTCTTATACCACAGCCATTTACCAATGATTACAATTTAAAGAATGACACATCATACTTTTTATCTATTTATAGTTACATCTGAAAGTTACAGCTTTACCTCTGATTGTTACAAAGCTCTGACACTGGAGACTCCTTCCATAAATGTTCAGTAAACATGTTCCTTATAGAAAATCAACAATTACATGTTGATCAACAAAAAAAAAATCAATTTAAAATCTGCTGTTCAAGTGCCTGTGAATGCTGTAGAAATGATGTTCTATTAAATAGAAGCACATACTGTCAGAGCTGCTGTTATAGTAAATTAATCAACACCTTCTGATCAATCAGAATCTAGAACTGAACAGTACACCTGTATTTTATTCAGTATTTACCATTTTGTAACTCTAAAGTCTGGTTAATCGACTTTAGATTCAGTTTAGATAGACACTAGGGAGCGTCCTTACCTGTCAGTCAGTCCATGTCCAAAAAAAAACAGAGAGAAAAGAATCAATAATATGATTCATTTATGAGGTTGGTAGTTTCACCTGCCTGGTCTGAGATCAGACACGCTGATAATATCTGTCGTTTCTCCTTAAAAACACGAGCACGTGTGAGGCAAATAGCTTCATAAAAGACACAGCTGTATATTATAACCTCACAGCACTATATTAGCAGAAATATTAGTCATAATCCTATATTAAATATCATATCATCTTTACGCAATGCTGTAATCCAATATGGCTGTGCTAACAACGCTAATCTGAATGGAAATAATTAAATGAATATAGATATCCTCACTATGGGATTGCTCACAGCTGAAGCTAATCGCGCTCCCACTTTCCCCGCTGGAAGAGGAATTTCTCACGAATGTCGCTCGCGAATTTAATGCGTTATTTACGACTAATCCAATTTAAAGCTCGCACAGTCCGCTGCACTCTCATTAACCTCTCATTAGAGCGGGACAAAGGCCTGCGATGTTAATAAACGCTTAATTAAATCACAGACGTTCCGCCTCCAGAGGGTTTGATGGCTGAGAACCGGAGGATTTAGTGGGATCAAATGTAATAAAATGTAATAAAAGTGATTCTTATAAGACGTGGTAATTGAGGGGTATTACATCACATCCTGTGTGGGAATCATTTCTGTTAGCGGTTCACACACCAGCTCTTACACAGGGGAGTGTGAGGGGAGAAACACACCAGAGTCAACTGAAAATACCAATAACTACACAAGAAAAGCTCAGAAATCAAAATGTACGCTTTTCTAATATATGTACTGAAGTTTATTTTAATTTTTTAACCCCCAGTTGCTTAACTGAACATTTTGTACCCATATTCTATATTTAATATAAACATCCTGTTTACTGTACATACTCACTCTTTAGGGTGTAACACTGTTTAGTGTTATAGACTCTTTGTAAAACTTTATAACCCTGCTGAAAAAAAAACAAAACAATATAAACCCTGATAGAATTTGTAATGCTTTTAATGGTTATAATGGGAATTGTATTGGTTTTAATGGAAACTGTAATGATCCCTGTGGCTCTCTACTGGTAATTTGTTGCCTTCTATTGGTGGCATGTTATGTCTAGTGGATACCACTAAGGATCAAGAATGGTAATGGTTTTAATGGTTAGCTGATGGTTTGTAATGGTATTCGTAGTAGAAACCATTAGAATTTCTGTGATGTTTTCTATTGTTTTTTTCAGCAGGGAAAACTTTGTTTGAGATTCAGCCACAGGGAAACTCCAATAACAGGCTGCAATAACAAGAAATGAAACACTTAAATTTTATATAACTTTTAAAACATTTAAAAAAATATATTTGATAAAGATGATATAAATAATATATAAAAATATAAGTAATCATATACAGTAGCTCTTATTGTGTTCAATGGTTAAAAGTGTGAGAACACTGTTGCTAGGCAACAATATGTAGCCCCCCCCAGTGCAACCTAGCTAAAGACTGAGGAAAAAGATTTAGCTAGCTAGCGCACACAGCCATTAAATCTTCTATACAGACAATGTAAAGGCACAGTGACAGTGGGAATGACACCACATTGTGAGGAACAGCAACATTTACCTCAGATGTGTTGATAAATGACTAAAAAAAGGCTCCGAACTAATGATTATGCTGTAATTATACTTAGCATTGACCGCTAACTGAATCTCAGTCAGATCAGCCATATTATCGCTTATGGAATTAAGTTACTACTAGTTTCAGTTTCCATCTACGTTTCCCTGAAGAAAAATGTGAATGTTGTGTATTTTAATCATTACTTCTCTGTTAAAAGATCTGATGAGGAGGAACAAAATGGTGTCACCAATTTTGCTTACAGAAATGTGGATTTCATACATAATTCTAATTAGCATGGGAGATAAATGTCGGAATCAGCGTCGAACTACAGCTCCCAGAATACAGTGCGGCCTACAAACATGGCCGCCAAGGAAAACAAAACACCGTCGTCATCATCAAACACTGTCACGTTCACGTTCACCCGATTACTGATTGGACACACCTGGACTCAATCACAATCACAGCCATCCTCACAGTATATAAGGAATCGTAGTTCCCACTCTGTATGTATAAGTATACACTCTGTGTTGATTTTCACCAGCCATTACCGAACCTTCTGATTATTGTTTGCTATCCTGGTTTTGATCTTGTTCCTGGTTTCCTCGACTTGATCTTGTCTGGCCTTGTTAATGCTGTTTGTTGATCGCCTGACCCTCGCCTGCACCTCGACCTTGTTTTTGAATCTCGTCTTTATTTTGATTTCCAAGATTATTAAAAACCTGTCAACCTGCATTTGAGTCCTCACTTGCTTACCTGACAATAAACACCACTAACGGCTAGTGTGTGTGTCTGATTTCCTGCAATCTGTCTACAGCTCGTGTCTTCTTGGCAAACATTCATTCTCCACAAAATATTGGGATGCAAACAAGAGGAAAATAATGAAGCAATCTGCTTTTCCGCCATCTCCTGGTTTGTTTGTTGCCCCAGTGTTTGGCATTACAGCTAAGTTTTAATTAAAAGTGTCTTGTGAAATATTCAGGCAGACAGATGGCAGTGTGTGTGTGTAGCTCTCCATCACACTGCTGGAATTACACGACTATGGCATGCTTATAGATCTTATGTGAAGTCCTTTTTTTTGTCCTGGACATCATTACAGCACAGATTAGATAAACACACACTCACATCGACCTGGGTGTTGTACTGACATTGGGTCATTTCAGTTCAAAGTACAGAAAGAGATGGAGGAAATGTGTGTGTGTGTGTGCGTGTGTGTGTTAAATATATAAATGATACTTTCCCTTCATACGCTCATAGGGGGTATTTATATACGTAACATTTCACGAATTTAAATCGAACCCTGGTGTGTTTTTCCCTCTTGGTACAGTTCCTTTAAGCGGAAATAAACACAGCAAAACTAAAACAATCAATCTGAGACTGCCAGAGAGAGCTGGACTCGGGCCGCTTCTAAGTCGACCCTCTCAATTTGACCCTGAATCGACCCAAATGCTCAAAGTGCACCGAAAATGCTGGATTTTATGTTGTGGGCAGCATTTTATTAATTTTTTCTTTAAAAAAAAAGCAACTTGCTAAACTGACACGAGAGGCACACACTGTGGCGAGGCTGCAGTGCTGAGGAAAATCGATGTGAGGTTTGCCTGAGAAAAGAAATTAGAAAAATGATTGATGTTTCACAAGAGTCATTTATATGATAGTGTTAATAATGTTCTCTGTGATTGAGAAAGAACATATTCAACGTTATTGTTACTGTGATGTAATCATATACAGAAAAGTTTCATCCAACAATGGACAATATCTATCTATCTATCTATCTATCTATCTATCTATCTATCTATCTATCTATCTATCTATCTATCTATCTATCTATCCTTCCTGGCTGGCTCACCAATAGTTAGTTTTTAATATGAATAGACAAACAATGGGGTTACTGGGAAGGGGTAGTTCTATCTATCTATCTATCTATCTATCTATCTATCTATCTATCTATCTATCTATCTATCTATCTATCTATCTATCTATCTATCTATCTATGCTCTCAGGGTGGGAAGGGTATACTCTCTCTCCCCTGTCAATCAGAGTGACGCTAGCCAATTGTGAGCATCTGTGAGCTCATGTATGCGGAAGAGGGCAGATAGCACTTTCCTCCAAACGTGTTACATTGCACTGTGAGCAGCAGTTGATGTGTTGCTAGCTGTTATGTAATAGCACAGTGCTAGGTAGTTTGTGGGAGGTAAATGGGGCTAAAAAGCAAAACATTTAATAAAAAAAGAATAGGCGCATGGTGCTTGCATGGCTGATCTTAAAGTAATAAGCTATGACATTTAAGTCTTGAAGTCTTCTCTGGTAGAAATATGTAATCACAAGGTACACACTGGAAAACACATCTTCATAATTTATGCTGCATCTATCTATACATACCTCCTGGGTGGCAATTGTTAGACTTTAATATAACTGAGTAGACAAAGAATGCTCCTGTTGTAGAAAGGGTATTTTATTTTCAGACAGAGGTTACAGCATAAAGCTTTTCTCTGTGCCACACACTGCAGCTCTTGCCAGCTATTTATCACAACCTGACCTTGAGTTTATCTGAAGGAAACAGCTAAATGTACATGGTGTAGGTCCATAGTGATATACAAGATACACAACCTAGTTTCAGGTTGGAACAATCTGGTGGTCCCAAGTGTGTGGTGATCTGAAAGGGATGTGTTTAGTCGTTGAACCTTTTTTTTTTATGACTTTCACATTTCTAATTCATTCATGGAAGTCCTAATTCATTGCTCACATTTGTGTTACCTCATATTTATACCCCTGTGAAACAGGAAGTCATAGTTGAACAATTTCCTGTTCCTAGTCACCCAGGTGTACTTAAAGAAATGTGAAATATCAATGGGAAAATTCTTCAAATATATTTTTTCTCATATGAATTCATAGGGGTGCCAATAATTGTTGCACACCTATATTTAAGAAAGATTTTTTTTTTTGATAAACCAAAAACACTTTGCAATTGTTTGTTATCCATGAGAGCATATTTGTGAATTTTTTGAACAAAAGATCAAAAGGTTAAACAATAAAGAAGATTTTTCACAGCCGCCTTTGCTCATATTTACCAAGGGTGCCAATATTAGTGGAGGGCTCTCTATCTATCTGTCTATCTATCTATCTATCTACCTATCTATCTATCTATCTATCTATCTATCTATCTATCTATCTATCTGTCTATCTATCTGTCTCTATCTACACTTCCTGGCTGGCTCACCAATTATTCGATTTTAATATAAATTAATTGATAAACAATGCAGATGCTGTGGAATGTTTTATTTGTATCTCTCTGTCTATCTATTTGTTTATCTTTCTATCTTTGTGCCTATTTTATATATCTGTCTGTCTCTAAATGTATCTGCCACAACCTGTCTTTCTTTGTCTGTATATCTATTTATAGATTATATGTTCTATATTACTGTACTAATATCAGTGATACTCATGTTCTGTATATTAATATTCTAATGTAGTCATAATAATATTCACTCTCTAATATAAAGATGTCATTTCACGACATGTTTATCAACGTGGTTCAACCCGTTTAATCTTCTCATGCCATGAATTTATTTTTACCCTCCATGAACTGTGGTGTTTAGATGATCGTGTCCTCCATGCTCACTTCCCCTACAGTCATTCAACATGGCGGTGGCGGAGGAAATCCTTTGGGGTTTTTATTCTGATAAACATTTGGAAAGTGTCTCATTCAGTTCATGCAGCTACTTAACTCACTGAGAGTAGAAGTGTGTGTGTGTGTGTGTGTGTGTGTGTGTGTGTGTGTGTGTGGCATTAAATGCCAGGTTGCAGTTTACAGTGGATTAATGAACGCGAGGAACAAGAGGAGTGATGTTCCTTATCACAGCACTGCACATGTTTCTGAATTAATGCAAGAGAGAGAGAGAGAGAGAGAGAGAGAGAGAGAGAGAGAGAGAGAGACTTTACTTCTCTCTCACCTTCATTTTTATCCCTCACTTTCTGTCCTTACTTCACTCTCTCTCTCCGCCTCATCATCTCTCTCTCCCTCTCTCTGTTCTCCTCCTGTCTGAGTCAGCCTG
>CM042549.1:605000-645000 GCA_023630585.1 Cranoglanis bouderius
GCAGGGTAACGAGGGGGCAGCTGGACAGGGTAGCGAGGGGGCAGCTGGACAGGGTAACGAGGGGGCAGCCGGGCAGGGGATTGAGGAGGCAGCGGGGCAGGGTGGTGAGGTTGAACAGATCACTGAGGAGGAAGCTAGACATAGCAGTGAGGAGTCCATGGTTATAGGTGCTGCAGTAAAGGAAGCTGAAGGTGTGCAGACTGCAGATACAGTTAAGAGTGAAGCTCAGGTTACTGAGAATATAAAGAAACCATGTGATAACAGGGAGGAGATCACTGTGAGCCTGAACACTGAAATGGTGGAATCAGAGGAAAACTGTGTTGTGAGTGAAGAAGTTGAAGTCGGTGGTAGTGGTGGTATAACTGGTGCCAGAGAAGACAGGTCAAAAGGTGAGGACATGGTTGATGAAGAAATGAGGGACGAAGACACAATGTCTGAGTTTTCTGATGTTGGGTCACAGGAAATAGAAGACACGTATTCTCTCGAGGACATTAATGATTTTCTGGCTGTAACATTCGGCAAAGTGGTTGAGGTGAAAGACTTTTTTCCAGATACAGACAAATTCATAGCATCAGTAGCGCTGTTACAAAAGACAGTGAGCCTTGAAGCTCTGAGTAAAAAGAAAAGGTTCAGACTGAAAAAGATGATCACGAAACTAAGGAAAAACAAAATAAAATAAAATAGTTAAATGGATAAATCACATCTGGTGTCTTTTTTACTTTACTGTCTCCTTTCTGTCTCTATCCTTTTTTTCCTTTTTCCCATGGAGATGTTTAAAATTGGAACATTAAACATTAATGGGGGTAGAGACAGGAATAAATTAACAACAATGGTAAAGTTTATAAGTATTAAAAAACTCAATGTCATTTTTTTCACAAGAAACACACACTGATACTGATAATGAAGTAGAATGGGGAATGTGGTGGAAAGGGAATATCTCCATGAGTCATGGGACAAGAAACAGTGCCGGGGTGGCAATTTTATTTTCTGAACACGTAAACAACATTTTAGAGGTAAAGGAAATAGTTAAAGGACGATTGTTACTAGCAAAAGTAGAACATAAAGGCACTGTTTTTGTTTTTATAAATGTTTATGCTCCTAACAGCGGCCCAGAGCGAATGGTTTTCTTTTTAGAACTTAAAAATTTGGTTCAGAAATATGATGATAGTGTGTGTGTTATATTGGGGGGTGACTGGAACTGTACCACTGATTTTACTCTTGACAGAAATGGGGAAGAAACCTCACAGCCAGTCAGGTATTTTTTTATCCAAAGTTATCAAAGAATCTCAAATGACTGATACTTGGAGAAATAGAAATGAAGGGGTACGACAGTATACATGGCTCAAAGTAAATGATAACAGGGTCAGTGGGGCAAGGTTAGACAGGTTTTATTTAAAAAAGACCTGGAATAACAGAGTGATGAATGTTTCTATTGCACCCAATGGGTTTTCAGATCATCACATGGTCTTATTAAATATAAATATAAAGAAAACTTTGAAATCAAACTATTATGGGGTTTTCAATGTTAAACTATTACAAGATGTTTCTTTTTGTGAGATTTTTAAAACTTTCTGGGATAGCTGGAAAATGAAGAAGGGTTCTTTTGAAAGTCTTAGCCAGTGGTGGGATGTGGGGAAGGTCAACATTAAAATGCTGTGTCAGAATTATACATCCTTCTCAACCACTATGCTGAAGGAAACAGTGCAGTCTCTACAAAGAGACATTCAACTCATTGAAAAACGCATCATGGACAGCAATGACACCACACAGGGAGATGGACTAAAAAAAGAGAGACAAGAACTCAGCTCCCTGTTACAGGAACAAGCTAAAGGGGCACTGATAAGAGCAAGATACTGCTCCATTAAAGACATGGATGCTCCCAGTTCTTTCTTTTTTAATCTTGAGAAAAAAAGTGTTCAACAGAAGACGATGTGCCATCTTTGTCGTCCGGACGGATCCATCACATCCGACCCGGCAGAAATGAGGAGACTAGCAAGTAACTTCTACAGACAGTTATACAGTGCTGAGAGCTGTGATGCTGAATCTGCTGAAGACTTACTCAAAGAGCTGCCACAAATACAGCAAACACAAAAACAGGGATTAGTCCGGACCATCACTCTTCAGGAACTTACAGAGGCAACGTTTCAGCTATCCAAGGGACGATCCCCTGGAATAGACGGATTACCCGTGGACTTTTATCAACATTTCTGGAGGTTAATGGGACAAGACCTACATGAGGTTTTATCAGAATGCACACAGGCTAAATCACTCCCTGTAAGTTGTCGGAGAGCAGTCCTCTCACTGCTCCCAAAAAAAGGAGACTTGGGACTTTTAAAGAACTGGAGGCCAGTCTCTCTTTTGTGTTCTGATTATAAAATCTTCTCCAAGTGCCTAGCCAATAGACTGAAACTTGTTCTAGATTCAGTCATAAAAAATGATCAAACTTATTGCATCCCAGAAAGGTCTATAATAGATAACCTTTTTTTATTAAGGGACATAATCGATTTTAATCAGCTAAATAAGAATAAACTGGGAATCCTGTCACTAGACCAGGAAAAAGCTTTTGATCGTGTAGACCATGGGTACCTTTTTAATGTGTTGAAGCACTTTGGCTTTGGAGAAGGTTTTATATCCTATGTAGAACTTCTGTACTCTGAGGTATGTGTGATGGTTAAAGCAGGGGGAGGTTTAAGTGCCCCAGTACCGGTGACTAGAGGTATTAGGCAGGGCTGTCCACTCTCCGGACAGTTATACAGTCTAGTCATCGAACCCCTACTATGTAGGCTCAGAGCAACACTGAAAGGGACTTTAATACCAAAGGTTAATGGTCATTTTAAGGTGGTCTTAGCAGCTTATGCAGACGACATTACTGTTTTTATCACTGAGAAAGATGACATCACACTTTTAAAAAAGATCATTGGGACATCTGAAAAAGCTTCTTCTGCACGGGTAAACTGGTCAAAAAGTGAAGGTTTTATGTTGGGCAACTGGGAGCACAGAGCAGTTCCACAACTTCCAGGAGGGCTACAGTGGAGAAGAGATGGACTAAAAATCCTGGGGGTATTTTTAGGAAATTAACAATTCCAGAAAAAAAATTGGGAGGGGCTGCTGGAAAAGGTGTCTGCCCGATTGTCCAAGTGGAAATGGCTATTACCACATTTGTCTTACAGAGGAAGAGTTCTAGTAGTAAACAACCTGGCTGCCTCAACTCTGTGGCACAGGACTATTGTTATGGAACCGCCTGAAGAGCTGGTCTCTAACATACAAAGAAGAATAGTGGACTTCTTTTGGAGTGGACAACACTGGCTGCGTGCTGCAGTACTCTACCTGCCGGTACAGGAAGGTGGGCAAGGGCTGGTAGATGTGAGGAGCAGAATCTGTGCCTTCCGGATACAAGCTACGCAGAGACTCCTATACCACAAAAATGTGGTGTGGGAGAAAACTGCAAGTGCCCTCCTGAGGAGAGTAGGTGGCCTCAAGCTTGACAAACATCTGTTCTTAATGAAGCAGGAAGAACTGTACAGTGCACTACCAAGCAGCTACAAAATGTACATTGGACAGAGACATGGGACTACTCATGACAGGAGGAACGACATGGAGTTTCCAGGACTTCGACTTCTCCCTGCGGTTAGAGCGGAGGAAGAGGATGAAGTCACAGACTCCATTTTGTCTTTCAAGACTCCACAGTCGAACCTCTTCAAGGACATGTCTAAGAAAGCCATGTACCAAATAACTGTAAAAGTGCTGCACAAAGATTCCTTGAGGAGACAAAAAGTCTGAAGGTGGCCAGGGATGTTGAACCCAGACTTTCTTGTGCGAGACAGGTGGAGGACCCTGTATAAACCCCCTGTAGAGAAGCGTACTGCTGACCTGCAGTGGAGGATTATTCACGGGGCGATAGCTACAGACGGACATGTGGCACACCTCACTCCAGCGGTGAAGGGGGAGTGTAGGTTCTGTGGAGTAAAGGAAGACCTAGAACACCTGTTTTTAAGATGCCCGAGATTAAAAGGTCTTTTTAAGCTACTCAAGAGCTGGTTTCAAAAATCAGATGAAGCGTTCTCAGAGAAGGTTTTTATAGGAGGAGTAAAATACAGCTTCTCGAAAAGGAGAAAACTGGTTTTATTGAACTATCTGATGGGCACAGCTAAACTAGCAGTGTGGATAACTAGGAAAAACAAAGGGTTACAACGAGCTACTGTAGATCCAGAGGTTCTCTGTAAGCGGCTAGTAGCGGCTAGGCTGAAGATTGAATCTGCTTACTACAAGCTGACCAGCAATGCAATGGGTTTTTATGAAACATGGTGTGTGAATGAGGTTTTATGCTCAGTTCATGAGAACCAACTTGTTTTTAACTTCTGATTCTCTTTAATCTTTTAGCGTTTGTTTTTTATCCATTGCCTATTTATTCATTGTTTTAATTTATTTTTAATTCGTTTACCTTTTTTATCTATATACTAGGACAGACACATGATGAAAAATTGTGAAGCACACATGTATGTGTCTGGCAAATAACAAATAAAAGTATTGTTAAACCTCTCTCTCTCTCTCTCTCTCTCTCTTGTTCTCTCTCTCTCTCTCACTCTCTCTCTCACTCTCTCGCTATCTCTCTCTCTCTCTCTCTCTCTCTCTCGTTCTCTCTCACGCTCTCTTTCTCTCTCCCTCTCTCTCTCTCTCTCTGCTGAAACTGAAGGTGTTATAAAAAAACCCCCATCAAGTTCACTTTCAGCAGGACGATGCTGCGTCATCTGTCCTTCTAACATCCATCACCTCCCACACACACACACACACACACACACACACACACACACACACACACTCTCGTGTCCATCAGTCCTGTGATGAGGAAGGACATCAGAAGATCAACTGAAGGATGGAGACTTCATGAAGTGAAGTAGCATATCTCTCCATTACAGCTGATTTATGTTTTTATGTCTTTATGTCTTTTAAATGTTCTTTTTTTAAATTTTACAAAATGTATTTGATTTTAAAAATGATCTCATGCACCATGCTGATACCTGGTGTTAGGTTTTCTCTCTCTCTCTCGCTACGCTGCAAAAAGAAGCGTAGCCTACTTCCTCATTCCACGGAGCGCGTTCCGTCTCCTGTCAGAGGGACTCTCGTTTTGTTTACCTCTGCCATGTGCTTTTTGTTATTGTGTTCACGTCATGTCTCTGTCCCCGCCTCCTTGTTTTCTCATTGGTTCTAGTTCTTTTGATGTAATGATGATTTCCAGGTGTCTTGATTTCCGTGTGTTTAAATACCCCGCGCTGTTTCCGCTTCCTCGCCGTGTATTAGTTTAGATTAGATTCCATAGCGTTTTGATCCGTAGTCTTTTGTTCCTATGGCCGTAGTTCCTAGTTTGGCTCTGTAATAGTTTTGAATAGTGTAAGTTTGAAGTTCTTGTTCCGATGTCCGTAGCTCCTTGTTTGTGGTTCCCAGACCACTTCCTAGTTCCTCTCGATTTCTCTGTATTTGTGGATTACTGCCTATTTTTGGATTACTGCTCTTTTTGTTTGCAGATAAACTTTGCTGCATTATCCGACGTCTCCCCAGCGCATGCATCCTGACTACTCTCCTCTGACACTTCAGCCTGCACCGGCAATACGTAACACCTGGATTGTAGGAGGTTTAGAAAAAGAAAAAAAAGAGGAAAAAGAATTCCTTCTTAATTAAAAAAAATTTCTTAGAGTATAGTTACTCTATTAATCATACAATTTAAAATACGCTTTAGAGTATGCTTTACATTACGGTTTAGAGTATGTATAGAGTATGGTTTAGAGTATGTATAGAGTATGGTTTAGAGTATGCTTTACATTACGGTTTAGATTATGGTTTAAAGTATGATTTAGAGAATGGTTTAGAATAGGATTTAGATTATGGTTTAGAGTATGCTTTAGAAAATATCAGTATCGATGCATCCCTAATCGTTACCATGGAGACTGGTGTTCTCTTCAGGTTTAGTGTTCACCATCAGGATGTTTCTGAACAAACTCAGACTTTCAGTGAGTGATTGGCATCAGATAATCCACAGAGCTCATTAGTTTACGACAGCTCAAACACAAGCACCGAGCGAGACGGAACTGAACTCTACGGCGTCTCTGGCATTTGACTTCATCATGGTATGAATAGATTAACCTTTCTGTCATGGAATGCTAACCTCACATGAAGAATTAACACATGGCCTCAATGGAACAGCGCTAAAGCAGCCAGATCAAATCGTGTCAGTAGTGAATTAAAGCCTCGCAGATCAAACGAGCAGATCTTTATCCTCCTTAACACGACTCAGGGTTACACCACTGCCTTCACAAGAACCCGTCTGAAGGAGTGCATCTGAGGGAACGACAAAAAACCACTTTCAATTTTCAATTAACTCAAATAAAATCAAATTAAAATTCTGTAATGAGAACCTTCGTCCTTCCCAAATGTTCTGTATGAGCCCTGTTGGGTTTCAGGGTTCCTCAAGGGTTCTCTACAAAGCAAGAACCCTGCTTTGTGAGGAGAATGCTCTGTTGGCTTTCTAAAGGGGTTCTCTGGGGGGAACTCTTAAAAGTTCTATGCAGAACCCTATAATAGAGGGTTTCCCAATCAGTGAGTAGAACATCTGTAGAAAGCCAAGGAATGCTTGAAGAACCCCAAACATTCAAGAGTTCTGCCAAAGGACCAATCACTACACATTCCAAAAATGCTTTGGCTTTCTAAAGGGGTTCTACTTGGAACTCCCTACCTGATGGGGAAACACTGTATTATAAGGTTCTGCGTAGAACCAAAAACATTTTCCCTATGATTATAGCAAGAAACATTGAAAAAATGTTCCTCAAAAGTTCCACAAAAGTTCCTTGTGTTCTACAGAGGTTCTACTTGAGACCCAGCTCCATACAGGATGCCACATAGAACCTGCAATGATTCCCCCCAAAAGTAACAAACTAAGAATCCTATAAGGTGTTAGATAGATTTTTCCTGGCTACCAAAACAATTTACATTTTGGAAAAAAGGTTCTTAAGGGTTCTTTGAGTATTTAAGGATTCTAGAATTGAGAACTGGAATATGAGAGCAATCTGAGGATTCAGGAATTGAAAGCTGATGAGAAACAATCTGTGTTTGTTGAGGATTTCTGTTTTCTGTTTGAATACAGATTATTCCAGAGTTTCTTTCTTTCTTTCTTCTTCTTTTTTGGTTAATACTTTTTATTTTGGTGGATTTCAGTTCTCTGACTGTAGCTGTTCTTGACACGACATTGACACAACATTCATCCAAAAAATAAATAAATAAATAAATCGACATTGTGTGTTTTGAGAAACTGAATTTTTGATATATTAATGTTTAAAAACTGTGGAATTGAAAATGGACTGTAGTGTAAAAAAATAAAATAAAATAAAATCTCAGTGTAATTTGTTCATGGTAAACTAAAGCTGTGCAGGTGTGTGTGTGTGTGTGTGTGTGTGTGTGTGTGTGTGTGTGTGTGTGTGTTCTCTTTAACATTCTCCCAAGTGCGGTTCTCTCCATCACTTTCTCAGATTAATGAGTTCACTTTAAATGCATGACTGTTCAAAGCCTTCAGCCTTCACTCCATCAATAAAGTGTGTGTGTGTGTGTGTGTGTGTGTGTGTGTGCTTACAAGAGGGATAGCCACAGGTAAGAAACACATTAGTGTGATTATGAGAGAATGAACACAGGCTTCATTACTACAGTGTAAGTGAATAATAAAGTGATTTTAATGTTACGAATCACACTGTGGCTCTTTATACACTCTCTTTATATCACATTTATAACAACTCTGTCTTACTTGACTCTGTCTTGCTCAACACTGTCCTGCTTAACTCTGTCCCCCTCGACTCTGCCCCGTTCGACTCTGCCCCGCTCGACTCTGCCCCGCTCGACCCTGTCCCCCCCCCCGAATCTGTCCCGCTCAACTCTGTCCCACTCGACTCTGTCCCCCTAGACTCTGCCCTGCTCGACTCTGTCCCGCTTGACTCTGTCCCGCTCGACCCTGCCCCGCTCGACCCTGTCCCCCCCCCGAATCTGTCCCGCTCGACTCTGTCCCACTCGACTCTGTCCCCCTAGACTCTGCCCTGCTCGACTCTGTCCCACTTGACTCTGTCCCGCTCGACCCTGTCCCCCTCGACTCCACCCCACTCTCAACTGTCCTACACAACTTGGCCCCGCTTGACTCTGACATGCTCAACTCTGTCCCCCTTGACTCTGCCCCATTCAATTCTGTGCCCTTGACACTGTCCCCCGCAACTCTGTCCCCCGCAACTCTGTCCCCCGTGACTCTGTCCCCCTCGACTCTGTCCCGCTCGACTCTGTCCCACTCTACTACACCCCGCTTGACTCAGACACGCTCGACTCCACCCCACTCAACATTGTCCCACTCGACTCTGCCCCCCTTGACTATGACACACTCGACTCCACCCCACTCGACTCTGCCCCGCTCAATTCTGTTCCCCTCAACTCTGTCCCGCTTGACCCTGTCCCCCTCGACTCTGTCCCCCCCACCATTGTCCTACCCAACTCGGCCCTGCTTGACTCTGACATGCTCGACTCTGTCCCCCTCG
Organism: Cranoglanis bouderius; assembly: GCA_023630585.1. Taxonomy (NCBI): domain Eukaryota; kingdom Metazoa; phylum Chordata; class Actinopteri; order Siluriformes; family Cranoglanididae; genus Cranoglanis; species Cranoglanis bouderius. The sequence continues at coordinate 613,559 of CM042549.1, forward strand.
ACACTATCCCCCCCCCGACTCTGTCCCGCTCGACTCTGTCCCCCTCGACTCTGCCCCGTTCAACTCTGTCCCCCTCGACTCCACCCCACTCTCAACTGTCCTACTCAACTCAGCCCCGCTTGACTCTGACATGCTCAACTCTGTCCCCCTCGACTCTGCCCCATTCAATTCTGTGCCCTTGACACTGTCCCCCGGGACTCTGTCCCCCTCTACTCTGTCCCCGCTCGACTCTGTCCCCCTCGACTCTGTCTTGCTCGACTCTACCTCACTCTACTATACCCCGCTTGACTCGGACACGCTCGACTCCACCCCACTCAACATTGCCCCACTCGACTCTGTCCCCCTTGACTATGACATGCTCGACTCCACCCTGCTCGACTATGCCCCACTTGACTCTGTCTTGCTCGACTCTGTCCCGCTTGACCCTGTCCCTCTTGACCCTGTCCCTCTTGACTCTGTCCCCCTCAACTCCACCCCGCTCAACATTGTCCTACTCAACTTGGCCCTGCTTGACTCTGACATGCTCAACTCTGTCCCCCTCGACACTGCCCCCCCCTCGACTCTGTCTCGCTCTAATCTGCCCTGCTCGAGTCTGTCCCCCTCGACTTTGTCTCCCTCTACTCCACCCCACTCAACATTGTCCTACTCAATTTGGCCCCGCTCGACTCTGACATGCTCGACTCTGTCCCCTTCAACTCCACCCCACTTGACTCTGCCCCGCTCGACTCTGCCCCCCTCGACTCCACCCCGCTCAACATTGTCCTACTCAACTCGGCCCCGCTTGACTCTGAAATGCTCGACACTGGTGGTGTTCATTGCAGGTCATCAGTAAAATGTTTGTTTCCTGCTCAGGCAAATGAGTCGTAGCTGTGACATTAATTATTGATTAATGGTTTCTTTATTTTAATGATGAGGATTTGCTCGAATTGTTGCCATGGTGATGAAATGATGTCATCATCCAGCCCCCTGACATCACCAGTGTTATCAGATCAGACCTGCAAAATGGTTCCAATTTAAGCACCAGGATTTTTTTTTCTCCAAGGATTTCTTTTAGCGATCACAATCATAACGTGAGGAGAGTTTAGTAAAAAAATATCCGTAAAAATGAATAATTAAATCAATAAACAAAAAGCAGCCGTGTTAGTGTGAGTGAGGTCCCTGTAGTGAGGTTTGAATTAATATTAATAGATTCAGAATATTTTCAGAGTAAGGGCACTTGAGTTCGGTCACTTAAAAATAAATACCAAAAAAACATAAATAATAAATAAATAAAGTTGTGAGTTCACATAAGAAAGTCCGAGATTCTCTTTCCCATCATTCCTGTGACAAAGTGTGAAATGTGGATTTATTCTGTGTGCCGCATGCATCCGTATGATAACGTTCGCTTTTCAACACACACACACACACACACACACACACACACACACACACACACACACACACACACACTATAAACACACTTTTGTACTTTTTCTTTTTTTCATTCTCTCTTAAAACCTCCATCTTCATCTTTAATTGAATTTCCTTCCTCGGACAAAAGTGACTCCATTGTCAGCACTCTTGATTATGTGAATTTGTGTGTGTGTGTGTGTGTGTGTGTGTGTGTGTGTGTGTGTGTGTGTGTGTGTGTGTGTCCACGTTAAATGCTGCATGAAATTCTGTTATAATTTCCAGAAACACTTGCTATGAAGCTCATATTCATTTGCAGAGTCATTTTTATCACCTTGAAGTTGATTATTTTCCTCTAACAGCACGTCCCCAAGTGTTTTATTCCTCTTACACCACAGCAATTTACCAACCATTACAATTTTCTATCCATTTATAGTTACGTTTAATGTTGTGGAACATCGTAAACAAGTTAGTTCCTGTTGTCACTTACGTTATAGCAGCTATAAACAGTCGTTCTGCCACCAGCCCTCTCTTTATTCCCGTTCTCTTGAAGACAAAAAAACATTGGACACTGGAGACTCATTCCATACATGTTACATAAACATCTCCTTACTTTAAGAAAAAGGTGTACGAGTCCCTGCGAATGAGCTGTTGCTATAGTAACGATAACGTATCAGAACGAGCGCATTAATATAAACCTGCACTACTGTCAGAGCTGCTGTTATAGAAAATGAATCAACACCTTCTGACCAATCACAATCCAGAACTCCGCAGTGCTGAACCACTGATTATGTCATTTGCTCGCAGGATATTAGTGAGCACATTAGTGAGATTTCTTCTTGGATGAGTTTGGGACACGACCTTCACCACATGTATGGACCATGAGAACAACCTTACTTGACATCTGAGGCACATGAGCTCACTTTAAAAAAAATAAATAAATAAAAAATCTACCTCTCGTTAACTGACAGATCAAAGCAGGAGAAGAAAATAGGCATTTATGCTCTCAAATTGCTCGTCTGCTTTCATTCTGCCTCAAAGCATTCTCTTCAAAGCTGTCCCAACTGCAGGTGAAGTTCTCGCCCGTTAATAGAACGTCATTCTGGGAGAACTTTGAACAAGGTTTACTCAGATAAGACTATTTTTTTAAACTAGAGGCAGTCTTCGTGTTCCTCAACTGGCTTTCATCTTTTTTCTGCTTGCCTCTTTGAACACACACTCGCAGGGATTTTGGAGGTAATTGAAGCAATATGTGACCGCCATTTAAATTCCATCAGGGGAAAATGTCAGAGCGTGAAGACGAGTGGACTCTGGTTCTCCTGATGCAGAACACGGCTAATAACTACAGTGGAGTTTCACAGAACTGGAAGATTTACTTTCTCTACATCCAACATAAACAACATAAAACCTTAAACATTTAAAATGTTCTATGTAGAGGCAGAGAACAGGTTTCAAGTAGAACCCTTTTAGGAGGTTAGGAACCATTACCTAACAAAGAATCCTTTAACGGTTCCGTTTTTAAAATCAAAGTTGGTGAAAAGTCAAAGTTAGAACTTTATCAAATTAAAACTGTATCAAATTATAATAATGATGATAATAATAATAATAATAATAATAATAATAATAATAATAAAGTCGCTATTAACGCCGCAGTGGAAAAGTTGTTATTAACGATACAGTGGAAACGTCGTTATTAACGCCGCTGTGGAAAAGTCATTATTAACGATATAGTCCAAAAGTCATTATTAACAATACAGAGGAAAAGTCGTTATTAACAATACAGTGGAAAAGTCGTTATTAACGATACAGAGGAAAAGTCGTTATTAACGATACAGAGGAAAAGTCGTTATTAACGCCGCTGTGGAAAAGTCATTATTAACGATATAGTCCAAAAGTCATTATTAACAATATAGTGGAAAAGTCGTTATTAACGATGCAGTGGAAAAGTCGTTATTAACGATACAGTGGAAAAGTCGTTATTAACGATACAGAGGAAAAGTCGTTATTAACGATACAGTGGAAAAGTCGTTATTAACGATACAGTGGAAAAGTCGTTATTAACGCCGCAGCAGAAAAGTCGTTATTGACGATACAGCGGAAAAGTCGTTATTAACGATACAGTGGAAAAGTCGTTATTAACGATACAGTGGAAAAGTCGTTATTAACGATACAGTGGAAAAGTCGTTATTAACGATACAGTGGAAAAGTCATTATTAACGATACAGTGGAAAAGTCGTTATTAACGCCGCAGCGGAAAAGTCGTTATTGACGATACAGCGGAAAAGTCGTTATTAACGATACAGTGGAAAAGTCGTTATTAACAATACAGTGGAAAAGTCGTTATTAACGATACAGTGGAAAAGTCGTTATTAACGATACAGTGGAAAAGTCGTTATTAACGATACAGTGGAAAAGTCGTTATTAACGCCGCAGTGGAAAAGTCGTTATTAAGGATACAGTGGAAAAGTCGTTATTAACGATACAGTGGAAAAGTCGTTATTAAGGATACAGTGGAAAAGTCGTTATTAACGCTGCTGTGGAAAAGTCATTATTAACAATACAGTGGAAAAGTCGTTATTAACGCCGCTGTGGAAAAGTCGTTATTAACGATACAGTGGAAAAGTCGTTATTAACGCCGCAGTGGAAAAGTCGTTATTAACGATACAGTGGAAAAGTCGTTATTAAGGATACAGTGGAAAAGTCGTTATTAACGCTGCTGTGGAAAAGTCATTATTAACGATACAGTGGAAAAGTCGTTATTAACGATACAGTGGAAAAGTCGTTATTAACGATACAGTGGAAAAGTCGTTATTAACGATACAGTGGAAAAGTCGTTATTAACGCCGCTGTGGAAAAGTCGTTATTAAGGATACAGTGGAAAAGTCGTTATTAACGATACAGTGGAAAAGTCGTTATTAACGATACAGTGGAAAAGTCGTTATTAACGATACAGTGGAAAAGTCGTTATTAACGATACAGTGGAAAAGTCGTTATTAACGATACAGTGGAAAAGTCGTTATTAACGCCGCTGTGGAAAAGTCATTATTAACAATACAGTGGAAAAGTCGTTATTAACGCCGCTGTGGAAAAGTCATTATTAATGATACAGTGGAAAAGTCGTTATTGACGATACAGTGGAAAAGTCGTTATTAACACCGCTGTGGAAAAGTCGTTATTAACGATACAGTGGAAAAGTCGTTATTGACGATACAGTGGAAAAGTCGTTATTAACACCGCTGTGGAAAAGTCGTTATTAATGATACAGTGGAAAAGTCGTTATTAATAACGCCGCTGTGGAAAAGTCGTTATTAACAATACAGTGGAAAAGTCGTTATTAACGCCGCTGTGGAAAAGTCGTTATTAACGCCGCTGTGGAAAAGTCGTTATTAACGATACAGTGGAAAAGTCGTTATTAACGATACAGTGGAAAAGTCGTTATTAATAACGCCGCTGTGGAAAAGTCGTTATTAACGATGTTATTAACATTATCGTCTTCATTGGTTATGTAAATATTGAAAGAAAAAAAATTCAACCACTCAAAACATAGTTTAATAGTAATAATAAAGTTTAATTTTAACACGAAGGCTGAGATGTGGTTGTTACGAAATTGTATGACATCATTAAGAGAGCAGCCAATCAGAGACAGTCCTGGAAAGTCCTTCAAACACACACATTCACTACATCATTACTACAAAGTGTTTGAAGGTTATTCTCTGAAATCTATCTGAAACTCTTCTTATCCATCACTTTTTTGTTTTCTCCACAGGCGTTTTTATGACTTTGATTAGTTGCCTGCTCGGGTTTTTCTGACAGGCTGCTATGTCAAGTGTTTTCATTTTTATTGTTGAGAGCAAAGAAGTTCCTCACAGACTCAAAATAAATAAATCAAGCAAAATAAATCATGTTACTGTTTTATTATGCAATACGAACCAAGCTAATATTAAATTAGCGATCTAACAAGCTAGCTAACATCATGTTTGCTATTATATTGTAATTAAAACAGTAACCAAGCATGTTAGGGAGCTAACAACCAGCATTATGCTAATCTCAGCTTTAGACTTATTGTGCATTTTCTGGGAACAAGTTCATTTTTAACTAAGTTCCCACTTTTAAAAGTTGTAAGAATTTGTTCTGAAACAGTTAGTGTGTAATTAAATCCATATCTAAGTTTGCTAGTAGGCTAGGTAATGTTGCTAAATTGTTATATAATATTATATAAAAACGGAAAGACAAATGTTACTTTAGCTTCTTCTTCTTCTTTTCCTTTCAGCTGTTCCCTTCAGGGGTCGCCACAGCGAATCATCTGCCTCCATCTAGCCCTATCCCCTGCATCCTCTTCTCTCAGACCGACTACCTTCATGTTCTCCTTCACTACATCCATAAACCTTCTCTTTGGTCTTCCTCTCGGCCTCCTGCCTGGCAGCTCTAACCTCAGCATCCTTTTACCGATATATTCACTCTCCCTCCTCTGAACATGTCCAAACCATCTCAACCTGGCCTCTCTAACTTTGTCTCCAAAACATCTCACATGTGCTGTCCCCCTGATGTACTCATTCCTGATCCTATCCATCCTCGTCACTCCCAAAGAGAACCTCAACATCTTCAGCTCTGCTACCTCTAACTCTTCCTCCTGTCTTTTCCTCAGTGCAACTGTCTCCAAACCATACAACATCGCTGGTCTCACTACTGTCCTGTACACCTTTCCTTTCATTCTTGCTGGTACTCTTTTATCACACAACAGACCTGACACTTTTCTCCACCCATTCCAACCTGCCTGCACACGCTTCTTCACCTCTTTTCCACACTCCCCATTGCTCTGGACTGTTGACCCTAAGTACTTAAAATCCTGCACCTTCTTTATCTCTTCTCCCTGTAACCTCACTGTTCCACTTGGATCCCTCTCATTCACACACATGTATTCTGTCTTGCTGCGACTAACCTTCATTCCTCTTCTCTCCAGAGCAAACCTCCACCTCTCTAGAGTTTCCTCCACCTGCTCCCTGCTCTCACTACAGATCACAATGTCATCCGCAAACATCACAGTCCATGGAGATTCCTGTCTGACCTCATCTGTCAGCCTGTCCATCACCACCGCAAACAAGATGGGGTTCAGAGCCGATCCTTGATGCAGTCCCACCTTCACCGTGAACTCCTCCGTCACACCTACCGCACACCTTACCACTGTCCTACTGCTCTCATACATATCCTGCACCACTCTAACATACTTCTCTGCCACTCCAGACCTCCTCATACAATACCACAGCTCCTCTCTTGGCACCCTGTCATACGCTTTCTCTAAATCTACAAAGACACAATGCAGCTCTTTCTGACCCTCTCTGTACTTCTCCATCAACATTCTCAAAGCAAATATTGCATCTGTAGTGCTCTTTCTTGGCATGAAACCATACTGCTGCTCACAAATGCTCACTTCTCCCCTTAGCCTTGCTTCCACTACTCTTTCCCACAACTTCATTGTATGGCTCATCAGCTTAATACCTCTGTAGTTTCCACAACTCTGCACATCTCCCTTGTTCTTAAAAATCGGTACCAAAACACTTCTCCTCCATTCCTCAGGCATCCTCTCACTCTCTAAGACCTCGTTGAACAACCTAGTTAAAAACTCTACTGCCATCTCTCCTAGACACTTCCATACCTCCACTGGTATGTCATCAGGACCAACCGCCTTTCCTCTCTGCATCCTCTTCAAAGCTCTCCTAACTTCACCCTTGCTAATCCTTTCTACTTCCTGCTCAACAATATTTGCCTCTACTACTCTTCTCTCTCTGTCATTTTCCTCATTCATCAGTTCCTCAAAGTACTCCTTCCATCTTTCCCTCACCCTCCTGTCACCTGTCAACACATTTCCATCTCTATCTTTAATCACTCTAACCTGCTGCACATCCTTACCCTCTCTATCCCTCTGCCTCGCCAACCGATACAAATCCCTCTCACCTTCCTTACTATCTAACCTCGCATACATGTCCTCATAAGCTTTCTGTTTGGCCTTTGCCACCTCTATCTTAACCTCACGCTGCATCTCCCTATATTCCTGTCTACTTTCCTCCGTCCTCTCACTGTCCCACTTCTTCCTAGCTAACCTCTTCTTCTGGATACTCTCCTGAACCTCCTCATTCCACCACCAAGTCTCCTTGTCTTCTTTCCTCCTTCCAGATGACACACCTAGCACCTTCCTACCTGTCTCCCTGATCACTTTGGCTGTAGTAGTCCAGTCATCTGGAAGCACCTCCTGACCACCTAAAGCCTGTCTCAACTCCTCCCTGAAAACCACACAGCACTCTTCCTTTTCCAACTTCCACCACTTTGTCTTCTGCTCTGCCTTTGCTCTCTTCATCTTCCTCACCACCAGAGTCATCTTACACACCACCATCCTATACTGTCTAGCTACACTCTCTCCTACCACTACTTTGCAATCGCTAATCTCCATCAGATTACAGTGTCTACATAAGATATAGTCCACCTGTGTGCTCCTGCCACCACTCTTATATGTCACCCTGTGTTCCTGCCTCTTCTGAAAGTACGTGTTCACCACAGCCATCTCCATACTTTTAGCAAAGTCTACCAACCTCTGTCCTTCTGGGTTCATTTCCCATCAGCCCCATCAGATCACATCCCAGTCATGTCCCTGCTTAAGCTGCGTCCACACCTGTTTTTTGTTTCAAGCTTAATTAGCGTCTGTGTTAAAGTCTTAAGTGTTGTGTCATTTGTTCGTTTGTTCATTGTTATTAAAATACTGAGCTCACATCCGCCTTTATTACCTGACAGTAAATGCAGTTCTGTATAAACACATTTCACTGGTTCAATGCTATAAATTTAAACAGAGGGTTAAAGTTTCTCTTAATCTAATTTCCTTTGTTCTAAATGTGAGTTCAGTCCTGATTTTAAGGTATTAAATCTAACGCAGTTCTCCTCTGCTCTCGTATCGAGCTCTTTTTTTTTTTTTTTTGCTCATTAATGAACTGTAATGATCTATAGAGTATTTAATCAGGAGAGCTGAGAGCTGACAGATGGAGCTCTGGGTTCGAGATTATTAAAAAAAAAAAAACATTATTTAAAAACAAGACATCTAAGATTTATGTAAACATCCTGTTTACACACAACGTTTTTATATTTTTTTTCAGATATAACAGCAGACTTAATTAACACACACACACTAATTAATGTTCATGGTAATGGGTAATTAATTGAGGTTGGATGAAGTTCAGCTGAATATCAGCATGTGATCATTTGTGTAGCCGGGGGGGATGGAATAAACGTTCGTTAATGTATGTGTTCAAGTATGTGATTCGTTTAGCGTTTAAATAAATATGGATTAAAACGTGAATAAATTAATTAGTAGACTAACGCTATAAATAAGGCTCGTTAAGGGAATTTTAACATCATAACCTCCTGACTTTTATTCCAGATATCACTGTATTGTACATTATTCAGTTTTCATTAATGAGAAAATTAGGTTAAATATGAATATTTATGTGGACTATAATAGATACAATAATAACATTTATGTGATTATCACCTGAAACACTAGGTGCATACGCCTGATGAATGGTTTTAAAGCGACATGTGATGTGTTTATTATTATTATTATTATTATTATTATTATTATTATTATTCTCTCGAGTGAATTCTCTCGGCTCCTGTGGGTCTGGAAAGGAAACTCCCACGATCAGATCTCGTTTAAGTCCAATTAATAAGGGTTAATTAAGCGTTTAATTGGAAACAGGGACATGTCCGATGCTGTGAGTAATGTAGACATTTTCTTCCTTCTTCTCGTCTCTGTGAGTGAGGAGTTTAACAGCCAGTAATTTTCCAGATGAGATCACACGGGCCGGCATGTCAGTGTGGAAATTTCTATCAAATAAATAAACAAACAAACAAACAAACAAATAAATAAATAAATCCTATTTTGATTAATCAGAAACAGGAACCGCACTTCATTACACAATATTTACTGTCCTATTAGGATCTTTATTTGTATTCTGACCTCAGTCGCTCGAGCGCTATTCAGTTACATAAGAGTTATTATTATTATTATTATTATTATTATTATTATTATTCGACAACTCACAAAATAACAAATTAAAAGTGCAATAAAACTGCAAATTTACCAAAGAGAAAATATTCTGTTTCATTTCCTCATTTCCCATCCTCAAGTCTTAGCTCCTCCCCCTGATGACTTTTATTAGATGTTGTGTGTTTTATTTGATTTAACTGTATTTCTAGGCCCCCGGCTGAAGAACGTAGGATTGAGGAGGCACCGTTTAAAGAATTTGAGTTTATTTTTACGCCGTTTTTCGCTTCCTGGTTTATTTTTCATCGTATGACCAAAAGATTTTGGCTGTTATTCAGATGGAGATGTGAGATTGACACGATGAGAAGATTTTTTTTTTTCGTACAGTAAGCTAAAATAAAAGGCCCCAGAAAAGAAGAACCCGAGTGAATCCTCTGGGACCGATTCCTCTTTCCATTCCGTTATTTAAAAATATTTATGTGTGATTATGTTTTGAATAATTTATGCTTCCTGCCAAAACATCTCATTACAAAAAGCAGAGTTTTTATCCACAAGAGTCTGAATGGAATCCCGATGGAACGCCACATCATTATATAACGTTAATGAAACAGTTTCCACGCGAGTCTACGATCTAACGACGGAACAAAAAGTAAATTACGCGTGTCAATCAGTTCACACGGAATTTAGACTTGGATGAATTACGGAGATTGGTTGACTGAGTGGAATTAAAATGATCGCTATTTTATTAAACACAGATCTACACAGTGTAAGGACTGTAATTAGTATGGCCGTGTGTGTGTGTGTGTGTGTGTGTGTGTGTGTGTGTGTGTGTGTGTGTGTGTGTGTGTGTGTGTGTGTGTGCTCAGCAGTGCAGGCTCAAAGGGCAGATGAAGTGCTGATTAAAGCAGCTCTCTGTGCACTGAAACACGCCTCGCCTGCACCAGCGCTCACCCCGAATATCACACCATTAATCACCGCACAGTTACACACACCAATTAAACACAGCATGCGGAGCCGGCACACTGCGGGGTCACGATCCCACTCCGAATAAAATACATTACTGTCTGGAAACAGGAAGTGGAAGCAGAAAGAGGAAGTGGTTTGGCGACAGGAAGAAAGTGTGTAAGAGGGACAAGGATTAAGTTCGCACAAACGAAGAGGACGCAGGAGGAGGAAGTGGTCTGGACACTGGAACAGGAAGTGTAGATGAAAAAGGAGACGGTATAGACACAGGTATAGGGAGCAGATAAGATAGAGGAAGAGGAAGGATATAGGAAAGAGAGAGAGGAGAAGCAATTTGGACAGAGGAAGAGGAAATGACTTGGATACAGGAATAAGAAGCAGGAAGAGGAAGTGGTTTGGATACAGGAAGAAGAAGAGGTTTGGTCAAAAGAGGAATTGTGGAAGCAGGATGAGGAAATGGTTTGGATAAAGGAAAATTAAGCAGGAAGAGGAAACAGTTTGCATAAAGGAAGAGGAAGCAATTTGAATTCTTCCTCTTTCTTCTACTTCCTATATCCTTAATTAATAAAGAGGAATTAGTTTAGACACAGGAAGAAGGAAGAGGAAGTAGTTTGGACACAGGAAGAAGAAAGAGGAAGAGGAAGTAGTTTGGACAAAGAAAGATGAAAGAGGAAAAGGGAGTAGTTTGGACACAGGAAGAAGAAAAAAGGAAGAGGACATAGTTTGGACACAGGAAGAAGAAAGAGGATGTAGTTTGGACACAGGAAGAAGAAAGAGGAAGTAGTTTGGACACAGGTAGAAGAAAGAGGAAGAGGAAGTAGTTTGGACACAGGTAGAAGAAAGAGGAAGAGGAAGTAGTTTGGACACAGGTAGAAGAAAGAGGAAGAGGAAGTAGTTTGGATGTAATGTTTGGTCATTGGATGAGGAGAAAATTTCAACACTGAAAGAGAAAGTGAACATGTTAAAGTTTTTCCCTTTGTTTTTTTGTATCCCAACTTTTCACCATTCCAGTTTCCTCTTCCAGTTCCTCTTCCTTTCACATTCCGAACCACTTCCTGTGTCCGCACTGTTTCTTCTTCCTGTTTTGTAGAGTTCTGTATTCTGTATGCAGTGTGTCTTGTGGAGACACTTTTACTGCTCCACTCATGAGCTTTGTTACTCGTTAAAAGATGTTTTGGTTCTAGAAATAGGCCTCGGTTCCCAGGTTGGTGGTCTCAGGTCTCGTCTGAGGAGCATCAAAAACGCAACGCTGCGTGTCCTCATTTCCACCAGCGTCCACTAATGAGGACGAGGAGATTAGAGGAAATCTCTCTTCTCCAGCCGAACGCGTTTGAAGCCATCTGCAGAACGTTTGCACTTTTCACTGTTCCTCAATAATTGATTAGCGTTTAGAAAGCGCTCTGCAGTGTGTGTGTGTGTCTGTGTGTGTGTGTGTGTGTTTTGTAGTGAAGCTGAAAGGGTGTGTGTGTGTGTGTGTGTGTGTGTGTGTGTAACTAGAGCATCCTGTCCAGCTGAAATGCAGTAAGATAAGCCCTATCATGTTGTGCTTACTCAACACGTTTCATGATTACCTTATCTTCCCTGTGTTGGATCCACCATGTTTTATGTGTGTGTGTGTGTGTGTGTGTGTGTGTGTGTGTGTGTGTGTGTGTGTGTGTGTGTGCAATACACACTACGCAAACTCTCCTGGTCTTTTTGTGCAGTTTGTGTGGCTGTCAAATCAAAGTCACCTCATTTCACTCATATTTTAACCCTGATGTCCGGCCAAATTCGGCTCCGAGCTGAAGCAAGGACGTCTGGACGTGTGTGTGTGTGTGTGTGTGTGTGTGTGTGTGTGTGTGTGTGTTTCACTACACGCTAAACAGTTTCACATATCCGAGTCGTGATTCCCACAGCACCGGAGGAAGGAAGAGCTTCTGAAACGTGTAATCCATTTCACAGCCAAAGCAGACGTCTTTATCATTTTCATCAGATACCAAAAATCTGTTCATCGAGTCTGTTAAAGTTTTCAGCCAATCAGAACGCAGCGTTATAGGGTTCATTCCTTTCAATAGTAATTTCTATTAAAGTCACAATGCCATCCTTGTTGATTTGGGATGCATCACCTTGTTGTCTGTCAACCGTTTTTTTTTTTTACGACGAGGTATGAGAACGAGTGCGTTAATATAATTAGATTAATCAAACCTTCTGACCAATCAGAAGCCAAAAAAATGTAACAGTGCTGTGGTATACAGTAAAATAATATTATTCTCTGTCATTAATCAAACCTCGGGGAAATCATAAACAAACGTACAGTTGATGTGAATAATGTAAAGTGTTACAGGTTGAGACGAGGTGTTAGGTGTGCTTTCACACATCAGCCGTGTGATTGCTGAGCATTAAGTATACACAAGCTTTATTTGAGATTAGCCCCGCCCACTTTGCATCAAAACATATACTGGAGACTAACAAACAAACAAACAAAATAACAAAACAGCACAGAAAGCGATCAGGGATTTCACGTTCACGTTAGTAGTTTCAAAACAGTTCGGTTTGATACGTGAAGCTTTATTGATCTTATTTAGAGAAGATGTTCTATCATCTTTGAGAAGTTCTTGTATATGAGGTGGAACATGCTGTCATTCCAACTGAGGTCATGTCAGTGTTTTCTTGTTTTGATCATATGCTAACCATGAGTAAGAACAACCAACCAACCAAACAACCAACCAACCAACCAAACAACCAAACAAACAAACAAACAAAGAAAAAAACCCACAACTGGACCCAAAACAAAAGAAAGTCACATTTCATTCATGGACAAATAATTCATGAAGTTACACAAGTTATAAATGAATTACGACTTTAATATAATGAAAAAAAAAGGACATTTTGTTCTTTACAATATACTTTCAGATCTGCAAAGCAAGCTTTTTATCTCACTCCATTGCCATAGCAATGGAAAACATGGAACTCTCTGTGAAAATATTCCTCAGTACACGCGGTGTCGACTCAGTGCTGTCGAATGGAGCATTAGCTTACATCAATTGAACATGTACATATGCTTGAGACATCTAGATGAACCCTTTTGGTAATCGTCCTCTGTGGTTCTTTTTTCTTTTTTTTCGTTTTTACAGTTTTCTGAATATTGATATTTACATAAACGTTAATTGCTTCAATTCCTTTCGTTATGATGCGTACGGATCTGTGTTTATTCTGTATCGTCACCCAGTGTCCTTTTCCGTCTCAGGTGCGAGTCCACCTCGAACGTGAACTATGCCGAAAAAAAATAAGGCCACGTAATAGATTGCACATAACTGGATAAACACAACAAGATTATTTCTTTTTGTAGAAACATGACATGACACGAAAGCAGTTTGTGCAGTCCGTAACTCGCGTGGTCGCAAAATTCGTTTCCTGGTTGCGTTTGCGCAAGCGTTTGTTCCACGATACACGAAATAATTTCAACTGACGACAACATCCCGATCCTTTTTCGGCAGGCGAGTGTCTGACGCGCTACACTGTCTCGGTTTTCACGTCCTTCGGAGCAGGTATTGTGACAGTGACCGAACTTATGAAACTGTGTCCAAACTACTTCCTCTTCCTGTGTTTTTTTTTTCATCAACTCTTCAGGAAATCCGGATGAATCCGGTCCGAACATGCGGCGTTCAATACTCTTATACGCTCCTTTCTGTTCCCTTCAATCACCCCAGAATAAGAATTATAATAATAACAATGTTCGCTACAATCATCGTTCTTGACTTGAAGACTTTCATGTTATAATTATGTACAATTTAAAAGAAGAAAATCATATTTCAAAGGATAAAATTATACACGTGGGCGGTCCATTAGCATCACAAGCCCACTTCAAACTGGAACGAATTCTCTTTAAGTGGTCACTCCTCTCGATTAGTTTGTACTTTTTCATCTTTCTTTTCTTTATCTTCAAGTCAAATCTGTCAGAAAAGAGCATAACGGGACTGAGAAAGCTGTCAGCGATGACATGCTCTCACATCGTGACAACAGGATACGGATCTAGGTTTCAAACACTTCACATGGGAAAAAAAAGGCGCCACGATGAAGGTAATTACTCCCGACTGACAAAAAGTGAGTGGCAAAAAAAAAAGGAATAATCAAAGCAAAATCAGAAAAAAGCACATCTCAGAAAAAGGGAACAGCGAGTACACTAAGAAGGATGGAACGTTACGAATATGAATAGATTATTCCAAACGTTCAGGGTTTAACAGCTTGATGAATCTCCAATTCTCTCGAAGATGGTGGAGTCCAAGGTTGTAAGAACATGCCGGGAGCTCAAGAATCCAGGGTGTGACTGCACACAGTTTATCTCCAAGATGGTATAGTCCAGGTATGAATGCAACATCTGTATGAAGGATTCTCTCTGACCTGCACCTCGGATGGTGTGCGTGTGCTTAAGTGTTTTATATTGGTGAACGCAATATCTGTCCCAATTTCGCTCACAGATTTCACAGATTGAATTCCAGGGAATTTTGGCACCCAGTGCTTCTCAAAAAATGATCAAAATCATGGAAGGACTCCATTATCCCCCAAAGATGGCCAGTTGATAAGGTTGCACAGCCATGATGGAACCCTGTGTTTCTCAAAAATGGTGGTGTCCAAGATGGAAAAAAGATGGCTGGACAGCATTTTGTAACCCCAGGCTTTTTTGAAGATGGTGCAAATCCAGTGTTGGAGGTAGGGTCAAAAGCTATGATATCTTCCTCAAAGATGGTGGCCTTCAGGCTCAGGATAAACGCATGTTTTCCACAGAATATGGTGATGTCCAGGATGGAAGGGCTGAAGGTAATTTTGAAAGCCCAGTTTTTTGGAAAGACAAATTTTTTTTCCTCAAAGATGTTTTCAGGTTCAGGAGAGACCCCTATTTCCCCGAATGGTTGAATCTGGGTGTAAAAGCATGACTGCACCCCATATTTCCCCTTTATGAAGATGGTGCAATCCAGGGTTGACGTAGGATGAAAAAAAATGATGGGGATGTCTTCCTCAAAGATGGTGGCTTTCAGGGTCAAGATATCTGTCTCAGAATGGTGGAATCTGGGGGTAAAGGGATGATGGTACACAATGCTTCTCAAAGACGGTAGGTTAAATTTTCCATGGTTGGAGAAGTTTGCCAGGCCTTGATGTAACCCTTCTTTTCTCAAAGATGGTGGTGACAGGGTCAGAACAGAGAATGGTGGAATCCAGGTGTAAAGGCATGACTGCACCCTGTTTTTCTCAAAGATGTGGGGTCCAGGGAGGAAGAAGGACTTAAGGACATTTTGAAACCCCAGTTGTTACTGAAGATGGTGTGATTCAGGCTGGAGGTAGGGTGCAAACCAATGATGAAGACATGTTTCTCAAAAATGGTGGTTTCAGGGTCTGTTATTTTTCCAGGTATAAAGGCATGACAGCACCCTATGTTCCTCAAAGGTGCTTTTCAGGGCCAAGATAGACCACTATTTTTTCTCAGAATGATGGAATCCGTGTGTAACAGCATGGCAGTGACATGTTTCTCAAAGATAATCCAAGGTTGCAGATGGGCAGAAAGGCATGATGGGGGCTTCTTTGTCCTCATAGTGGTTTCCCGAGGAGAACTATAGAATACTATCCCATTTTCTCCACAATGTTGGAGTCAAGGGTTGATGGCACCCCAATTTGGTCAAATGGTGTGGTCCAGACAGGACGCTGTACAGATTTACCAAAAATAAAAGCAAGGGAGACTTTCTAGTCAGTTCATCCCACTTAATATGAAGACAAAGTCATCACTGTCAACGTCCTCTATCATCAATCAACGACTTTTCTCTTATTGTTCTGTTCTGCACTGGTCTCAGATAGATACGTGCTTTATGATGCTCTCACACTTTATTTTTATTTTGTTTATCTTTTTTGGTAAGAAATAACATTGCAGTATAGAGAGGACAGACAGACAAGTGAAATGATTCTGTATTTTGATGGAGGGTCCAGAGACTCCCTCAGGGTTAAGACCTCAGGTTGAGTTGAAGTTCAGAGGGCAATGTTTCCCAAAGTGAAGACCAGTGAGAGCATCCATGCCTCAGAGGAGAGCTTCAGTCCGGCACTCCAGTTTGAGGTATTCCACACTGGGTTCTCGTCAGGTACTATAATGTCCTTCAAGAGAGAAAAGTCAGAATTAGATTTGGATCAGGCCAGTTAGCTATTCGGCAGAAGTCTAAAAGTCTAAACTCACTGATACCGAGAACCGATCTTCAAATTTCCAACAGAAGTTCTAGACAAAGTAACTATTGTTACTTAACAAGCTACGTAGCTAGCATTTAGAACTGAAATTTTATTTGTTAAATATGATCAGCTGATCGCAAAATTGCTTGTATGACATCACAGCTATCCTGAAGTTAGCTTTCTTGCTAGCATGTTAGTTTGGTTACAGCATGTTTGCCAAGTTGTAAGCCTACTTACTACGTCTAATCATTTTATACGTATATGCCATAAGAAGTTGACTTAACCTGAAAGCTATTCTAAACAAAATAACTATTAATAAATCCAAAACGTACACTCCTTCAGTGTTCAGCTAAATGTTCAATGACACGTTTTCTCCAATCTAAAACAATTATTTACCTCGTCTTCTTCACAGATGAAGCCTTTTGAGGTGGTGCACTTTGGATCATTTTCCTAAATAATGAAGGACAAGGAGAGAAAGTCAATCAGAAGCTAAGTTTACTAACTGTTTACTAACTCGTTTAACATTTGTGCCAGCTGCTAGCTTTGTTATAGAATGCTAACCACTTTACAGTTTCATTTAGTTGCCAACAAAAGATTTCGGTTAAATCTGAACCTTATTGCAACTTTAGCTAGTTTTCTATTAATACAAGCTAGCTAATCATATTTTAAATACCAAATATAAAAAATACACGCTCGATACAATCCTTATGACACACTTATTAAGTGTCTGGTGCATCAGTCGTCTCTTCCAGATAATAAAATGGAATAAAATTTAAATTCCTGTCGCTCCAGTGGTGAAGATACGGAGATACGTGGTCCTACCGACTCCAACAAAGCGCGTTTCAATTAGACGTGTCTTACACTGGGTTTTTTTTTTTTTTTTTTCCAGCTGACGCTGTTGTACATCAGATGTGAGTCATGCTGACATTTGCATTAAGACCGCTGAGGCTTAGCGGAGATCATTGTCTCTACACACCTTAAAATAGAGCATATGCTGAGCGAGCGGCGTGTTTCAACACCGCTAATTAGCTCTTTCTCTGCTTGCTTTGATAAAATCCTCACGCCCGAGCGAATTAAACAAAAACCAGAGAAGAGAGATTACAAAGTAGCATCCTCCGGCTGACAGAAATGCATCTCGTTAGCATTAAACAAACAAAAAAAAAATAAAAGAGATCTTATTATTTCAGTTATTTTGCTAGCAAGCTTAGTAACTGTTTTTATTAGCGGATTTATCTGGAACTTGCTTGTATGACATCGGTATGATCCTTTCTTTTCTCTCTGGTGCACTGCTTAGCATAAACTTGCAAAAAAAAATAATGACAGTACACAACAAAATAGTTTGCCCGATGTTAGCGTGCTTGCTAGCATGCAAGTTGACTTGCACAATAACAGCTGTTAATTATTTAATTGTTAGCAATAAGACGCCATAAATGACGATAATTACTCAATAAAATAATAACTAAGTAGCATCACGTAGCTATGTTAACTTTAGCTAATTTCAGTACTTTTTTGTGCGTACTGGCTAGCTTAGTTAATGTATAACAATAACGCTAACAATTTAATTTCTTTCACATATATAGTTTAGTCAAATTGTAACACATGAACGCTAACTCATCTCTTTGGTTAAATTTGAAGTTGTCAGATTGTTGACCTTTTGTGTTTTGTGGTTGGCCGATCAAATTTCACTGAAGCTCCGCCCACTAATGACCAGGATGCTCTTATCGTCGTGCATTTAGTTACTCTTTTGGATTTAAATTCTACTGCTAACTCCATAGTTCTCTCACAATGGATCTTATGTGGATTTTCTGTAATGTTCTCTCAGCTCTGAAAATCATCCGTCCATCCATCATACCCTGTCTCTTGCCTTATCTTCGGCTTATTAAACGTAAGACGATGGGAGCCGTTAGAGCAGCGGTTCTCTGATAATGTGAGCGCTTTATGTAAGAGCTGTTAATACCATGTTCACTCTGCTATCTGACAGGAAGTGACATCTGTCAAATGTGACTGCATAACGGTTTACGATGGCAGGGATTTAATAACGACCCGGGGGAGGGCGAAGACGAGCGTTCGTCATAGAGAACCGAACTGGATTCTCGCAGCACAACGTGTGGCTTGTAGATATTTTGTTTGTAAACACTGTAGCTACAGTTTTGGCTGATTGGAAGGATGGTGATTTGAATGTTAATGAATGAGATGCGGTGAAGTGCGCCATGCGCTCGTTGACATCTCCGCTGATTCC
This sequence comes from Cranoglanis bouderius, assembly GCA_023630585.1. Lineage (NCBI taxonomy): Eukaryota > Metazoa > Chordata > Actinopteri > Siluriformes > Cranoglanididae > Cranoglanis > Cranoglanis bouderius. The sequence continues at coordinate 632,365 of CM042549.1, forward strand.
GTCGTAGTTGTCTCACGTCGTCTTTCTTTCACCCAAACACACATTAGCATGTGCGTAGGCCTGCCGTATTCATCACACTGGCTCAAAGTGTTTACAGCGCTGGCGGCGTGTGAACGACTCGACGAGGAATATTTTAGCCCGTGTTAGCAGATTACACTCAGAGATCGCTTAACGTCTTGAGAAGAGCATATGATGATAAACTTTCATAGCTTGTAGCTGAAGGCAAGACATTCCACAGTGTCTTGGGAGCCATGATTTGGTTCTGTCTGCTGACAGATTTCCTTTTGAAACAGGAAGTGATGCATTAAAGGGCTTGACAGCCGATAGCGTCGAGATATGCCACACCCCCGGCCCAACCTAAACAAAAGCTTAGCGAGCTAGCTAAATACGGAGAACAGTGAAGAGTTTATAACGACAGTGTTGTGGAGGATTTCTCACCATCGCCCGCACCTACGCTTGTATATCCTGGACGACGAGCTCCTGTGTGTTTTTGGAGTTATGCCCTACGTGTCTGAGCCGAGGTCAAGCGTCAGGAACGCTGATGGTGAAGAAGAGCCAAATTCTTCATCAGCCTGAGGTAACAAGGTTCCGGCATTGAACAGCACCAAACCGGTAAAACACCCCTCTGAACTCTGAAGGTTGGAAAAAGGAATAGTGCGCGGCCAAAAACACACAGACTAACCATGTTTAATGCTAACGAGCTGATGATGTAGAGCAAGACACGCCCCTGGGGGCGGAGTATATATGTGCGAAAGTTTTAGGCACATGCAAAGAAATGCTGTAGAGCAAAGATGCCTTCAAAATAATGAAACTAAATGTTTCTACATTTTAAAAAAAATATCCAGTAAAGAGCAGTAAACAGTAGTAAATGAAACAAAGGCAATATTTGGTGTGACAAAAAAATAAAAACAGTAGTCTCCGCTACAATGTGTGCAGTTTTGTGTGATGTTTAAGAATATTACGATTTTAAGTTCTCACCGTGAGACAACAAAGTTATAATGATATACTTCCAGGCTGTGATGTGTTCGCAAGAAGGCAAGATGTCAAGAGAAACGGCTGAAAGAAACGTCACTTAGAGATTTCTGTCAGAAGGAAGATGAGAGCCAGAAGCATGATCGTGTTTTTTTTGTGTCTCTCGCTCTCTCTCTCTCTCTCTCTCTCTCGCCTTTTTTTTAATCCGAGCAGGACTGGGAGAGACTTACGAGACTCTGTGTTGAGCTGAATCCTTGATGCGCGACTGACAGGCTTTTGAATTGTGGCAGGAAATTTAAAAAATGGCTGTGCTCGGCTCCCTCCAGGCTATCTCTAATTATAAACTTCCTGCATGAATGCTTCTTCTGTCCCGCGTTCGCTAATTACCATATCTGCCATAAATTGTGGTCCAGACACACAACCGCGGAGTCAATACTGGCATCTATCGCACCGTCCTCCCGAGGGTTGGCGAGAGGACACATTTTTCAGCGGTTTCCTGTTTGTATTGTTCTCCTATGCACTCGTTCTTTAACTCGTTTCTCTTTTAGACGTTAATTAGAGGCCCATCACTACTACAGGAGGGCTGTTTACCGACGGGTGAAGCAAACACCGGAGAAAAAAAGCAGTGTGTTTTGTGTTTGCCTGGGTAAAATGCAGAAACAATGGACAAAATGTCAATTCATTCATTATCTGCGAGAGTCTGTTTTGCCTTTGTGGCTTGATTAGTCCTCAAATTGTACATGCAACACTGATTGAATACGCCGTGTCACCAGGGAAATGCTTATCGAGTGTGTAAATATGTTTTCTTTTTAATGAGATGCCATATCTGTGTACGGCAGTGCCGTGAGGAAGCATTTGTAGAGGACACCAGTTTAGATGATGATTATCTCCTTAAAATGATTCTAATCATTAGTTTAAAAGCTCATGATGTATTTTCTTTTTATAGGTCAGCGAACAGTCATGCAGTTAGCATGGATTTTTCTCGACGCTCTAGTAGACTTGGTCTATAATCCTTATTTTAAAGAATAACAGGCGATTATTACGATCTACTCTTCCTGTTAAAGCAATCTGCCCCCCCCGGCTGATTTGTTTATTCCATTGTTCCTGGCAACAGCTGGCAGTTTTCCACCATCATACTCACGCCCTCTTTATTACCAGCTGGAAAACAAGAAAGTTTTTTCTTGCATGTGTTGTACATCCTTATTTCACGCACAAGCGAGGTTACAAAAAGTCAAGTCGCTTTTCCATTTGCATCACATGAGAAATCCAGAGAAATGCAACTATGACTAAATCGGAACCATAAAGATAAGATCTTACCAATCAGAGACCAAGCAATCGGTGTATCAGTAACAGAGGTCAATTTGAAGAAGGTAGCAAGGAGTAAAATAAGAATCCGGTTAGCTTCCAAAGCACATCACCTCATGTGAGAATGGTGACATCTTGGATAAACCAGGATCAGATCTGTTCCCAAAAATCTAGTTCCCAAAATCTTAAGAGCTGAACATTCACCTCATATTCAGGTTTGGTGGTGTTGGGGTATACAGTAGGGTTGGTGCGAGGGACATTGGGGTTTGTCGATGCTGTAGTCTTTGGGATATCCGTCCCAAATGCCTGAATAGCGTTACCTGTGGAAAGATGCAAAGGTAGATCCTAGATTAGTTTACCCAGTTTTTTCACTAAATGTCCAAGAACTTGAAATGGAAACCACTTTTCTTTTGCAATGCCAATGCCACTCACTGACATTAATGTTATTAATGCATGACTTTCTTTATGTCACTTTTTTTTGTGTTACGTTGTGCTACAAGCAATTCTGTGATATTTCAGCATTTTCTGCTGATATCGGTATCATCCCTACCCAGAACCCTCCTTTCTAGCATCCTGTGTTCTTTGAGTTCCTACTCTGGCTCCTACAATTGTACTGAATGTGTTTCTCAACATGTCTGAGCTTATTCATCAAATCTATTGAATGGTAGGAAATTCCTGGGCACAAATCCATTGGTGACCGCATAGACTTTCATAGACAGCAAAGACAGACTTTATTGTCACATATAAAAGTGAAATTCTTGCCTTTGTATATTGCAACTTGTTAGGAAACCAGAGTCAGAGTGAAAGGTCAGCTATGACACATTGCCCCTGGAGCAATCGTGGGGCAAGTGCCTTGGTCAAGGGTGCAACAGCATATCTGTGGTAGTCCTGGGACTTAAACTCACAATCTTTTGATCACTACATTTGAACTTTAACCACTGAGTCATCCGTCCCAAGGATCTGATCAATAAACCTTTTTTCTTGCAAAGACAGCCTTTATGGTCACATAGTAAAGTACAGTAGAGTGAAAATACTTCCTTCGCATACTCCAACTCCAAACCCAGGGTCAGAGCACAGGGTCATAACCTCCAAGTCATCCTTTACAAGGATCTGGTCTATATATCTGAATTCTTTCATAGACAGACAGACTTTATTGTTACATTTTCAAGTACAGTACAGTGTAATTCTTTCCCCATATACCAACTTGGTAGGAAGCCAGGGTCAGAGCAGAGGGTCAGCCATGATACGGTGCTCTTAGAGCAGGATAAAAGTTAAGAGCATTGTTCAAAATCCCAAGAGCGGTTCTCTGGTAGTCCTGGGATTTAAACTTGCAAATTTTGATCAGTACCTTTGAACTTTAAACAGCAAGCCACCCCTTACAAAGATCTGGTCTATTTACAAGTAGAGTAGAGTGAAATTATTTTCTTTGCATACACCAAATTGCTATCAAGCTTGGGTCAGAGCAGGTTAAGAGGGTTAAGAGCTTTGCTTAAGATCACAGAAGGTTGGTGGTGGTACTGGGATTCAAACTAACGACCTTCAGCTATGATTTGTAGCTGGGCCTTAATCTTGGCCAAGCTATACATGGAAGTAATGGAAGACCTGAATACGATTGGGAAACATCTTTGTTTGAATGACTTTGGTTCAGCCATTGGTTCAGACATGCAGACGATATCTTGCTCATAAGTTGTAAGGTTTTGCTAAACAGAACAGCTTTTTGTACCAATAATGCACCAAGTAAATCCATTTTACAACAGAATTTGTCATGCTGCCTAACACTGTCCAGACTGGGAACAGCACAATGGCCCCTAACAGAGCAGCACCGCTTGAAGCAGTTGGGGTTTTTTGTGGTGGAATTGTTCATCCTCAAGAGACCACAAACTGTACTTCTTAGGCTGCACAAAAGTGAGTGCATATTGATGTTTGAAGGAAACCCACATGATCAGTGTTCGCTATTCATTCCCAACATTTCCTAGCTAGATGTTTAGAAGATACATCCTGCTTTACACCAGGTTTAATTCTAGGTTTCTGGGTCAAGCTTCTGATCGCTATCAGACTCCTATTGTTAGGATACACTGTACAGTATAGGAGAATATACTTATGTTAAGACTGTTTGGTTCTTGCATTTATATCGTTTTTTTGTTGAAAAGAAATTAACATAAACATAAGATGTAGCCAACCCTGTGTCAAATCAAAGATCTTAGATTTTTAATTATTTTTTTTATTTTATTTAGATCATTCTAAACTGACTATAAGCAGCTGATTTGATGTTAAAATTAATCTTTAAAATTGTAAAAAATGTTCAAATGTTAATTTATTATTTATTTATTTTTACAGATATTTAACATTTTTTCCTCCTTTCAGTCTTAAATACTTGTACTTCATTTTTTATAAATATAATGTTTTTAAAATCAAAGGTTCTTTTATTTGCAGCACTATTGAACTGCTGAGAAATCATTACGTTATATACTGTACCGTGTATCATAGAAATGTGATATGATATTTTTGTCATATCGCTCGCCACTTACTGGCAACCCTGCTGTCAATCTGTTGTTCCTGGATATTGTTTATGTATCTGCCTGTCTCACCATGTTAGCTTGCTGTTTGACCCCTGAAATTAACATTAGCTCAAATATTTCTCCTATCGGATACACTCTTGAGTACACACTAGGGTCCTGCTCCTCACTTCTAAACCGCCATGATCCATTACACTTTCGTACCATTACAGAGGCAGGCTCCAGCAGGAATATCCGACTGTCAGACGGAGGAACATAATTATCCCCTGTGTGGCTACAACAACAACTTCAGTGGTCAGTTGGAGAAGTCATGAGGGACGTATAACACTTTCAGCTCTTTTCACAGGGTTCTATCACACTCGTACAAGTGTTTACACACCAAAATGGATGCATTTATTCTAGGACTGAGGGTTTAACCAAAGAAAAACGGTTTTGTATTTTTGTAACGCCCTATTAAATTCAGGCCCCGCCCACACATTCACAGATATATTTTTAATTTTGTCTGTGTTTTGGTCACCAATCCACATGAATATGAATCAGTTTTCAAAATCACTTTGTGCAATGCGATGCTCCTGAGTCCATGGCTCTGGTGCTACAAAGCACACTGGAAACGCACATTTTGGATAAGACCCAGGCAAACTAGCAGCTGCTATGACTGAAGAGTGGCGTGAGAATTTTTGTTACTAGGTTAGCATTCGCTTGCTAGGTTAGGTTTCACTGGACTGGTAATCTATCTTTTGCTAGCTTATCTTTTACTTGAACGATTAGCTTTTTAAGTGAAATGCTATTATCGTCCGCATCACTTCCTGCTTTTTCATACAGTTTCACTTGGCCTGTGGTGTAGAGTGACACCAAACTGATCAGAGAGCAAAAGAATCATTCTGGTTCTGGAATGGGTTCTTTAGTAAAGCGGTACGGTTCTTGATGTGGTTCTTACGCAGACAGGTGTTCTCTCTGAAGTCCCGCAGGAACTTCTCGCACTCTTCCTCCTGGTTTCCGCTGTTCTTGCAGCTACACCACGGTGAGATGGAGAAGTCCGTGTGATTAGCGTCCTCGTAGTTAGGAGTCATGTCCGTCCCTTTAAGAGGAACAAAAAAATAATAATGTCAATGAGATGTTAGAAAAATCTAGCATCATATCTGTCTGCCAATGTCTGCCTGTCTCACTGTCTGTCTTACTGTCTCACTGTCTGCCTGTCTCACTGTCTGTCTTACTGTCTCACTGTCATCCTGTCACACAGTATGTCTTACTGTCTTACTGCCTGTCTCACTGTCTGTCTTACTGTCTCACTGTCTTCCTGTCACACTGTATGTCTTACTGTCTTACTGTCTGTCTTACTGTCTTCCTGTCACTGTATATGTCTTACTATCTGTCTCACTATCTGTCTTACTGTCTCACTGTCTGCCTGTCTCACTGTCTGTTTTACTGTCTCACTGTCTTCCTGTCACGCTGTATGTCTTACTGTCTCACTGTCTGCCTGTCACACTGTCTGTCTTACTGTCTCACTGTCTGCCTGTCACACTGTCTGTCTTACTGTTTCACTGTCTGCCTGTCACGCTGTCTGTCTTACTGTCTGTCTTACTGTGTCACTGTCATGCTGTCTGTCTTACTGTCTCACGGTCTGCTTACTGTCTCACTGTCTGTCTTAATGTCTCACTGTCTGCCTGTCGCGCTGTCTGTCTTACTGTCTCACTGTCTTCCTGTCATGCTGTATGTCTTACTGTCTCACTGTCTGCTTGTCACACTGTCTGTCTTACTGTCTCACTGTCTGCCTGTCACGCTGTCTGTCTTACTGTCTTCTCACCGTCTCTCTGTCCCTCTGTCTGATGAGCTATCTGTCTCTCTGTTTGTCTGTCTCACTTTTCTTCTGTCTCACGGTCTCTTCTAGTCATGGACTTCCTGTTAACAGCATCTGTCTGTCTCGCTGTGTGTCTGTCTCACTGTGTCTGTCTGTCTCACCGATGAGGCCGGTGTAGGCAGTGAGACAGGCCTGGTAGTCGTCGTTTGGACAGGTGCTGATGGAGTCGTCGCTCATCTGACAGTGTGCATGGAAATCCGCCAGTCTTGACCTAAAAAAAAAGAAAAGAAAAAAAGAATGCTTTACAGGTTATGGATCAAGAGACACGTGTGTGTGTGTGTGTGTGTGTGTGTGTGTGTGTGTGTGTGTGTGTGTGTGTGTGTGTGTGTGTGTGTGTGAAGAGTCAGTGGGAGTGAACCCTCTCTCCACACATTACTGAGTTATTGTCCTCTCTCTCTCTCTCTCTCTCTCTGTTTCTAAGTCAGCATGTGGACACTGTGACCTCAGTAAGTTATAGAGGATGGGGTACATTCATCCTGCAGCCAGAGAGGACACGTGATTCACTGAGTGAGAGACAATTGATTCTTCCCCATGACTGTAAGATTCTGATTCGAACACTGACTCTCTGAACGAGAGAGGAGCAAATCTTGGTCATGATGAAAAGATTCACTGAATCAAGCACTGATTCACTAAACAGGAGACACAGAAATCTCGGTCATGACTGAACGATTCTCTGATTCAAACCCTAATTCGCTGAATGAGAAAGGAGCATCTGTCAGTCAGGATTGAAAGATTCACTGAATCACCGAGTGAGAGACAAGCGAATCTTGGTCATGATTGAAAGATTCACTGATTCAAACACCCAGTCTCTGAATGAGAGACAAGCGAATCTTGGTCATGATCGAAAAGATTAACTGAATCAAATACTGATTTGCTGAATGAGAAATGAGTGACTCTCAGTCATGATTGAAAGAGTCACTGATTCAAAAACTGATTCACTAAGAGAGAGTCAAGCGTATCTCAGCCATTACCAAAAGATTCATTGATTCAAACACTGATTCACTGAGCCAGAGACAAGCGAATCTTGGTCATGACCGAAAAGATTCACTGAATCAAATGGCATAGATTGGCACACACACTATTACAAATACGACTCACATAATTCACAGCTGTTTAAAAAATCTAGACATAAAAATATAACGGAATCCTAGGTAAAATATTTGTTCGTTCATGAAACTGATTCTTGCTATATACAGAAATGGAAAGGATCGACTCAGTGACTCATCTGTAAATGAATCGTGTCTAGTTCTTACCTGTGTTTAATTCCCATTCAGTTGTATTTGGAGCTCAAAAATGGCATTAAAAATAAAACTGAACAGGCCACGCCCACAAACAACAACAGTGACGTGGAAAGTCTCTCAGATATGCTGTTATATTCTGCAACGAAGCCTTTATAAAGATGAATTTCGGTAATGAAGGTCTCTTTCTCTCTCTGGTGATTTGTTTTGGAGAAATGTCAAACAGTGCAGTACAGGTATTACTAACAGTCGCCAATTTTCTGTCTCATTCCTAAAACGGAGGTTAAAGTTTTCTTTTTCTGCCCACACACACACACACACACACACACACACACACACACACACACACACACACACACACACACACACACAGATGTAATCCATCATCTGTAAGTCGGCGTGCGGTCGGCCGGCATTTCTCTGAGTTATTCCCACATTTCAGCGTGCGGTTATTTTGTGAAACGTCTCAGGTGATCAGATTTCATAACAACTCATCGTGAGCGCCAACTTAAACATGGTGTCCCTTCACGTCAGGGAAATTTCACGCCGCCTTGGGGGACGTTTTATAAAAGAGAAAACGCTGCTGTCAGCATTAATCAGGTCTCGGCTTTCCCTCACAGGCCGAAGTGTTTTTCTCTCCTCGTTTGTTATTCGGTGATAAAATAAAACCCAAACGAACAGGAGAGACGAGCTGCAGATGTGGTTTCATTCGTTTTTACAGATGTTTGGGTTTAAATGATTTATAACTAATCGAATAAACGCAACAAAATAAGCAACAAAGCGACAGGGTGCTGAGTGATATGCAAATGAGGTATATGTGACATCATAACATGTTTCGTGTCTTTTTCCTTATTAGGTTCTTGACGATTATTACTAACATTTTGCACACAGCCGATATATCATTATATATTATATACACAAATACATGTACTTCATATTCAGCTCCATAATTATTAGCAAAAAGAAAAGGTTATAAAAACGCTCTTTCTGGTTAATTAGCATAATCTCATGTTGAGCACTCACACTGCTGAGCGATATGCAAATTAGGTACTTGTGAAATCACATGTTCTCTATGAACATTTGGCATGTAGTGTATACTTTATTGTTATAGTAGTATATGTGCATATACGTGTGTATTCAGCTCCATAATTATTGGCACCCTTGATAAAAAAAAAAAAAAGGTTATAAAAATGCTATTTCTGGCTAATTAGCATAATCTTACATTGAAACGTTTAAAGAACGAATATAACTTTATATATATAATTAACAGTCATGTGTCACATGTGCTGGCACCCATAGACATTCCCAGTAAGGTTTACTTTTTAAAAGTGTTTTACTACCTGTTTCAGGAGGTAATAATACATAGACTTTGATTAAAGGTTGGATTTCTCTTATTTAAAACACAAATCTTATCAACAGTTTACTTTTTAACGGCACACTTGTCCCAAATACTTATGTCTGAAATATGTTACACAAATTATGACGTCACAAGTACCTCATTTGCATATCAGTGAATATTCCGAAAGCTTTGCTGCTTGTTTTCATTAATCATAAATTAAATGATTACAAAAGTCTGTCTTTAATCGCAGATTATGAAAGGTTTATGTCATTATTTTCCTCCTGGTCTGTGACGTGCGTCAGTTTTTTAAAATCTCGGAGTTAATCAGAACCGTCTCTGAACCGTACGCTGGATATAACCTCTGGGAAATCCGCAGTGCTACGTGGCTGTGTTTCAAATCGAAGGCAGGCAATCAGAGCACTTTATGTCCCACAGAGCTAGGGATAATGATGAGAACTCAGAAGTGCTTCAGAATCGTGTGGTTTGGACCATTTTCCCCAACCGCAGCTGTTTTCCACTTATATTTCCCCCAAAAAACGATTCCATAATTATAACAGCGTGAGTGTGAGTTGGATCTGTAATGTTTGGACTTTATACACGTGCACGATCACGTCATAAACACGTCGTTGTGTAAGTAATAAACCCCTGAGTGTTGTGCTGTTCCAGTAAAATAGTCAACAGTGAAGTTGTGTGCTGAAGTGGAGTTACTGTTTTACTGTTTTTCCTTCTTATTTCTTTAAATTATTATTTAATGTTCCGTGAAACAAGTTAGCTCTTGTTCTCACACACACACACACACACACACACACACACACACACACACACACACACACACACACACACCACCTATCCACCGTATTTATTGATTGTGTGTCGGATTTGTTTCTCCGTCTAACAGACACACACCGCTCACTGCTCAATCGCCTGTGACGAGTGTGTGTGTGTGTGTGTGTGTGTGTGTGTGTGTGTGTGTGTGTGTGTGTGTGTGCGTGTGTGTGTGTAAGAGCAGACCAAAACAATCTCTTAGACTATAACAGACTGCAACTAACACCAACAGTGATGAAGCGTCTCATTAACTGACTCTTTAATTAACAAACACGGTCCAATTAACACCTAAACTCTAATTAAAAAACACAGTGCTTTTAATTAACACCTACACTTTCCAATTAACACCGACAGTGATGAAATGCCTCTTTAACAAATTGTAATTAACACCCGCACGGCTCAGTGAACACCAATGAACTGTACTTAAAATATGGATAACTGTAATTATCACCTGTGATGATCAATTAACTCCGTGTGTTTAATTAACTCCTTAATTAACTGTAATCTGTTCAGTTAAATGTGTAATTAAGACACAATTAACTCTAGAATTAGCACCTATACTGTTTTTTTTAATTAACACAAGGTGTTTAATGAAGTCTTTATTTAACTGTAATTAACACCTAGACTGTTCATTAAAGTATTTTACCTGAAATGTTTTATTAACTCTTTATTTAACGTTATAGCATTTTAAAAATTTTTTTTAGGTTAATACCTACACAGTGCAATTAAGTACTTAATTAACATCTATAATGTTCAATTAACACTCCGAGTTTAACGAAGTCTTTAAGTAACATTTAGAACTTTGCGATTTTTCCGTCTTTAGAAGACCGAAGTCATTATTTTTCTCCCCGTGACACGGCGAATTGAGCCGATTCGGTTATTCGACACCCGGGCTGGGAATATCTCGCTCCCTAAACTCAGACATTTCCAACCTCTGTGTCGGAAAAATCCATCAAACGGGTTTCAGTCGCCACTTGGTTTTTCTCAAGAGCCCAGAATTCTGTGAGTTTGAATGACATCACGTCGTAGTGCGGATTGGGAATGTCCTACATTCCTACTCTCGGTCGGAATAAACGCACGCTCTCGACTTCCCTGCGGATAAAAAAGGTTTAAAATGACTTAATAAAAAAAAAATGTTGATGTTGATTTTATTTTTTAAAAGTAATATGAAACTGCACAAAACGAATTTCCAGCGATTCTGGAACTATCCTTTGGGTTAAAGTTAAGCTACGGGTTTAAAACTCTTGTGAAATTCATATTTCCTGAGCACGCGGGACGGAGTTTAAATGGATTTTTCTCCTCCTTGGAGGTCAAAAAACGTGACCGTTTACGTGCAGCGCCCACTGCACGGGTCCCTGTTACCATAGAAACAATAGTATAGATATTAATGTCGGTCATGTAAAAGCTCTCTGTGTGAAACGTTCGGTGTTAAAATGGTGGCAGTTTGCAGTCAGAACGAATCTAATTAAGATAATCAGAGGATTCCTCGCTGTCTCGTGAAGTCTCTCCGAACTCCTGGAACTCCAGGAAGTGTGTGTTTGTGTGTTTATGTGACGTGGTGTTGCTGCATCGATCAGCCAATGAAGCGGAAAGCTCTCAATGTCTTATTTGTTTAGCCTCTCTCTCTCTCTCTCTCTCTCTCTCTCTCTCTCTCTCTCTCTCCTGATTTAAGGTCATTTTACATTTTCCCTCCGAATGAAATCCAGCATCTCTTCTGAGATCTAATCTCATCTCTACTGAGTGCTAATATTTGCATGTTAGAGGTCTAGAGAGAGAAAACAGAGAGGAAGAAAGGGCGAGAGAAACATGCTGTAATTTAGCGTGGAGTTGAAAAAAAATCTCGTCTGCGAGCGTTTGGGCTGAAAGTTCTCAGCAACGGAGAATAAAGTGCATTTTGTCTCTCAGCAAGACTCTGCCATTAAACCTGAGCGGACCGCTCGCTGCTCAAATTACAGCCTGTCTGCCCCCTACTGCCTCCTCAGACCCTTTCAGACCTGCACTCACAAAAAGAAGATAAAGAAAAAAAACACATTTCTGCCGTTTAAAACACTGTCATTGGGCCGGGCTGAGCGGGTCTGGAGTGGTCGTCCTATTCTCTCCAGACATTGTGGAAAATTAACGGCCCTCCATTACACGATTTTCAATACCACTGATAAATCCAACAGCGGAACTTTCCAAACTTTCTATGCAAACGATCCCAAATAGACGTCTCTCTGACCCCCCCCATCCCCCCCCCCCCCTTTCTTATTTACTGTCACGCTTATAAATCCATATTCAATTATAGAAACGACTAAGGGGTCCAAGCACTTCCCGGCCTCACTCTTTAATAATGGAGGAAGATCAGAAAACCTTAGGATCATCCAAGCTTGTTCCCAAGGAGATATACTAAATGTGATGGCGATACATCAAGCTGAGATATTGCCTCACTTCCTGTTTTCGGTATCCCTCCCAAATCAAGCTTGAGTCTTAACATAAGGTCATGTTGCAAAATGTAGTGCATGTGCCAAGATTGGTATCGATAAATAAAAGCACTGCCGAGAAACGCCATCACTTCCTGTTTTGGCGGACGATACGTGTGATGTT
>CM042549.1:652500-662500 GCA_023630585.1 Cranoglanis bouderius
AATCCTTCATTGAACCATCATCTACACAGCCACTTAACTCACAAATCCATCAATCTCTCCATCCATTTCCCGCTCCAACCCAGCTTCCCCTGCATACTTTCCATGCAGTCCTTCATCTCCTCTCCACCCTCACACACACACACACACACACACACACACACACACACACACACACACACACACACACAGGTATGTTTACCTGCAGAAAGGGTCGAGGCGGCAGGTCTTGCGCAGCTGCAGGCAGTTTGGTTTGAGCTTGTCCTCGTAGGCGCAGGTGGGGACGATGGTCTGGCGTCTCCTCTCGGCGCAGCCTTGGTCTTGGCATGAGCAGAACAGCAGGCCGAAGCTGTACTGCGACTCCACGCGCTCCAGGAACTGACGTAACGCCTTGTGACAGCGCTTCCTGTTGCACTCGGTGCGTGTGCACATGCTGATGTAGTTGGAGCGCTGACGCTTGCAGTTATCATTCAGGTTGCACGCTTTCGTGGCGTCCAGACACTGGTTACAGGTACGACTGGCATCAGAACAATGAGACTGAGCTTTACCTGTACCGGTGTTCATACCTGTACAGGTGAGAGAGAGAGAGAGAGAGAGAGAGAGAGAGAGAGAGAGAGAGAGAGAGAGAGAGAGGTTATGAGAATCGTCTCAAAATGACACATTCCATACGAGTTAACTTATATGATGTTACTATAAGAGTCACAGCACATTACACTTTTTAATATATCCACCCATCCATCCATGGCTAGTGATGATTTGGCTCGACAGCTCGAGTGTCCAGCTGAGGAGGAGGAGGAGGATGATGACGTTGATGATGACGACAATGCCGTCGCTGCTGAGAGCTCATCTCGAAAAAAAATAGTGGTATGAGACTCCCCAAACCTCAAATATTAATTACGGACTAATATACTGACTAACCGCATCCAGAACGTTCTTCAAAATTCACGCCATTGGAGTCTCTACTTCCTGGTCAGGGAGCTGTCGAGCCAAATCTCACTAGCCAATGAGAGTAAAGCGCTGTTAAGCCCCGCCCACACGTGAGGTTTGTGCCAGACTGACGAATGTAAACTTTCATTCGTCTATCCATTCAACCTCCTGTCCCCTATTCCTCCATCCATTACACCATCCATCCCTAAATCCATCCCTCCATCCATATATTCAATATCTAATCACCTTTAACCCATACATTGATATCTCCCTCCATCCCTCCCTCTATCCATCTAATTTTTCATCCATCCATTCATCCATCCATCTATCCATCAATCCCACATCCATTTATCCATTTAAACTCCAATCCTCTACTGAGCCATCATCCATCCATCCATCCATCCATCCATCTATCTATGCAGAAAAACACAGTAATTGAGGGCGGAAGTATCAAAGATAGAATGAAGAACAGTGGAGAAAATGTTCTGCTGTTTAAAGATGTAACTGTGTGTGTGTGTGTGTGTGTGTGTGTGTGTGTGTAATTAACTATTTTGAGTGTCTTGGTGTAACTTTGAGCAGATGGTTTCTCAGAGTCCCTGTAGAGAGCAGAGTTAAATATCACTCCACACCTCCTAATTACAAACAAAGTGCTAATAATCTAAACTGCTTACTGCAAATCAGCAGGAAAATAATGTTTGTGTTAATAAATACACCTTAAGTAAACCAGCTAGCATCCTTCACACACGCTCTCGGGCCAACGTACACCTCGCAGCGGAGACTCCTTCACACACACTCTAGGGCTAGTGTACACCTCGCAGCGGAGACTCATTCACACACACTCTCGGGCTAGCGTACACCTCGCAGCGGAGACTCCTTCACACACACACACACTCTCAGGCCAACGTACACCTCGCAGCAGAGACTCCTTCACACACACTCTCGGGCTAGTGTACACCTCGCAGCGGAGACTCCTTCACACACACTCTCGGGCTAGCGTACACCTCGCAGCGGAGACTCCTTCACACACACACACTCTCGGGCTAGCGTACACCTCGTAGCGGAGACTCCTTCATACACACTCTTGGGCCAAGGTACACCTCGCAGCGGAGACTCCTTCATACACACTCTTGGGCCAAGGTACACCTCGCAGTGGAGACTCCTTCACACACACTCTCGGGCTAGCGTACACCTCGCAGCAGAGACTCCTTCACACACACTCTCGGGCTAGTGTACACCTCGCAGCGGAGACTCCTTCACACACACTCTCGGGCTAGCGTACACCTCGCAGCGGAGACTCCTTCACACACACACACTCTCGGGCTAGCGTACACCTCGTAGCGGAGACTCCTTCATACACACTCTTGGGCCAAGGTACACCTCGCAGCGGAGACTCCTTCATACACACTCTTGGGCCAAGGTACACCTCGCAGCGGAGACTCCTTCATACACACTCTCGGGCTAGCGTACACCTCGTAGCGGAGACTCCTTCATACACACTCTTGGGCCAAGGTACACCTCGCAGTGGAGACTCCTTCATACACACTCTCGGGCTAGCGTACACCTCGCAGCGGAGACTCCTTCATACACACTCTCGGGCTAGCGTACACCTCGTAGCGGAGACTCCTTCATACACACTCTTGGGCCAAGGTACACCTCGCAGTGGAGACTCCTTCATACACACTCTCGGGCTAGCGTACACCTCGCAGCGGAGACTCCTTCATACACACTCTCGGGCTAGCGTACACCTCGTAGCGGAGACTCCTTCATACACACTCTCGGGCTAGCGTACACCTCGCAGCGGAGACTCCTTCATACACACTCTCGGGCTAGCGTACACCTCGTAGCGGAGACTCCTTCATACACACTCTCGGGCTAGCGTACACCTCGCAGCGGAGACTCCTTCATACACACTCTCGGGCTAGCGTACACCTCGTAGCGGAGACTCCTTCATACACACTCTTGGGCTAGCTCTCTTACCTCTGATTTCTTTCTTTATTTGTTTATCATTCATTAGTAACATGGATTTGTGCATGTGTGTGTGCATGTGTGTGTGTGTGTGTGTGTGTGTGTGTGTGTGTGTGTGTGTGGGTGTGTGTGTGTGTCATGTTGATGAAGTGGCACCATTTAAGCTGTAATTATTATTTACCATAAATAAACCCTGGAGTGTTCTCCTCCTCGTTGCGGTTCTTTAAGCAGAACCCAGCGCTCACACTCGGGTCTGAGAGCTCCAACTGAACTCTAGCGGGAAAGTGATTCGACTCGGAATCGACTCACCTGCAGGAAGTGAATCAAACGTGCGTTGTGTTCTGGTTTACAGGGTTTTTAAAAAATTTTTTTTTACTGTAGCTAAACTGAGCTAGCAGTATTGCCATGTGTTCTGAATAAAAAGAGAAAATAAACAGTGGATGTGACACACAATGTTTTAAACTAGTTATTTACATCGTTATTGAATCTTTTTTTTAGCACCAGCTCCATTTTCTCGGGTGATTTTTAGGATTTTGACGCACACTTGGTAAAGGCTTGTTTAACTTTTTCCATTGCTGTATTTCCTATACAGCCTTACACACACACACACACACACACACACACACACACACACACACACACACACACACAGATGTTTTTTATTTTTGCCTTTTGGTTCGTTATGTGCATTGTGAAACCAAACCAAATAGCAAACAAACCGAAAGAATCAAATTCCACTCTGATTCAGACTCGTAGTTGTGAAAGCGTTCCTACACACAATCATTTCAGCAGTTTGAAGGTTAAAAGCTGGCGGTGATCAGCAGCCCTGTGGAGAAAAACTGTGTGTGTTTTTCAGAGCAGTCAGAGGAAAACTGAGAGATGTGTGTGAGCAAACGTACAGAACAAAACAAAAAAACATCACAAAATGGTTCCTGCTGTGACGAAGCTGCAGGATGGATTGTTCTACTGAAACGAATCCTATTTAAATGTTTACGATCCCAGCTCATGATTTTCGGCCTGCGTTCATTATGTAAGGAATAACACAACATAATACAAAAACAACACACTCCAGGGTGGTGTGATGTGGCACGACAAGAAGTTAACGTTACTACCCTGAAGTGCATTACTGTTGTATAACGCGTTAGAACGAGCGCATTAATATAAACCTGCGCTGTTATACAAATATAATGCACATCTACTGACCAATCAGATTCGAGAATGGTATAAATGTAAAAAAATAAACGCTTTGGGTTTCCTTGGTAACAAACCGAGTTTTTTTTCTGTCTTATCAGAGAGAATAAAGACAGTCTGGTGACTGTTTATAGCTGCTATAACGTAAGTGCAAACAGGAACTAACTCGTTCCCCAGACGTTCCTCAACATTGAACTGTGTCACTGTAATATAATACGCTCATTAACAGTGTAATAATTAGACCCATGAGGTTTCTAGAAGGCTCCGGAGGCACAGAGGTGTATCTGAGCATCATCTCTACCCGAGTAGCTCATCTCTACAGTTCACTCACGCTCAGATGGACACGTCCAGAACGATGATGCACCACGTCATGAGGCATATCATCACCGGATGCCTTCAGGAACACATCACTGAGGTTTTGCGTAACAGAGCCGCCATTTTGTAGAATCTCAGGCGAGTTCATGAGGAGCTTTTAACATAAAGAAGGTGTTTAATAACGGATCCTTCAAAATGAATCCAGGACAATTTTGATGTTTTGGTATTTTTTTTTTTTTGGTTTATTAGCGATTATAATTCTCAACTTCAGCCCGAAAACTCATTCCCATCATTTTTATTTATTTATTTATTTTTTTTTATTAACCCAGCCCGACGAAACTCGCTGTCGCTCCACACAGAGAATGTTTCTGCTCCACTCGGGGAGATATAAATCGCTTTAACTTCATCCTTTCTTCTTCCTCTCCTGTGTTATTTTCTTCTCCTGGACTCCCGCTGACCCAAATGCACAGCCACAGATGGCCGGAGGAGATTACACCGACAACATCCATCATTTTCTCCTTCTTTATTTTTCTGCCTCTCTCTCTCTCTCTTTCTGAACACACACACACACTCACATACACACACACTCTCTCTCTCTCTCTCTCTCTCTCTCTCTCGCTCGCTCTGACCCGACCCTGACCTCACTGCAGTAAATGTAAATAAAATATAATACAGTGTGTTATATAATATAGATATTTATACTGATGAGGTTACAGTAGGTAGAAGTTTGGTGATATCAAAAAGAGAGACAGACAGACAGTGAGACAGACAGATTAAATTACAGAGAGAGACGATGAGAGATAGACAGACAGAGACAGACAGATAGAGAGACAGTCGTTAAAAGAAAGAAAACGAAGAGAGAAAAAGAGACAAACACAGACAGACAGACATTAAAAGGGAGAGACAAACAGAGAGAGAGAGAGAGACAGCCAGACTGATAGAAAGACAGTGAGACAGTTAGATAGACAGACGTTAAAAGTAAGAGACAGAGAGAGAGAGAGAGAGACAGTGAGACAGGCAGGCAGACAGAGAAATACAGAAATACAGTGATATAGTGAGAGAGAGAGAGAGACAGACAGACAGACAGATAGGCAGAGAGATACAGTGAGACAGACAGACATAGAGACTTCCTGATGACATTAACAGAGAATTTGTGAAAGTATCCATTAAAGAAGTCGAGTCTCTCTCTCTCTCTCACACACACACACACACACACACACTATGTAGAGGTCAAAAGGTCATGGTTTTAAATGTTAGTTTAATTACAGTGACAGTGTTCAGTGTTCATGATATAAATGTGCTTATTAATAATGTATTAATATTGTACTGTTGTTTATGTATATATAACAATAATTTACATAACTTGTACTGTTTTTCAGATAGCATTATAACACTATATATATATAACATTATCACTACCCTATGTAGTGAGCATATATAGTGAATAAACGCCTATGTGTAATTAAACTGTATTTTTTGACTCCACAAATTCGAACTAAATATTCTTAGATTTTGTGTTATTTTATATGTTTTAAATCCATATTGCGTTTTTCATTATAAAATATAAAGAGACAGGACGGAACAATGTTAAGTAGTGCACACTACAGGACAGTTAGCACTGTTCGATAAATATATTCCTGTACATGTTCTATTTAAAAGCTGTTAGGCTACAGTTCAGTTTGAGAGAGCAATTACACACACACACACACACACACACACACACACACACACACACACACACCTGCTCCAGTTTGTGAAAGCCTCAATATGTCAGTGCTAATAGCGTCCCAATACGTTCAGGAAGAATTGACCACACACACACACACACACACACACACACACACACACACACACAGATGTCTGGTTTGGATAAATGAACCCTCTGGCCAGTGTGTGTGAAATCACAATCGTGCATCTGCAAACTTTTTAAAGAAAACTTAAGAAAAAAGTCGTTTTTGTCTCATATTTTTGGCCACTGCTCATCACGGTGAGTTCTGATTGGCTGAGAGCGAGAGAGCTGATTGCTGATCTGATATCGTCACGGTGAGAAAGAGTGTGTTGTAAAGTAACACTGATTAACACACAGAAAAATAAATCAACTACAAAGTGTTGCCAAATGCTTCCCTTGTGTCATTTTATTGTTATCTCATTATCTAATCTCGTTCTGTCATCGCATTATCTTGTCATTGTCTCATGATGTCCTTATCTAGTTATGTTATTATCTTGTTAACTTGTTATCACATTACGGTATCTCATTATTGTGTTATGCCATTATGTAGTTGTGTTTGGCACGAATTCCCACTCTCTGCGTGTGGTGTGTGCTGTTAATGTCTTGTTTTCAGATGCCATGCAGCCAGACCTCTCCAACCACGACTGAGGACCACACCCAGACCTCTCCAACCACGACCGAGGACCACACCCAGACCTCTCCAACCACGACCGAGGACCACACCCAGACCTCTCCAACGACGACCGAGGACCACACCCAGACCTCTCCAACCACGACCGAGGACCACACCCAGACCTCTCCAACGACGACCAAGGACCACACCCAGACCTCTCCAACCACGACCGAGGACCACACCCAGACCTCTCCAACGACGACCGAGGACCACACCCAGACCTCTCCAACGACGACCGAGGACCACACCCAGACCTCTCCAACCACGACCAAAGCCCACTCCCAGACCTCTCCAACCACGACCGAGGCCCACACCCAGACCTCACCAGCACAGCCGAGGCCCACATCCAGACCTGTCCAACCACGACCGGGTCCCACACCCAGACCTCACCAGCACGACCGAGGCCCACACCCAGACCTCTCCAACCACGATCGAGGCCCACACCCAGACCTCTCCAAACACGACCGGGTCCCACACCCAGACCTCTCCAACCACGACCGGGTCCCACACCCAGACCTCACCAGCACGGCCGAGGCCCACATCCAGTCCTGTCCAACCACAACTGGGGCCCATATCCAGACCTCTCCAACCACAACCGAGGCCCATGCCCAGACCTCACCAGCATGACCGAGGCCCACACCCAGACCTGTCCAACCACAACCGAGGCCCATATCCAGTCCTGTCCAACCACAACTAAGGCCCATATCCAGACCTCTCCAACCACGACTGAGGCCCATGCCCAGACCTCACCAGCACGACCGAGGCCCACACCCAGACCTCTCCAACCATGACCGAGGCCCACACCCAGACCTCACCAGCACGACCGATGCCCACACCCAGACCTGGTGCACTTTGTGCTTATTTTGGCTCTTTTTCTCCCTCTATATCCGACTCATAGGGAGAGCTAATAAAGCAGAACAGCTGCTCTAAACTCCACTTTCTGTAATTAAAGCTCCCCAACCCCGGCCGTGTGGGATCTCTCTTTTATGCCTGCTCTTCGTTCATTTCCCGGCCTCGGCTCATTCTAATCCAGCGTAATAAAGACAAAAAATTCTCTTACGCAACAAACCAGTGTGAGGCAGAGAGGATCTGGCAACCCTGAGCTCTGTCGCTCCGAGGTTATTCTGTAAGCACGGAACAAAAACAAGTACAAATGAATAAAAAATGGCGTGGGAGTGGAAAGTGTGGAATCTGTCCCGGTGAATCAGACGCTGGTTTTATTTACTGCGTCAAACGCCTTCAGGGTTTTTATTCAGTCAGATTAAATCACTCACTCCCTCACAGTAACCTTAAAACAGAATAAAAATAAGCATGTCCTGCACTCACTCAGTGAAAAATATCCCCAGGTCAAAAAAGGGCGGGGCTTATGTTAAATGCGATCTTATGACATCACAACTAGACTTATTATATGTTTAGTTTAAAATGCTGCATTTAATTACACAATATAATATAATTTAGCAATAACTGAGTTAGGTAGGTATGTAAACACAATATTGGCAGCTAGTTAGCTCTAGCTATCTGAAGCCATCTGCTAGCCATGTTTACCAGCAAGATATAAAAATTAGGCTAGGTTTTGCATAGTGTAAATAAAAACAGTAGCCAACCAGTTTACGTGATACGTCATTTAATTACCTGTGTAAGTTTTTATCAGTTAATTGTTACAAAATCATGCCATCCTGTGCGACTACAAAAATCATTAGCTAATTTATTTAGCTCGCAAAAATCGGCTAGCCAGCTTTCTCTGCAAATAGCACGTAGCTATATTAGCTTAATAGATTACAATATTTATTTGGCAAAATCTATAAAAATGGTTTCCATCACAGTCCAAAAGATTTCCATTAGGGCTTATCTAGCTACTATTAAATAGCACTAGAATCCCTTTCATGGATAAATGATTAGCATGGGAATAAAATTAGAACAACGCATCCCATTAAACTACCATTACAGACCATCAGAAACACATCAGAACCCCTTAGCAACGAGTATAGCTATCTAATGGACTGGATTTTTCCAGCAGGGCTACCTAGAGGAAGCCCTTCAAATTTTCAAGCTAGCAAACTTACCTGCTGATAAAATAATCAGTGTTTGTAATGGTTTTTAAAGTCTTTCTACAGGTACAAAAATAAATTAATAAGCTGTACGATGTTTACCGGAGATGATGGAGGCCAGACGGATGGCATCAGAGTGACGGACAGGAGGCAGAGGCTCATACGGAGACGCTTCGTAGAAATCTTCTCCTGAAAAATGACAAAAGATCACGTTAGCCATTGTTTTAGCCTTTCAAGCTAGCATTAAAATAAATATATCACGACAGAAGAATACACATGGCCTCGGAAAGAAATTTATGCTGATTCATGCTAGCGCTTTTGGTATAACTACAAAACAATTCTTGAGAATCATTCTTTTTATTTAATTTTTGTTTGTAAACTCACACGCTAACCGCTAGCCACTAAAATACACACAGTAGCAGCTCTTCTTCGTAAAGCAGGATCTTTTCCCACAAGTTTTCTCAACGGTCTCATGTCATTCGCTAACTGCTAGTTAGCCGATTAGTTAACTGAAAGGTTATTAGCGCTCTCTTTTCACTTTTCCAAAGCACGCATTTGTCAGTTTTATCAACAAACATCAGTATTTGAAATTGTTTTAAAAGAAAATAAAAACATGAAAACTCTTTTATCAAGGATTAGCATTTGAGATATAGCCATGACGATTTTAATCTGAGGTAAATTCTTCTTAAATCTTATCTCTAACACTTTCCACCAGTCACAAACTGATTCATGGTCACTTGTTCTGGAACATTCTAGTGTTCAGTAGAGACAGACAGATGGAGAGAAAAGTAACTCCAGCACTAAATGTGTCAAGCTAGTTCTTGTCAGAATGTATAAATTAGCGTTTAGCAAAGCCTCTCTCTCTCCCTGAGGAGTTCTGATCCACAGTACCAGCGCAGTGTGTGTGTGTGTGTGTGTGTGTGTGTGTGTGTGTGTGTGTGTGTGTAATAAATGGCAGTTCTGGGACTCACAATATATAACTATTTCCAGAAGTTTTTCTTTCAGTGCTGTACATGAGAGAGCAGCAACTGCTCGGGTTATTTTTCTTCACTTTTGTTATGATTAAGTTCTCACAAGGTGCTTAAAGAAATAGATTCGGCTTTTTGAAAATGTAATTATTGGAAATCCTGGAGAAAAAGCCGTTTTTTGTGATGG
>CM042549.1:670000-690000 GCA_023630585.1 Cranoglanis bouderius
CCTCACTGGTGTTAAACTGTTTATGCACAGAAAACTCAGGAAGTCATTTTTCTTTCTCTCCTTCTCTCTCTCTCTCTACCTCTCCCTCTCTCTCTCTCTCTCTCTACCTCTCCCTCTCTCTCTCTCTCTACCTCTCCCTCTCTCTCTCTCTCTACCTCTCTCTCTCTCTCTCTGCACTATGTTCAGAAAACGTTGAGTTTTATTGAACATCTCCACAGTTCTGGGAAATGAAGCATGTTGTACTGAAACGGTTCTGTGTCCCAGTCGGGTTCTCGCTGTTGCTTTGCACAGAACTGCAGTGTTTAATCCACACTCCTCTGTGGTGCTCGTGATGAGTGTGGACTCGCTGGAGTTAAAGGTGTTAAAACACACAGAATGTGTAAAATACCACTTCTTACTTTGTCTCACATTCTGAACACACAGGGGCCTCCGTCTCACACTCACTAGATCCTCACTACCACTACACACTACCACTACATACTACCACTACACACTACCACTACATACTACCACTACACACTACCACTACATACAATCACTAGATATTACCACTACATACAATTGCTACATAGTACCACTACACACTACACCGCATGTGATTGGCTGATGCCCTTTTGATGATTTGTTTCTTTCGCTCTGTTCACAATTTTCAACTGACCAGCAGTCGATGTGGCACCGTTTACATTTCCTCTTGCTAATTTCTTCACACAAACAGTAAAAGGTCACAGTATAAACCACATAACGCTGGTGAACGAGATATTTTCTGCTAGATTGTGGAATTTTCTGCAGGAACACGAGAGAGAACTCTAATAAGACGTGAGAAAAGTGCCCAGGCTCAGCAGGGCCGCTGGAAAAACCCAAAGCCAAGCACTCGTACCAGTCGATACGCTCAATAGCAGCGATGCTGAACGAGCTACGCCTCTGATTCCCACCACACACACACACACACACACACACACACACACACACACACACACACACAGGAAGTGAAGTTTCCTATGTGTTTCTGTAATTGTGTTATGTTGGAGTTGTTGATAAAGACATCTCGAGTCCCCGGAGGCAGATGAGCGAGCAACGATGATAAAAAAACACCAGTGTGTACGTCCTCAGCACGTTTATTAGAGAAGTACAAATCCATTTATCTTCACTCGGACGATTCGTCTCCAGGGAAATCACCGTGATAATGAGCCACAAACAGTCGCGGAAACACACGGAAAGAACAAAAACACAGGTGTATTCACAACAGAACCGAGGAACAGAGGAAAACGTCGATAACGAACGACTTACACGTTTCCTCTGTTACTTTCGATCGTAATATTTAGCGTCTTTTCGCATGTCGTGTGGAAACTGTTTTTTTTTCTCGCTTGTCTAATCGTCGTCTTCAGTCGGAAAATAGGGACCAAAATTTGTATTCGCGGAAAGAAAACTGTTTTTACGCATCACAGAAAAAAACAGTACAAAGCAAACGCTAGAAATAAAAACAAAAAACAAAAAGTAAAACCTGGAAGACAGAGTAGAAGTTTTAAAAAGGAAATGTAAAAAAAAACAAACAAACAAAAAAAAAACGGTGGAGATAAACAAAGAAAACCTGACAAGAATGCTGGGATATAAAAATAAAAACCCGAATCATAAAAATAAAAAAGAAAACCTGGAAGACTTGGTGAAAAAAGAAAAGAAAAACTGAAAGGAAATGGTCAAATTAAATGGAAAAACCAACATAACTAGTATATTACAGGAACATTATGTCAATTTACAGAGAAATGCATCCAAATGAATCAGGAGGAACTTCATCATGCAGCAAGACAACGATCCAAAACACACTGCCGACTCAACAAAGGACTTCATCAGGGGGGGGGAAAGTGGAAGGTTTTAGACTGGCCAAGTCACTCACCAGACCTTAACCCAACTGAGCAGCATTTCACCTCCTGAAGAGGAGACTGAAGGGAGAAACCCCCCCGAAACACACAACAACTGAAAGAAGCTGCAGTAAAAACCTGGAAAAGCTTCACAGAACCAACAGTTTGGTGTCAGTGAGCCGCAGTTACTGCAAGTAAGGGATACGCAACCAAATATTAACTGTTATTTACTTTCATTTACTATTTTTTTTAAACACGTCTAGATGTAAATACCAAGAAATAAAAGCTGAAATCCGAAACTCTCGTCTCATCTCCGTGTTTTGATCTCAAACCCAAATGTCTTTGGTGTACAGCACAAAACACTTAACTAGCCTTGCCGTTCCAATAGTTTTGGAGAGGACTGTAAAAATGAAAACCTAGAAGACGGAGTAGAAAAAAAAAAAACTGAAAGTTTGAAATTTGAAAAAGAAAATATTGAGGGAAATTCCAAATTTTCCAAATTCCAGAAAATCTGGAAGACATGATGGAAAGAAAATGGTGGAAATTTAAAAAAAGATGTGATGTCACTATTTCAACTTAAAACCGCGTATTCCAATACATGGTTATCACTATCACTACACACTGTCAGTACACACCACACGATACTGTTACACACAACTACTACACACTACTCACTAGACACTTTTGCATGTGATTAATGTTTTTTTGTTCGATTGTTTGTGTGTAACTTTTTTTTGTTCTGTAATTTTACTGTTTCCGCACATGAATTGCTCCTCATTACCTCCTCACATAAATCCTCAGAACGAAATCCACCTCAGTGTAACGGCTCTGGAGACGAAGCGTCTGTAGAAAAGTAGTGATCAGACGCGGTTCTCAGTTCATAAACAAACTTTAATCAGGAGCAAAGTTGGTTTGTTGCTTCAGAACACACCGTTCATCATTCATCATGTCAGAAATCTCACAGAAATGCTCTGGCAGTGTTTATTATGTGCTGCGCAATGAGAAACACAAATGTTCACGTCAACAAGATTTATGTAAAATATTTGCTCGCTGTTCTTTTAATAAACTTAATCACTGCCACTCTCTGTGCGACGTTCGGCTCTAATTTATCGATTCCTCAGTGACCTCCGTGGAATAAGTGTAATTGAAATCTTTTGTCAGTGTCTGCTTTTTCTTTGGCAGCAAATTGAGGCGAACAGGAGATTTGTGATGAGGCCGAGCAGCTCAGTTAATCAGCCCTCGTGTCTTTGACTTCATTTAATCTTCCCGGGCTGCCGCTTGCTCACGGCCCCGTGTGGAATGGCTGCTATTCTTTACCCATGATGCACTGCTTTGGACTGTTTAATCTCACTGAAGCTGGCGAGCACATGAGGAAGCATCTGAAACTCTGAGTCTGTTACAACTATTTTATTTAATCAGTTCTCAAACACAAATCTTTCTTTACTAACGTGAGTCCAGTCCAGTGTGTTGTGCCTGTTAGGGATTTAGAACTTGCCGCTATCCTGATGCTTGGTTTTAATTTTTCACTTTTACACATCCAGACCACACCCGTAGTGTAAATCTGTAAATCTGTAAACATGCACAGTAAATCTGTAAACCTGTAAAGCTGCGCAGTAAATCTGTAAACCTACACAGTAAATCTGTACCGCAAATCTTTAAAAATCTTTATTTAAATATGTAAATCTGTACAGTACCTCTGTAAATCTGTAAACCTTTACCATAAATCTGTAAACCTGTACCGTAAATCTGTAAACCTACACAGTAAATCTGTAAACCTGTAAACCTACACAGTAAATCTGTAAATCTGTAAACCTACACAGTAAATCTGTAAACCTGTAAACCTACACAGTAAATCTGTAAACCTGTAAAGCTGCGCAGTAAATCTGTAAACCTACACAGTAAATCTGTAAATCTGTAAACCTACACAGTAAATCTGTAAACCTACACAGTAAATCTGTAAATCTGTAAACCTACACAGTAAATCTGTAAACCTGTAAAGCTGCGCAGTAAATCTGTAAACCTACACAGTAAATCTGTAAACCTGTAAAGCTGCGCAGTAAATCTGTAAACCTACACAGTAAATCTGTAAATCTGTAAAGCTACACAGTAAATCTGTACTGCAAATCTTTAAAAATCTTTATTTAAATATGTAAATCTGTACAGTACCTCTGTAAATCTGTAAACCTTTACCATAAATCTGTAAACCTGTACCGTAAATCTGTAAACCTACACAGTAAATCTGTAAACCTGTAAACCTACACAGTAAATCTGTACTGTAAATCTTAAAAAATCTTTACTGTAAATCTCTGAAGCTGAACAGTACATTTGTAAATCTGTAAAGCTGCACCGTAAATCTGTAAACATGCACAGCAAATCTGTAAAGCTGCACCGTAAATCTGCACAGCAAATCTGTAAAGCTGCACTGTAAATCTGTAAATCTGCACAGCAAATCTGTAAATCTGCACAGTAAATCTGTAAAGTTGCACCGTAAATCTGTAAATCTGCACAGTAAATCTGTAAAGTTGCATCATAAATCTGTAAATCTGCACAGTAAATCTGTAAATCTGCACAGTAAATCTGTAAATCTGCACCGTAAATCTGTAAAGCTGCACAGTAAATCTATAAAGTTGCACCGTAAATCTGTAAATCTGCACAGTAAATCTATAAAGTTGCACCGTAAATCTGTAAATCTGCACAGTAAATCTATAAAGTTGCACCGTAAATCTGTAAATCTGCACAGTAAATCTATAAAGTTGCACCGTAAATCTGTAAATCTGCACAGTAGATCTGTAAATCTGCACAGAAAATCTGTAAATCTGCACCGTAAATCTGTAAATCTGCACAGTAAATCTGTAAATCTGCACAGTAAATCTGTAAATCTGCACCGTAAATCTGTAAATCTGCACAGTAAATCTATAAAGTTGCACCGTAAATCTGTAAATCTGCACAGTAAATCTGTAAATCTGCACAGTAAATCTGTAAATCTGCACAGTAAATCTGTAAAGTTGTACAGTAAATCTGTAAATCTGCACCGTAAATCTGTAAATCTGCACAGTAAATCTGTAAATATGTACTGTAAATCGGCACAGAAAGCCAAAAGACTGTAAAACTACAAAACAAATCTGTAAATATGAACCATTAGGATCTGCAAGGTCTGTTTTTACACTATACCAAGAAAGACAGACCTCATCTTACACTAGAACCTGTCATCTAAACATGAATAGTGCACTACATCTCACTGAGTATCCTGGTGTGAACATACTACCTTACAGACATTTTGTTTTTCATTCTCCGGTGAGTATTTACTATTTATATATACGACGTCACAAATGACAGAGGTTTGGACAGAGTGTCCTGGCAGAATTAATCTCAGCTCTCAGCACAATCAATTTTACTAGCTGATATTAATCTGATTTGTTTTGAGGTTGTGAGCCTGATTGAGCTCATTGCTTTTTCTAATGGAATTGAAGCGTGTGTGTGTGTGTGTGTGTGTGTGTGTGTGTGTGTGTGTGTGTGTGTGTGTGTGTGTAAATAGCAGGACCTCACATTGAAAGAACACTTTGGCCAAGAAAACCCTTATAAACACAATGTCTCCCTTAGGTCAAATGCAGTCGATTCGATAAAACATCCGCATTTGTGTGGACGTCTTCTCAGGTTTCTCATGTTCCTCTCGATAGTTCCAACTCCTAGTTTTGATTTTCCAGGATTTCCAAACTTCATTGTAGCTTCTATATATAAATTCATACATTAAAGACAAACACTTCAACCATTTTGTGTACTGTAGCCTCACACAGACTGAAATATCTTGAAATATGCTTTCATGTAGCTTCTGATGGCTAGTGATAAATAATGTGTGTGTTGAAGTTATAGTCAAATAATGAGTGATGGAGTGGTGTGTTGTTACCGAGAAACTGCGAAGTGTATCGGAAAACATAAAGCTCCTGTATCTTTACCTCTGACTGTTACAAAGTGCTGACACTGGAGACTCCTTCCATAAATCTCCTTAAAGAAATCCATATAACACCATATTTGTTTCTTATTTTGGACGTGGAGTTTTGGAGTTTAAACATTTCCAATGTTTCTCTCCACTTAATATTTTGGTTGCACACAGCATCTGTTCCTCCTGCAAACTCACTTCTTCTGATTCCTTCACGCTACAAAAACGCAGATGCTTTCAAACGGAACGTCGCTTTTCATACACGCCTTTCTTACGGCTCGACGTGCACAGCGGTGAATAATTAAAGTTTATAGTCTTTGAACATGTTCACTTGTTTGAGCTGTTAAAGTGAAAATCACTGAGTTCACATGGGTGAAGAAGCACAAGTATTAGCTTTTAGCTTCTAATCAGCATCACTGCTCTTCCGTATCTGAGTCTGTAAAGGTAATAAAACCCCAATAAAGCTCCAATCTTCAATTTTATTACTGCCGAGTGAGCAAGGACTGTTTTTACCCCACAGCTAGTCAGTTAGCTCTCATTTACACCACTTCAAAACTTTATTTCAACATCAATTATTTTCATTTTAATGTATTTAAGGCCACTGAAGTAAGTTTTCAGTGCATTGTGGGTAAAACAACTACAACAAATAAGCAAGTTCTCATTTTACACTACACCATGCGAGCTAGATCTCATTTTACACTTCAACTAGTGAGCTAGATCTTATTGTACACTACACCAAGTGAGCTAGATCTTATTGTACACTACACCAAGTGAGCTAGATCTTATTGTACACTACACCAAGTGAGCTAGATCTCACGTTACACTACAACACGTGAGCTATGTCTCATTTTACACTTCAACTAGTGAGCCAGGTCCCATTTTACACAATACCAAGTGAGCTAGATCTTATTTTACACTACAACAAGTGAGCTACTAGATCTAATTTTACACTACAAGTGAGCTTGATTTCATTTTACACTTCAACTAGTGAGCTAGGTCTCATTTTACACTATACCAAGTGAGCTTGATCTCATTTTACACTACAGAAAGTGAGCTAGATCTCATCTTACACTTCAACTAGTGAGCTAGGTCTTATTTTACACTACAACAAGTGAGCTAGATCTCATTTTACACTACAAGTGAGTTAGATCTAATTTTACACTACAACAAGTGAGCTAGATCTCATTTTACACTACAAGTGAGTTAGATCTAATTTTACACTACAACAAGTGAGCTTGATCTCATTTTACACTATAGAAAGTGAGCTAGATCTCATCTTACACTTCAACTAGTGAGCTAGGTCTTATTTTACACTACAACAAGTGAGCTAGATCTCATTTTACACTACAAGTGAGTTAGATCTAATTTTACACTACAACTAGTGAGCTAGGTCTCATTTTACACTACACCAAGTGAGCTAGATCTTATTTTACACTACAACAAGTGAGCTAGATCTCATTTTACACTACACCAAGTGATCTAAAAGTTATCTTATACTGTACTTGCTCACTAGGTGTAGTGTAAACAGGGCTTTCTCATTAGTTGTAATGTAAAAAGTGTTACACCATATAAATGAGATCTGCATTTACACTATGGATAGTGAGCAAAACGTGTTTTACACTCCACCTACTACACTAGAGTGCTACATTACAAATGCAGAGGCTGTTTTTACACTACCCCCTAGTGCCTCATCTATCCTGTTCTCCCTCCATCTGCACTTACAGTAATGGAAATCATTAAAAAAGATTCACAGGCAGATCTGTCATCATATTTCTCCTCTACACACACTCTCTCTCTCACTGAAAACATATTCTGAGTGTGTGAGTGTGTGTACCACTCACCCACCCGACTTGCGCTTTTGGAAAGCATCTTGGATGCAGTGTAGTGATTTACAGACTGAGTGGAGGACCGGGGGTTCATTTTTTCCTCCTCTGTTTTTTGGATTTTCCCCCCGTTGGCCATGATGTCGTTATGAGAGTGGATGAGTGAGGTTACACAGTCTGACAGCAGCCATTGGTCATGGAGTTAATAACAGGATGCTTCTGAAAGATGCTGCCCGTCAGGTTTTAGCATTAAAGTCAAGAGAGTTGTGCCTCCTCCAGGAATTCATCATGCTCACCTTCCCACAAAATTTTACAATACAATAACATCGAGCAGGAAAAAAAACAAAACAAATACAAACAAACAACCACCAGAACTGACTATGTACTACACCACTGATGAGCGTTTTATACTAAATAGAGTAAGAAAGGTATGCTTTACACTATACTATTGCTTTTAAAACAAACCTTTTCAGTGAACAAGGCCTGTCTTAAAATAGCTAGACCTGATGTACACTACATTTAATAAACAAGGAATATTTTACACTACAGTTAGTGAGCTAGACTTTACACCACATTTACTAAATGATACCTGATTTACACTATATTTACACTACACATTAAATGAGCTAGACCTACTTTACACCACATTTACTAAGTTATACCTGATTTACACTATATTTACACTATACATTTTGTGAGCTAGACCTATTTTACACTAAATGTACTAAATTATACCTAATTTACACTACATTTACACTATACATGTAGTGAGTTAGACCTATTTTACACTACATTTACTAAGTTATACCTGATTTACACTACATTTACACTATATATTAAATGAGCTAGACCTACTTTACACTACATTTACTAAGTGATACCCAATTTACACTATATTTACACTATACATTTAGTGAGTTAGATCTACTTTACATTACATTTAAAGTTATACCTGATTTACACTATATTTACACTATACATTTAGTGAGCTAGATCTACTTTACATTACATTTACTAAGTTATACCTGATTTACACTATATTTACACTATACATTTAGTGAGCTAGATCTACTTTGCATTACATTTAAAGTTATACCTGATTTACACTATATTTACACTATACATTTAGTGAGCTAGATCTACTTTACATTACATTTACTAAGTGATACCTAATTTACACTATATTTGCACTATACATTTAGTGAGCTAGATCTACTTTACACTACATTTAAAGTTATACCTGATTTACACTATATTAACTATGTACCTCGTGAGCTAGACCTACTTCACACTACATTTAGTGTTTTTACGCCACTCTTAATAAAGAAGTCCTCTTGTGCAACAGCTAGTGAGCAAGTTTACACTACATGAAGTGAGCTAGTCCTGTTTTACACTACACTTAGTAAGCAAGCCCTGTTGTACCCTATGTTTACACTATATACCTCAGTTCAACTAAATTTAAATTAAAGAACACTGTCACAAAGCAGCTTTATAGAAATTAATGTACTGTATCTAGTGAACAAGGCTATTTTTAATGCCACTCTTTGTGTCACAGCTATTGAGTAAGTGCAAGATTTTTGTTATGAGCAAAGCATTTATTTATTTATTTTTTACACTTTACTTAGTCAGAAATGTTTTAGCTACTATCAGAGCATCTTTATTGTACTTACAAACATCAAGGGGAGGTCAACATGGGTGAGGTAAATACAGTATTGGAACGCAGCCCTGTGGTTGACTGATAATGAGTATGAAGAACTGAAGATCACACGCTAACAGACCAAAGTAGAGTGAAATACAGTGTAATACTTTTCTCTCACCCCAGCGTGAATCAGACGAGAAATCTGATACAGTGGTGACCTTTCACACTGTAGCGTGCGAAACGGTAAAATTATCCACTTGACAATCTTGTCAACATTCCTTACAGCAGCTCAGTTCTCTCAGCTGATGAGAACCAGAGCTAGCGATGGATGGAGAACTGTGGGGAATTGCAGCCATTTAATTTCAACAGGGATGAAAAACATATTTATCAGATACATGGAGATGTGTAGCCATGGGAACCGGAATGATGTAGGTGACATTTCGATTAGAATAGGAGTCAGACAGACAAGTGGCTTTTCTGTGTGAACGAATAAACGTGTAAATTACATATTAAAGAGAAAAGAAACAGCATGACAGAGTGTCAATTTATAAATCCCTGGTCAAGAGGTGTGTTTCTCTGTCTTCTCTATCATAGAGCACAGATTTTGTCAATAAGTGGACAGAGGGATGGGTGGACTAGTAGATGAATAAATGAAGGATGGTGGAGGAAGGATATTTGGTGAACAGAAAGATTAAGTTACAGAGAGAAATACAGGTGCATCTCAAAAAATTTTAATATTGTGGGAAAGTTCATTTTTTCCCGTAATTTAATTCAAAAAGTGGAACTTTCATATATTCTAGATTCATTACACATAGAGTGAAATATTTCAAGCCTTTTTTTGTTTTAATCTCGATGACTACAGCTCATGGAAATTAAAAATCCCGTATCTCAAAATATTAGAATAAACAATTTATAATACAGAAATGTTGACCTGAGAAGACTCTAATCAGCTAATTAACTCAAAACACCTGCAAAGGTTTCCTGAGCCTTTAATCTCTCAGTCTGCTTCAATACACACAAGCACAATACTCATGAAGTAATATTCATGGAACGTTGACCGGAAGGGAAAAGTGTGGTAGGAAAAGGTGCACAAGCAGCAGGGATGACCGCAGCCTTGAGAGGATCGTCAAGCGAAGCCGATTCAAGAACTTGGGGGAGCTTCACAAGGAGTGGACTGAGGCTGGAGTCAGTGCATCAAGAGCCACCACCCGCAGACGTGTCCAGGAAATGGGCTACAAGTGTCGCATTCCTAGTGTCAAGCCTCTCCTGAACCAGAGACAACATCAGAAGCGTCTTACCTGGGCTAAGGAGAAAAGAACTGGACCGTTGCTCAGTGGTCCAAAATCCTCTTTTCAGATGAAAGTAAATTTTGCATTTAATTTGGAAATCAAGGTCCCAGAGTCTGGAGGAAGAGTGGAGAGGCACAGAATCCAAGCTGCTTGAAGTCCAGTGTGAAGTTTCCACAGTCAGTGATGATTTGGGGTGCCATGTCATCTGCTGGTGTTGGTCCACTGTGTTTTTATCGAGTCGAGAGTCGATGCAGCGTCTACCAGGAGATTTTAGAGCACTTCATGCTTCCATCTGCTGACAAGATGCTGATTTCCTTTTCCAGCAGGACTTGGCACCTGCCCACAGAGCCAAAACTACTAGTAACTGGTTTGCTGACCATGGTATTACTGTGCTTGATCGGCCAGCCGACTCACCTGACCTGAATTTTGTCAAGAGGAAGATGAGAGACGCCAGACCCAATGATACAGACGAGCTGAAGGCCGCTATCAAAGCAAACTGGTCTTCCATAACACCTCAGCAGTGCCACAGGCTGATTGCCTCCATGCCACGCCCCATTGATTCAGTAATTCGTGCAAAAGGAGCCCCGACAATGTATTGAGTGCATAAATTAACATACTTTTCAGAAGGTCAACATTTCTGTATTATAAATTATATATAGATGGATGGATGAATGGATAGATGGATGGATGGATGGATGGATGGCCAGACATATGAAAGGCTGAGTAAAAAAAGTGGAAGCCTGATAAAAAGGGATAGTTGGAGGTATGGATGTATGGATGAATTGACAAATGGATGGTGGGGTGAAGAGGGTGAAGGACTATGACATGGATAGCTAAAGTAAAACCTGCAAGGCACATACATGAGTTGATTGATAGTTGTAGGAGTTGAAGGATGGACAGTGAAATGTGGATGAAATAGATGGAAGAACAGGGAGGGAGGGATGGATGTGTGGTGCTGGCAAAAGATGGACAAATGATTATAGAGTATAAAAGTGATAAACAGAGGATAAGATGGATGCATGAATGGATGGGAATTGGAGGGCGGGTAAATAAGAGGATGGAAAGATGGGAGATGCATGGATAGATGGACGAATGGATGGATAGATGTGTGGATGGGGTAGATAGATGGGTACTGGTTGGTTGGATGAATGGATGAATGTATAGTATAGATGGATGGAGAGCCAGTCCATGTAAAAGTGCTCATAGGAAAAGCAGACACTACTCTTTTCTTTTTCTTATCTGTCTGTCTCTCTCTCCTTCTTTCCCAAAGTGTGTGTTCCCTCGTTCACACAGTGTTTATCTCTGAGCAGATGGCAGAAGGTCCTTCATGCCAAACTCCATTTACTTTATGTTAAGTAAATCCTGGTTCACTGTAGCTCAATTCATTACTCCAGGTTCTGCACAAGTAATCCAGAAACAGCCAAAGCCAAGCAAAGTGTGTGTGTGTGTGTGTGTGTGTGCGTGTGTGTGCGTGTGTGTGTGTGTGTGTGTGTGTGTGTGTGTGTGTGTGTGTGTGTGTGTGTGGATAGTGTAGTGCACACAGCAGCAGGCAGTTACCCTACACACACTTCTGGTCCACTTTGCAATTTTTAATATATGTGTGTAGATGGATATATGAAGGCACTGAAGGATGGAGGTATAGATTTTGGGTTGGAACATGAATTAATGGATGGATGTATGGATGGATGGATTGATGGCATAAAAGGTGGAGGAATGGATTAATAGAGAGACAGGTGGGTGAATGGATTGAGAGGACTGATTGATGGACATATGTGATAGAGCACATATGCTCACAGGTAGATGTATGGATAAAAGAAAAGTTGGACGGATGGATGGATGGATTGATGGGTGGATGGATGTGATGATGGATGGGTGAATAGATGGATGTGATGGATGGATGGATGGATAGATGGATGGATGTGATGGATGGATGGGTGAATATATGGATGTGATGGATGGATGGATGGTTGGATGGATGTGATTGATGGATGGATGGATGTGATGGATGAATGTGATGGATGGATGGGTGGATAGATGGATGTGATGGATGGATGGGTGGATGGATGGATGGATGGATGGATGGATGTGATGGATTGAAGAAAATATGGACAGATGGATGGTTGGATGGGGAGATGTACAAAGTCCTAAACATTTTTAATAACTCTGTGTGTGTGTGTGTGTGTGTGTGTGTGTGTGTGTGTGTGGGTAGGGGTGTGTAGGGGTGTGTGTGTGTGTGTGTGTGTGTGTGTGTGTGTGTGCGCTTGAGCTCATTCACTGCCGGAAGCAATTATTCTGTGTCAAGGTTTTGGACTGTTGTTATGATATCGAAAGAGAATAGTACAAATTCAGCTGGAATAGAATGCATGTAAACACACACACACACACACACACACACACACACACACAGAATGCTGGCTCGATTACCAGGCAGTATTCATGGATGAAAGGACAGGTGTGTGTTAATGGAGGAGCAGACTGAAAGATGGATAGATTAGAGGGTAGATGCATGAATGGAATATTTATATAGATGGATGGATGGATGGATGGACGAGGGGGTAGATACAGAAAAGGGTTTAAACAATTAATAAACAAATGGAGGATTCAGGATTGGATGGAGAGAGTGAAAATGGATAAACTGTTTGAATGCATGGATGGATGGAAGGAGACAGTAAAAAAATGAATGGATAAGTGGATTTAGGGAATAAGGATGGATGGATGGGATGGCTGGATGGTGGAATGTGGTGAAGGACAGATCAATGGATTAAAGTAAATATAGATGGAGAAGCGATGGAGGTATTTTGAATTGGAGAGTGGGTAGAAGGATGGATCAATGGGGGACTGGAAAAAGGTAGATAGATGGATGGATAAAGTGAAAGATGGATGTGGCTGAAGAATCAATAAAAAAATCTATCGTGGTTGGATGGATGGATGATTGGAGTAAAAGCTGGTTTGATAGATAGATGAATGAGATGTTCAGGGTAGATGCATTGAGAGATGAACAGATTGAGAGACAGACTGAAAGACGGAAGGAGAGAGTATATAAAAACTGGGATAATAAATGAGTGTGGCTCATGTACACAGGAAAAAGCCTGGGGTTCCCTGACACTGTCGACATTTTGGTTCCTGTTTATAATAATTACAGTATGTTTTGTTATGATATCTTAAACACAGCTAAAAAAAAAACCCAAGTGAATTCGTTAATAATTATCACAACAAGAGGTGCAATTAGTGACTGATCGTTTACCAAACCTGTGAAATTTTCATCATGTACTGGTGAAGCATGCTAATCAGTTCCAGTGAGGATCTGGAGGAATCAGACATGTTCCCCAAATATCAAATAAAACCTGATTAAAAGCTGTTATGTGTAAATAATTAGCAAAACTGAGAAATTAGTCAAGCAGATGTATGACGAATGGACAGAAGGATAGAGGGAAAGAGTGGAGGATGGGTGGATACATTGGATGGAAAGAATTAAAGTGGAAACAAAATGCTGCAGTAGATATGTTTCGTTCACAAATGATTCTTTCTTTTTTGATTCAGATGATTCAGTCACTAAAGTGAACGAATCAGTCAGATTATATGTTACAGCTTATAATCATCTGTCATTGCTTTTTTACACATCTGTGAAATTGTGAAATTCCTATTTTCATGTATAATGAATCTTGAGTCAGTGAATCTTTTGGTCATTACAGAGATTCAGTCGTCTCAAATTCAGTGAGTCAGATTACGAATCACGAATCAGTCATAACTGAGATTCGCTCCTCTGTCGTTCAAAATGTCAGTGTTTGACTCAGTGAATCTTTTGGTCATGCCATGAGATTTGCTCCCCTGTCGTTCAGTGAGTCAGTATTTGAATCAGTGAATCATTTAGTCATGGCTGAGATTCGCTCTTCTCCCGCTCAGCAGGTCAGGTTTTTTGAATCAGTGAATCTATTTATTGTTACTGATACAATAAAAAATACAGAACTGTGTACAGCAGAGTCAGTGTGATTCCTACAGCTGCAGAAACCAGGTCAATCAATCAAACACTATACACACTGCAGGAATTAAATCCATAACCATGGGCCATGGGAATATATGCTGAACTCATCAAAACCACTGCATGTGCACGCTCAAAGTAAGGCTTAATATTGATAAAAGCTCAGACTCATAAACAACTGTCCTGGAGTCTCAGTGGACCAAACTGACGAACAGCATGCGACTGCACCCCATGTACGCCTTCTTCTGTTCAGTAAGGATGTTTGAGGGACATTTCACCAGAAATACATTTTAATTGTCATTTTGACCAATTAAACCACAATTGTCTCCAATGACCAATCGCTGATCACCATTGTTCTAGACGACTAATCACTGATCACCATTGTTCCCCATGACCAATCACTGATCACCATTGTTCTAGACAACTAGTCTGATCGCCATTGTTCTAGACGACTAATCACTGATCACCATTATTCTAGCCAACAAATCACTGATCACCATTATTCTAGACAACTAGTCTGATCGCCATTGTTCTAGATGACTAATCACTGATCACCATTATTCTAGCCAACAAATCACTGATCAACATTGTTCCCCATGACCAATCACTGATCACCATTATTCTAGACAACTAGTCTGATCGCCACTGTTCTAGATGACTAATCACTGATCACCATTGTTCCCCATGACCAATCACTGATCACCATAGTTCTAGACAATTAATCACTGATCACCATTATTTTAGATGACTAATCACTAACCACCATTGTTCCCCATGACCAATCACTGATCACCACTGTTCCAGACAACTAGTCACTGATCACCATTATTCTAGACGATTAATCACTGACCACCATTGTTCCCCATGACTATTCACTGATCACCATTATTCCAGACGACTAATCACTGATCACCATTGTTCCCCATGACCAATCACTGATCACCATAGTTCTAGACGACTAATCACTGATCACCATTATTCTAGAAGACTAATAACTAACCACCATTGCTTCCCGTGACTAATCACTAACCACCATTGTTCCCCATGACCAACCACTGATCACCATTATTCTAGATGCCTAATCACTGATCACCATTGTTCATGTAAACTAACTAATCAATCACCACTGTTTGTCCACCCGCACACTTATTCGTTATTTCAGAAAATCTTCTTCATATAACATGTATTGATATGCAAATGATCACAATGATTCAATGAATATAAAAATTAGTCTATGACATCATCTGGTTACTTTTAGCATGCATTAGCTACTTTCCCCTGAAAAGAGTTAGCAAGACTGGTGTAGGTGTCAAACGTGTGATGTCACACAAGCCAAAGAGGAAACATATATGTTCTGATTCATTTCACCGATTTAACACCAGTTTCATCTCACACTAATGAGGTAAGAATTCATGAAGAAGCTCACAGCTGGAAAACATTTAACAAGCCCTTTCTCTCACATTCACTACTCCAAAATCAAAGAGGAATGCACTAAGAAATAAGAAGAAAAGAGGACAAAGTGTAATTAAAGAGAAAAGTAAAGGAAAGAAGAAAAACAAACTGTTTCTCCACAGCAGGACGTTAGCGAGCGAGCTAGCGCGTACCTTCACTGAAGCCCATGTGGATGCTCCAGTAGTTCTGCAGGCACTGTATCTCCTTCTTCATCCCTCGTTTACAGCGACACTCCATCAGCGGCGTCTCCTGCAGAACCTCCAGCGCCGCCTGGCACTCCTTATTGGCCAACATGGAGTTCCAGCCCTTACCCACGAGGCACTGCCTCATGATGCGAAAACGAGAGCTGCACTGAGGACTCAGGTTACACACCTCACTCGCCCTCACACAGTCCACAAAGTCCGGAGTGGGGGATGAGGAGGAGGAAGACAAGGACGAGGACACGGAGACAAACAGATCGTCTACGGAGAGGAAGAGGAGAGAGAGAGATAAGGTGAGTAAATAATGGAAAAAAAAGAAAAGAAGCCATGTCAATAAAAGAAAGACAGGAGAGAAGAAAGATAAAAAGTAAAGAAGAGAAGAGAAGATGAAGAGAAGAGAAGAGAAGAGAAGATGAAGAGAAGAGAAGAGAAGAGAAGAGAAGATGAAGAGAAGAGAAGAGAAGAGAAGAGAAGAGAAGAGAAGATGAAGAGAAGAGAAGAGAAGATGAAATGAGATGATATATTAGTAATGAAAGTCTGAGTCTAACGCTCATTACTGCTGATTAGCCGTGATCTCTGTGTAAAGTGTGTACATCACTCAGCTCTGCTTCTGGATCATTTATCATTTATCACCATATACAATCCTACCACACACACACACACACACACACACACACACACACACACACACACACACACACACACACTTGCGCACATCACTATGTGTGCTGAGGGTGTTTAGCAGAAATGACAATTACATATGACTCAGACACACTTCTGTCACATCCATTACACATAACACATAACACACACACTCCATATACACACATAACACACACACTCCATATACACACATCATACACACTCTGTGATCACAATCCATACACACACTCCATACATGCACTCAATACACACACATCATATACACACTGCATATCCACACTCAATACCCAGTCCATGACCACACTCCATACACACACTCAATACACACACTTCATAGACTCACTCCATATATCTATGAGCATACTCCATACACAACACTCCATAAACACACTCCATATACAGTACACACTCCACAAACACACTCCATACAGATTCCATAAACACACTCTATGAGCACACACTCTATAAATATACTTTATGAGCTCACTCCATACACACTCCATATACAAACTCCATACACACTCCATATACACACTCCATATACAAACTCCATACACACTCCATATACAAACTCCATACACACTCCATATACACACTCCATACACACTCCATATACACACTCCATATACACACTCCATACACACTCCATATACACACTCCATAAATACACTCCATATATACTCCACACACACATTCTATATACACAGTCCACAAACACACTCAATAAACACATCACATAGTCACACTGTAGTGTTGCTGTATATTTAGACTGCAAACAGAAAGGCCACGCCTACTTCACTTAGACTGAGAGACTGAAAGGCCACACCTACTTCACTTATACTGAGAGACTGAAAGGCCACACCTACTTCACTTAGACTGAGAGACTGAAAGGCCACACCTACTTCACTTAGACTGAGAGACTGAAAGGCCACACCTACTTCACTTAGACTGAGAGACTGAAAGGCCACACCTACTTCACTTATACTGAGAGACTGAAAGGCCACACCTACTTCTCTTAGACTTACTGCACAAAAGCTACACCTCCTTCACTGTGACTGATAAACAGAAAGGCCACACTTACTTCACGTAGACTGAGAGACAGAAAGGCCACGCCTACTTCACTTAGACTGAGAGACAGAAAAGCCACACCTACTTCACTTAGACTGACAGAAACAAAGGCTGTGCCTCCTTCATGACTAAAAGAAAGGCCACGCCTCTTTCTCTTAAACTGACACAAGAAATGGCCTTCTCTTATACGTAGACACATCTGCCATGCCTCCTTCATGTAGATTGACAGACACAAAGGCCACACCTCATTTTCTTAGACTCACAGGCACAAAGGTCATGTCTCCCTCTCTTAGAGTTACTGCACAAAAGCCACACCTCTTTTTTGTAGACTGACAGACTCAAAGGCCACTTCCCCTTCACTGTGACTGACGCACACAAAGGCCACACCTCCTTTATAATGACTGCCACACACAAAGGCCACGCCTCCTTGACTATGACTGACACACACACACACACAGGCCACACCTCCTTTATTATGACTGACACACACAAAGGCCACACCCCCTTCACTGTGACTGACAGACCCAAAGTCCATGCCTCTTTCTCTTATATTTACATGCAGAGGACATCACAGAGCTGAAAAGCTTCCTGCACACAGTATGATGTCACTCAGGTAGGAGGCGTGGCCTATTTTGATACGATGTAATGATTTAAGCATGCGGTTTGTACAGTGCTACATACAGTATCTTATCTTGTGAGTTACAGGTGTAACTCACCTGTGTGTGTGCGTTTAACTCTTAGTGTGCGTTTTATTTCTGGCCAAACACTTAATCCCCACATGACTCCAAAGTTGCTCACTTATTCATTTAAAAAAAAAATCTTTTTCATCTTTTCCATCTCCAGGTCATGAAGAAGTGAGGAGAGGAAGCGAGACGCTAGTGACACCTACAGGTCCGGGTTAATAAATAAATAATGATGGAGAAAAGTGGATCTGGATAAGAGCGTGCTCTAATGAAGAGATGAAAAAGTCTGAGAACGGATACAGATATCATATGGGAGATGAAAGAAAGACAGATGGACAGACAGAGAGAGACAGATGGAAAGACAGAATGAGAGACAGAACAATGTATTACAAAACATACTGCATTATTTTCTATCTATATATAGAAAGAGCGAAAGCAGGGAGAGAGAGGGAGAGAGAACTGAATGTTCTTTTCTGTGAATACTGAGAAAGAGATAGGGACAGATGGACAGAGAGAAGGAGAGAGAGAGAGAGAGAGAGAGAGAGAGAGAGAGAGAGAGAGAGAGAGAGAGACAGACACAGACAGAGAGTCTGTTTTTCTTTCATGAGTGCCTATTAACATCAGACAGACAGACAGAGAGGCGGAAAGTGAGACAGGCGTGATGGAATAACTGGGATGTTATGATAAACACTACCTCAT
Organism: Cranoglanis bouderius; assembly: GCA_023630585.1. Taxonomy (NCBI): domain Eukaryota; kingdom Metazoa; phylum Chordata; class Actinopteri; order Siluriformes; family Cranoglanididae; genus Cranoglanis; species Cranoglanis bouderius. The sequence goes on from CM042549.1 coordinate 689,289, forward strand.
TACAGGTTCTGAAAGAGAAAGAAGGGAAAGAATGAGGGAAAGAACGAGGGATGATGAGGTCATTATACTGAATCTTCCTCAGACCTGAAACAGGAAGTAGTTAGTAAAACTGATACACCGATGTCCTTATAAGAGAGAGAGACAGAGAGAGAGAGAGAGAGAGAGAGAGAGAGAGACAGATAGAGAGTGGAACAGAAAAAGAGAGAGAGGCAGGTAGAAAGAGAGAAAGAGAAAGAGAAAGAAAGAGACAGAAAGGGAAAAACAGAGAGAGGTGGAGATATAGACAACTGACAAAGAGCGAGAGAGAGAGAGAGAGAGAGAGAGAGAGAGAGAGAGAGAGAGAGAGAGACAAAGACAGAGTGAGATAGAAAAAGAAAAAGACAATGACAGAAAGAAAAACTATATGAAGAGAGGGAGAGACAGAAAAAAGATACAGAGACAAAGACAAACAGAGAGAGAGAGAGAGAGAGAGAGAGAGAGAGAGAGAGAGAGAGAGAGAGAGAGACAGCAGCAGAGAGACAAAAAGAGAGACAAAGACAGAGTGAGACAGAAAAAGAGAAAGACAATGAGAGAAAGACAGTATGAAAGAGAGGGATAGATATAAAAAGATATAGAGACAAAGACAGAGAGAGAGAGAGAGAGAGAGAGAGAGAGAGGCAGACGTAGAGAGAGAGAGACAGAGAGAGCGGAAAAGAGAGACAAAGACAGAGTG
>CM042549.1:692500-855000 GCA_023630585.1 Cranoglanis bouderius
ATCTTCCTTTTCTCATCTTCCTCTCCTTCCTCATTTTCCTTTCCTCTCCTTCCTCATCTTCCTTTTCTCATCTTCCTCTCCTTCCTCATTTTCCTTTCCTCTCCTTCCTCATCTTCCTTTTCTCATCTTCCTCTCCTTCCTCATCTTCTTTTTCCCTTCTTCCTCTCCTTCCTCATTTTCCTTTCCTCTCCTTCCTCATCTTCCTTTTCTCATCTTCCTCTCCTTCCTCATCTTCCTTTTCTCATCTTCCTCTCTTCTCCTTTTTCTCCTTCCTTCCTCATCTTCCTCTTCTTTCATTCATCTCCTCATCTTCCTCCCCTTCCTCATCTTCCTTTTCTCATCATCCTCTCCTCTCCTTCCTCTCTTTATCTTCCTCTCCTCACCTTCCTCTTATTCCTTATCTATATCTTCTCGTCTTCCTCTCCTTATCTTCTTCTCCTTCCTCTCGCCACCAAGATATAAACACACACACACACACACACACACACACACACACACACACACACACACACAATCATATGCGTGCATTGCACTAAATCGTGTTTAATCCGCGTTATACCCGGTAATGTGTGTTAATGATGGAAGTCATTATAAAGTTCACTCACCTAACAGGAACAGGAAGCCGCACAGATACAGCCGCATGATGGAAGCGCGAGCCAATAAATCTCAAACAAACCGTAATGTTTTTGTTTACTATCTTTTTAAATTCCCAAACCCGGAGATTGCGCTAAAAAAAAATGTTAATAATCCCGAACATCCTCCACCGCGCGCGGACCCTTCATCATCATCACCACCACCACCATCATCATCATCATCATCATCGTTAGGATCCGGCGTAATAAATCCGCAAAGATGTAAAGTTTTCTCTCTTTTATTTGTTTATTTAATAGTTATTCCTGTTTAAGAGGAAGAGGAGGAGGAGGAAGAGGAGCAGGAGGAAGGAGTGAATCCCGGGATCCGCCGCACGATTCCCAACATGCCGCTGATGAAGAACCGCGATCCGGCTGAGAGGACAGGACATGACCCGCGCGCGCGCTCCAAACACCTTCACATCAAAGAGCTTTGGCTCAGAAATAATAAAAAAAAGGAATAAATGATAATAACTATTACTACTAATAATAATAACAATAATTATAATAATGTAATAATGATCAAATACAGCGCGAGGAGCGGAACAGCGACTCACACTCACTGCCGCGCCTGCAACTCTGCTCCAGAAGCGCGCGCGCAGGATGGAGGGCTGGTGTGTGTGTGTGTGTGTGTGTGTGTGTGAAGGAGGGACTGGCTTCATCCCAAATGGACATATAGTGCACTGCATGCGGTGTTTTAATTTAGTCATTCAGTTAGTCATTGAAAAATCAGTCTTTATTATTTTATCCCCCACGTAGTGCACTTTATAGGGTGTAGATCATCCTGTACCCTACGTAGTGCACTTTATAGGGTGCAGATCATCCTATCCCCTATCTAGTGCACTTTATAGGGTGTAGATCATCCTATCCCCTATCTAGTGCACGTTATAGGGTGTAGATCATCCTGTACCCTACGTAGTGCACTTTATAGGGTGTAGATCATCCTATCCCCCACGTAGTGCACTTTATAGGGTGTAGATCATCCTATCCCCTATCTAGTGCACTTTATAGGGTGCAGATCATCCTATCCCCTATCTAGTGCACTTTATAGGGTGTAGATCATCCTATCCCCTATCTAGTGCACGTTATAGGGTGTAGATCATCCTGTACCCTACGTAGTGCACTTTATAGGGTGTAGATCATCCTATCCCCTATCTAGTACATGTTATAGGGTGTAGATCATCCTGTACCCTACGTAGTGCACTTTATAGGGTATAGATCATCCTATCCCCTATCTAGTGCACGTTATAGGGTGTAGATCATCCTATCCCCTATCTAGTGCACATTATAGGGTGTAGATCATCCTATCCCCTATCTAGTGCACGTTATAGGGTGTAGATCATCCTATCCCCTATCTAGTGCACGTTATAGGGTGTAGATCATCCTGTACCCTACGTAGTGCACTTTATAGGGTGTAGATCATCCTAATCCCCACGTAGTGCACTTTATAGGGTGTAGATCATCCTGTACCCTACGTAGTGCACTTTATAGGGGATATATAACCTTATCCCCTATGGTATAGGTTATTCCCTATGTAGTGCACTTTATAGGGTGTAGATCATCCTATCCCCTATCTAGTGCACTTTATTGGGTGTAGATTATCCTATTCCCTATCTAGTGCACTTTATAGGGTGTAGATCATCCTATCCCCTATCTAGTGCACTTTATAGGGTGTAGATCATCCTATTCCCTATCTAGTGCACTTTATAGGGTATAGATAACCTTATCCCCTATGCTATAGGTTATTCCCTATGTAGTGCACTTCATAGGGTGTAGGGTACAGAAGATATAATCTTATTGCCTATGCAGTGCACTTTATAGGGTGTAGATCATCCTGTACCCTACGTAGTGCACTTTATAGGGGATATATAACCTTTTCCCCTGTGCTATAGGTTATTCCCTATGTAGTGCACTTTATAGGGTGTAGGGCACAGAAGCTATAATCTTATTGCCTATGTAGTGCACTTTATAGGGTGTAGATCATCTTATTCCCTACGTAGTGCACTTTATAGGGTATAGATAACCTTATCCCCTATGCTATAGGTTATTCCCTATGTAGTGCACTTTATAGGGTGTAGATCATCTTGTTCCCTATCTAGTGCACTTTATAGGATGTAGATCATCCTATCCCCTATCTAGTGCACTTTATAGGGTGTAGATCATCCTATCCCCTATCTAGTGCACTTTATAGGGTGTAGATCATCCTGTACCCTACGTAGTGCACTTTATAGGGTATAGATAACCTTATCCCCTATGCTATAGGTTATTCCCTATGTAGTACACTTCATAGGGTGTAGGGCACAGAAGCTATAATCTTATTGCCTATGTAGTGCACTTTATAGGGTGTAGATCATCTTATTCCCTATGTAGTGCACTTTATAGCGTGTAGATCATCTTATTCCCTATGTAGTGCACTTTATAGGGTGAATGTAGTGCACTTATTTAAAGCGTAGGAAGCTTGATGGGTGTGTATTAGACACACACTTTCATTTCACATATTTCACATGCAATATATACAATCAACTCCAGAAGTATTGGTACCCTTCCAGCAAATTCTAACCAATCAGAATGCAGAGCTGAAGTGAGCGCAGTGGGATAAACGCATTGTGCTAATACGTGCAGCGTGTGCTGATGACACTTCTATCAAATGATTAAATATAAAAACACACCTTCTTACAATCAGCACTGAATTATTAACGTGTCTGAGAGCTCTGGACGTAAACAGCATGAGTTATAATTCTGCAGATGAAAATTTAATGAGGGTTTGATGTGGTTAAGGATCGAGTGGTTTGATGTTTATGGTCGAGGGTCACCTCACTCTTTAAGCTTTCCTTACTTTCTCGTTAATTAGTGTCAACTTTTCTTTACTACTTCTTTAATTATTATCTCACAGATCTCCCGACGTGACTGAGATGGTTCTACTTAGAACAAGTTTCGTTTCATTTCTTGTTATGACGAATAATTTTGCTACTGTGTGAGAACATCTCGCAATAAGCACACAACCTAACCTTCTTCTTGTCAAGAACCATTTTTCATTGTATGGGGGTTCTTGAGTTGAGCTGTATGGTTCTTTGGATATTAAGGAAGTTCTTTATGGTTCATTATAGGTTCTTCAGAGCAGTGTATTGGTTCTTCAAGGTATCATCCCTTAATAGCTTAAAGTGAACCCTGTAAGGTTCTTTGTGGGACTGGATTTGTGAGAAGTTTCTCCTGACATCCCTCTTAAAATCCTTACTTTGGTTCCTTAAAGCACTAACTAAGGTTTTTTTTTAAGAGAACTTATGAGAACATGGTTCCTTGTGGCACTGCTGTGAAGAACCATTTGTGGGTTCTTTAAAGTACATAGATGGTTCTCTAAAGAGTAAAGGGTTCTTTGCACAACTTAAAAGGGTTCTCCTATGGCATCAGGCTGAAAAACCCCTTTTGGTTCTAATTGGAACCTTTATTTTTAAGCGTGAACCTTTTCCAGTCCCACAAAGAACCGTACAGGGTTCACTTTAAGCTGTTGAGGGATGATACGTTGAAGAACCAATACACTGCCCTAAAGAAGCTATAATGAGACATAAAGAACTTCTTTAAGCTCCAGAGAACCATACAGCTCAACTCAAGAACCCTATACAATGAAAAATGGTTTGTGACAAGAAGAAGGTTCTTTACCTAAGTATGTAGTCTCTGAATTTGATAAACATGAACATAAAGAAGATCTACATGAATTAAAATCAGGCTTTATCAAGTATAAAATGATACAAAGGGAATCAAGGGTGTGTTTACATCAGAGAACTCGGGCAAGATCGATGTAGCCCGTATTCCCGACTAGGAATTCTGAGGTGAATGACCGTTCCATTGCACTTTTCCATGTTAGAGATTGGGGGGTTTTTGGAAATGTAATGGCTCAGATGTTCACTGAACATAATTTTTTTTAAACAAACAAGTTCTAGACCATAAATAATCATATTCCAAAGACAGAACATTAACAGAAGCTGAGGTATGTAACCATGGTGCTACAACAGAGTGCTTTCCTTTGGAATTTCCATGATGATGATTAGTAGCTAGATTAGATTAGTTCTCACCTCATCAGCGTGACTTAAAACTCTCCACTATGTCACGTTCGTCTTCAGGACATAAGTGGACTCAAGATGTTGAGTCTAGCGCCGTGATCCTCTGAATGTTAAAATCAGAGAGAGTGTGTTGAGGTGCAGAAGGCAAAACTGTTTCTGATATGAAATGTTTAACTCGGCTTTTGGATGCATGGATGCTGTGGAATCCTACATACACAGTGTTTAGTCTCTTTGTAAGGGACCATGGTATGTTCTCCACGTTGATGTGGTTCTTTAGGTAGAACACAGCAATCAAACACAATAGAAGCAGTTCCTTCTATTTTTCCAAAAAAAGACACTACAGTCTAAAAGATTAAAGTTCACCTCGATACGCTGGACTAACTGCTACTGGAAGCTAATTGTAATTTGCACAAATCGCATTACTGTTTGATGAGTGATGAAATAAAAGCAGTTCTCATAGATTCAGACATTTATTCTCCACTATGTGTCATTTTCCATGTAGAGGCGTGAAAGCTCATTAATCACAGTGTGGTGAATCTCCGTCGAGTGGGAAGACAGGAACCGTTAAAAAAAAAGACTCGAGCTGTCAGACAGACAGCGGTGAAGACGTGAGCGTGAAGCCGTCACTTCCTCCCATCCAACACTGACATGAACCTCATGATCATGTTCTAACTTTAAATTAAAGTCAGGACAAATTCACAAAGGTTTCTGAGGTGAGACTCTCAGGGGTACCATACTCGGCTCCTTTACACTTTACCCCTCACTCGGGAACGTGAATGTTCTCCACCTTTCGACCCCTATTGTTTATAGACTCTTAAAATATTTACAGCCCTTAAGGTTTCTTCAGTTGTCCCTCTGGGGGAACCCTTAAAGGTTCTAGGTAGAAATCTACAACAGTGTGTTTTTCCTAACTTACAAGTAAAACCCTTTACAAGCCATTTCTGCAGAAGTTACAAAACCTAAATTATCCAATGAAGAACCCCCTGAAGAACCCTTGTATTAACTGGGTAAGTGTGCAATACACACTCCAAATTATTGCCCATTATTTTCATCTTAATAACTACAACCTCTCAGGAGTTTAATATTTTGGATAATTAAGGGTTCTTAGCCTCCTAAAAGTGTTCTATTTGGAACTGTCCGATAGGGAAACACTTTGTTGTAGGCAACGAAGGGCTAAAGGTTTCCCCAGAGGGACAACCAAAGAACCCGTGAAGCTTCACAACAAAGTGTTTCTTACCTTCCATGAACTGTAGAACCCATTTTTCGTAATCCAAGAATCTTTAATTAGCCAATGAATCTTTGAAGAACCCACTGAAAAACCCCTTTAAACTCCAAATTATGGCTCAGTGTTAAATTTCTTCTTAATATCTAGAACCTGTAAAGAGTTTAACCTTTGTCCATTGGTACTTTGTAAAAGTGTTCTTCAGTGGTTCTTCATGGGTTTGTAGAATAATTAAGGGTTTTTAGCTTCCTAAAAGATTTCTACTTGGAGCTCTTTTCTGATCAAGAAACATTATGCTGTAAGGTTCAACTTAGAAGCTTTAGTGGGTTCCCCAAAGGGACAACTGAAGAACACTTAAGAAGAACCCCTTGATGGTTATTAGTTTGTCCTCCTGAGGAAACCCTCAAATGGTTCACAACAAAGCATTTTCCTTCTGAAATTAGGAACCCTCAAGGGGTTCTTCTTAAGGGGTTCCCCAGAGGGACAACTGAAGAACACTTAAGAAGAACCCCTTGATGGTTCTTAGTTTGTCCTCCTGAGGAAACCTTTAAATGATTCACAACAAAGCATTTACCTTCTTCTAAGTAGAAGCTAAGATTCCTTAATTATCCATGCAGAACTCTTGAAGAACCATTTTCCCCAGAACGGATTCCAACAGCTGAAGAACCCTTAACAGTTCTAAATAGCTGAATAGATTTTTCTTTTATAAACCTGATTTCTGATGAGCTTCAACAATCTATGAATCTTCATTTAATCCACTGTATAATGATCCAAAAATCTGGGTTCAGACACCGCTCTTCTTAGCTAATGGTTTTCAGTCAACAGAACATTTTCAGAATGTTGAGGTTCTATGAAGTTTTGATTTAAGTTTTCTGGTTGTTCTGAGGATTTTTTTTATAAGACACTTGTTCTAGGAACATTAAGACAAACATTCTGGGAACGTTCTGTAATTATTGTTTTAATTACACTGAGCTCTCAAATTCTACTTTTTAAGTAGGAATTGTTAATGTGGCCATGATCAGAATCCTGCTAGTCACCCAGGAAAGGATGGGTTCCATTTGTGAGTCTGGTTCCTCTCACGGGTTCTTCCTCCAGTGAAGCTGTTTTGAAACACTTTTAACACTATGAATCAGAAGCTGTTAGTTTTGTCCATTTCGAGCCCTGCCCTTTTACTGGATGTTGTATTCTGGTGTATTCCTGAATAATAATGCGTATTGTCTAAGGAAGTGGTCTTGTATTTTTTTATTTCATTAAGGCTCAGAACCAGAGCCATCTGCCAGGCTCTTTATTATTTGGGAGCAGTCCCTGGTGCCGAGGCAGACGGGGTTAATCCATCTCGCTGTGGATCAGGCGGTGTGTTAATCCCACATCATCCCTGACGTCTGCTTCAGCCTTTACTTTGCTCTCCAGCTGGTGCCATGGTGGGCGAGACAGAAATATCCCCTTGAACGCCAGCTCCGTCTGTGTCCTTGGTTTGGGTTTCGTCCTCTATTGTTAGATGAGAAATATTCCAGCACCGCCGTGTCACTAAAAACTTCATCATCTCCACTCAAGGCCACTAAACCCAAAATAGACACCAAACAAGTACTGTATCACCCTGGAGTTAACAAATACACCGTACCCCTGCTGTAACACACTCAGGAGACAGTTTATTAAGCTCCAACTAACAGACAGGACACTTTGTAGGTGAGTGTAGCCCATCAGGTGCGCTTCAGAAAGTATTGGCACCCCCCAACAACACCCCACCAATCCATCTTGGAAAGGGGCCACCACTGGTGGAATTTCACTCCGACTTAATGTAGAGACCTGCAAGAGTGTTTTCTAATATTCCAAGTAGAACTAAAACCCTTGTTTACACAATGAACCCCCTGAAGAAACCAGTAGTAATGGAGTAACTCCAAAGTAAACTCTAAACTGGTTCTTCAAGGGTTCCTTAAGGGTGGATTGGGTAGTTAAGGGTTCTCAGCCTGCTGAAACAGTTCTACTTTATTAATTATCCAACCAAGCCTTAAAGAACCATTGTTTCTTTAAAGAGTGTGTGACTAGGGTAAGTGTGCTCCAAATTATTGCTCACTTAGAGCTTGGGGCTTGGTATAATGGGAAACAAAAGACTGGTAAAAAGAAAATAACAAATGATGTAAATTTGATGTAAATTTACACGTGATGTTTTAATGGTGATGTTTATAAACATTTCTACGACGTTGCTGCGACATTTTCATCCTTTGTCTTTTTCTCTGACAAGATGTTGCTGCTTCAACCACACTGTACGACGATGATAAAGCATCTTCTGGACGTTATTTCTACGATGCCAAAGCTTTAGCCACAGTATTGAAAACATTCCCCGTTAGCCGTATCCGTTTCCTTCACCGTGACTCTGCCGTAACAGCTCAGAACTTTACCTCGCGCCGTAAATCGCTCTGGATAAAAGCATCTGCGCAAACGACTAAACGTCAGCGCGCTACTAAACAATTCAAAATGAGCGTGATGGACGGGATAAGTCGCGTAGGTACATAGAAATAATGGAGAGGTTCGATGTTTGGCGTTTAACTCTTTCAAGAGATCATTTTTAACGAGCGGCTCTTACAATATGTTGAAAAGTCTACTCATACTTCCTGGAAATATGAGATAAATAGAGCAGCAGGCATCACACACACACAGTGACACACACACACACACACACACACACACACACACACACACACACACACACACACACACACACACACACACAATCGAGGTCCACTTTGCATGGAATTGTTTGAGGATTTCTCCCGCAGTATCATGCTGAGTGGTTTATTTTTATCAGAGCGTTTTGGAGATGGCTCTTGTTTTCAGATGCTAAATGTGTAACCTCAGACATGCAGGCTTCTCTCTCTCTCTCTCTCTCACACACACACACACACACACACACACACACACACACACACACACACACACACACACACACACACACACACACACAAACAGAACGCATCGAATCACACGCATAGATTTTACATCTCAGGTTTTCAAAATAAACCCAGTCACTGGACCGAGGCTGATCTCCTGATCTCCTGATATCCCTCCGTCCTGTCAGAGATGGAGAAATGGTGCATTTGTGAAGCAAACGAGGGCGATCTGGAGCAGCTAACCGCCCTGTAACTCCGTAATGGAAAAATGCAATCAGGTTCAAAGGGGGAATTCGATTTCACAAAAAGAACATGACTGGACTCTAATGTTTACGCCATGTCCTCTTACTGAAAGTGATCCATCATATTCCTCCTGTACCTGAGCGAGAGAGAGAGAGAGAGAGAGAGAGAGAGAGAGCGAGAGAGAGAGAGAGAGCGAGAGAGAGAGAGAGAGAGTGAAGAATGATGAAGAGGAGTTACTGTTTCCATCAAGAAATTGATTTGTTTCACGTCCTTGCACGTCCCTGAGTGTTTTATTCCTCTTATACCGCAGCAATTTGTTGACGATTACACGTTTTTTTTATTTATTATTTATTAACAAATGACACATCATACTTGTTATCCATTGTGTTAGTTCTGTAAAACACTTTCCTGTTGTCACTTACGTTATAGCAGCTATAGACAGTCGTTCCCTCACCAGCCTCTCGTTATTCTCTCTCTTGAACTTAACAAGGCGGGGGGGAAAAAAACCATCGAAGCTCGTCGTGTTACAGAGAAACCGCAAAGAAGCGTAAACTCCTCCGGATATCGGAAAACTTACAGCTTCACCTCTGACACTGGAGACTCCTTCCATGAATGTTGAATAAACTTATAATCTCCTTACAGAAAACATTATTTTTAAAAAAAAAAAATCAGCTCAGGCGGGGCGTCCGCTGTACGAGTCCCTGTGAGAGAGCGGTTACTATAGAAACCATAACGTATGAATATAAACCTGTTGTGTTTGTGACAGCGTGATTAAAACTCAGAGCAGGTTCGGGATCGTTTCCAGCGTGATGTCGAGACTGTTTTGCTCCGGAAGCCCCGTGCGATCTGGTGTCTATGCAAATTCATGTCTGAGCCTAAAAAAAAAGAAAAAAACAACAGAGAATGAGACAGTGATTAGACGTTCCTCGGCCGTAATCACCACAGATGTCGTTTTTGTAATTTGGAGGACGGGATCAGGAGCCAAAAGTCCCATCATCCCCTCTGTTCAGCTCCACTCGTCCTCTGTACAGGCACAAGGTCACATCACGCTCACAATGGACAACATGAGTGCTTTCACACGCCAGTGTTTCTCTTTTTTCTTTATTTCTCTCTCTCTGTCTCTCTCTCTCACACACACACACACTCAAACACACACACACACACACACACACTCACACTCACACTCACACACACACACAAATTCTAATTTGCAATCTCTGACCTTGTTATCTCTCCGTCAGAATGATCACGCCATCCGCCGGAGAGGGAGAATAGAGAGGCGCAAACATTGTGTTTGATCTCGTATTCTCTCAAGTCAAATACTTTCTGTCAGCAGGAAGGAACACACACACACACACACACACACACACACACACACACTCACATTCACACACTCACACACACACACACACTTCACAGTGTTACACTCAGTACAGACTGAGCGATTAATCCTCACAGTGTGGTTTTATTAAGTCTACGGATTTTAAACCAGACTCTGAATATCCAGTTCATTGATCTTCTCTCTCACACTCGCCCAAGACCAGGAGTAGAAAATACTTCAGTAATAATACTTCAGTAATAATACTTCAGCAATAATACTTCAGCAATAATACTTCAGTAATAATACTTCAGCAATAATACTTCAGTAATAATACTTCAGTAATAATACTTCATTACTGTACTTCAGCTTAAAATTTAATTTGCCATACTTATAATTTAGTGTTATTAAAATCGAATACGTGTACTCCACAAAGAAAAATCAAAAAACTAACTTTTACTTATTACATTTTAATTTAGACTTCTGGAGATGGCACTGATCCGATACCCAGCATCAGTATCGGTCTGATCTGGCAAAAAGAAAAAAAAAACAAAACCCGGTGGATCGGATATCAGAGAAAACATATCAGATACCGGTTCCTGTAAGATAAACCCGTTATACAATATTCAATCCGTATGAATATGAGACATTCACAACTCCGTATATTTTATATTTTGTTGAAGTAATAACTACATCTTCTGAGTGACCGGCTATTCGACAGATATAAGCCGATTTTCTGTCAATTCAGAAAGTATCGGCACCCCTAGTGGTCAACAATTGGAACTGCGACATGCTCAGGATGGAGCAGTGGGAAAAGAACAAAAAACAGTTATGCTGGTCAGGTTTAGGGTTGGAGGTCAGGTTTAAGGTTGGAGGCCAGGTTTAGGGTTGGAGGCCAGGTTTAGGGTTGGAGGTCAGGTTTAGGGTTGGAGGCCAGGTTTAGGGTTGGACGTCAGGTTTAGGGTTGGAGCTCAGGTTTAAGGTTGGAGGTCAGGTTTAAGGTTGGAGGTCAGGTTTAGAGTTTCAGGTCAGGTTTAAAGTTGGAGGTCAGGTTTAGAGTTGGAGGTCAGGTTTAGGGTTGGAGGTCAGGTTTAGAGTTGGAGGTTTGGGTTGGAGGTCAGGTTTAGAGTTTCAGGTCAGGTTTAAGGTTGGAGGTCAGGTTTAGGGTTGGAGGTCAGGTTTAGGGTTGGAGGTCAGGTTTAGAGTTGGAGGTCAGGTTTAGGGTTGGAGGTCAGGTTTAGAGTTGGAGGTTTAGAGTTGGAGGGCAGGTTTAAGGTTGGAGGTCAGGTTTAGAGTTGGAGGTCAGGCTTAAGGGTGGAGGTCAGGTTTAGAGTTGGAGGTCAGGTTTACGGTTGGAGGTCAGGTTTAGAGTTGGAGGTCAGGTTTAGGGTTGGAGGTCAGGTTTAGAGTTGGAGGTTTAGAGTTGGAGGTCAGGTTTAAGGTTGGAGGTCAGGTTTAGAGTTGGAGGCCAGGTTTAGGGTTGGAGGTCAGGTTTAGAGTTGGAGGTTTAGAGTTGGAGGTCAGGTTTGGGTTGGAGGTCAGGTTTGGGTTGGAGGTCAGGTTTTAAGTTGCTGCATTCAGCTTAACTCAGAAGTTGGAGGTCAGAACTCTGACAGGGATTATGTGATTTCTTACCTCTGTGTTTTCAAGCTACAAAAAAAAAAAAAAACATGGATGGACGCCTTCATGTTCGTCTTTTGTTAGCAACGAGCTAGCCAGCTAACTGTGCTGAGTGAGGGATATTTACCTCAGAACAGTGAACTGTAGAGTCAGTGTTAAAGATTTAACAGGTCAACATGTCTGTACATGGCTGTGAGCCGCCATGTTGATTTGTCGTCACTTGCTGAACTCAAGGTGAAGGAGATCGTACCGAGTTCCCGATCTGAGGGGGTTTTCTTTGTTTTTTTCCTATTCGAGTTATGACTTTTAGTAGAATGCAGCATTAATGACAGGGTTGCCAGGTTTGTGGTTTCCACACCAATTTGAGCTAGTGTAAAAAATACTCCACGGCTGCCAAGCTGTTGTTTTGTTTATAGCAAATAATCAGAATTAAATGTAATTAATTTTCACGAACACAGTGCGGAGTGTACGTACAGACAGTGTGTCTATGATGTAAGATATATTGTAAAGACTGAGATAGGGGCAGGGGGATTATGGAGTGAATAATATACATCTGTACATTAGAAATGTGTGAAATACTTGTTTTCCCATGCTGAGAAAAAGAAGAAACATCTCCATTTTTCAATGCCTGAATGTTTTGGCTAGTTTCGCTTCTTTTTTGTTCGATTTTGAGATGTAGTTGAGGTTGACATGTTGCTGAAACCGCTCTAAGTGAGCTGCTAGACTGTACTCTGGATTTCTGTATCATTTCTCAGTATATTGTCCACACCTGCTCGAGAAACCGTTTAACAACTCCATTAGTGAATAATCATTTCATGCAGAAATCTAACCGGGCAAAATTATTCAGGTTTATTCTTTTTTTTTATATAATAATATAATATTAGTAAAATACTGATTACTTTTGGTGAAATCAATAGTTCCTTCTAATGGGCTTTGACTCCCACAGAACTGTAAACGATAATTCTACTTCCTCTTCTCACTGAGCTTTAAAATATTCAGCAGAATCCCACATCTGTCATATCAGATTTATAATACAGCGCTCAGTGTGTGTGTGTGTGTGTGTGTGTGTGTGTGTGTGTGTGTGTGTGTGTGTGTGTGTGTTACAGTGAGTGAGTCACGGTGCATTAGGGAACATTACAGCCATTAGGAAGCCATTCTCACTGTCACACCACTTTTCAGTTCTATGTACATGTGAGGTTCTTCATTCCATTTTAACACAACTTTAGTTTCAGTTTTAGTTCACAGCTTTTAGTTCATCATTATCTACAATTCAAGGGTCAGAGGTCAGGTTTAGGCTCAGAAGTCAGGTTTAGAGTTGGAGGTCAGGTTTAGGGTTTAAGGTCAGGTTTAGAGTTGGAGGTCAGGTTTAGGGTTCGAGATCACTAGTAGGGTTGGAGGTCAGGTGTAGGATTGGAGGTCAGGTTTAGAGTTGGAGGTCAGGTTTAGGGTTGGAGATCACTAGTAGGGTTGGAGGTCAGGTTTAGAGTTGGAGGTCAGGTTCAGAGTTGGAGGTCAGGTTTAGGGTTGGAGATCAGGTGTAGGATTGGAGGTCAGGTTTAGAGTTGGAGGTCAGGTTTAGGGTTGGAGATCACTAGTAGGGTTGGAGGTCAGGTTTAGGGTTGGAGGTCAGGTTCAGAGTTGGAGGTCAGGTTTAGGGTTGGAGATCAGGTGTAGGATTGGACGTCAGGTTTAGAGTTGGAGGTCAGGTTTAGGGTTGGAGATCACTAGTAGGATTGGAGGTCAGGTTTAGGGTTGGAGGTCAGGTTTAAGGTTGGAGGTCAGGTTTAGGGTTGGAGATCACTAGAAGGGTTGGAGGTCAGGTTTAGAGTTGGAGGTCAGGTTTAGAGTTGGAGGTCAGGTTTAGAGATGGAGGTCAGGTGTAGGGTTGGAGGTCAGGTTTAGAGATGGAGGTGAGGTTTAGAGATGGAGGTCAGGTGTAGGGTTGGAGGTCAGGTTTAGAGTTGGAGGTCAGGTTTAGAGTTGGAGGTCAGGTTTAGAGATGGAGGTTAGGTGTAGGGTTGGAGGTCAGGTTTAGAGTTGGAGATCAGGTTTAGAGTTGGAGGTCAGGTTTAGAGATGGAGGTTAGGTGTAGGGTTGGAGGTCAGGGTTAGAGTTGGGGGTGAGGTTTAGAGATGGAGGGTAGGTGTAGGGTTGGAGGTCAGGTTTAGAGATGGAGGTTAGGTGTAGGGTTGGAGGTCAGGTTTAGAGATGGAGGTCAGGTGTAGGGTTGGAGGTCAGGTTTAAGGTTGGAGATTAATTCTTTATTATTTGTTCTTGTTAATGGCCTGTTTATTATTTTTGACACTTTGGCCATTTGTGTGAAACTTGGCACAAAGATCAGAAATGCTGGTCATCAGGTTCTGGCAAAAGCTCGGACAAGGGCGTTTTTTTTATTTTTTTTTTTACTTATCAGTTATCATCCAGTTTCGCCTACATTCATCAAATTTGGTGGGCATATGGGTCGCCTTAAGACAGACAAATTCTACCTTCCCACCCATTAACTCCGCCCTACAGGAAGTTAGCTATTTTTTTTGCATTTTGAGATGTACCTCAAAGAAGTATCTGATGTTGTTGTTGTTTTTTAAATTAGATATCAGAAACTAAATTTTGTCAGGATGATGTCAAGTTATTTGCTTCAAACCACACAGGTGGGGGACATAATCACAGACACGTCCCAAAAGTGATTCATTGTCATAGCGCCACCAGGTGGATACAGGAAGTGGGAAAGTGAATTTATCTGAATCGACTTCACTTACTGTTTACCACTGTGAGCTGGAAACACCACTCCCCTGCGTGTTCATTCATTCAAACACGCTAAACACGCAAGACGTGTGCTCACGTGAAAGTCCCAATCCTGTTAGAAAATCGGCACACAACACACACACACACACACACACACACACACACACTGTTTGTTGATGTGTGTATGAGATAAGTGACATGTAGAACCCATTGTTCTGGATCTATAACTCTAATCCAGCAGTTCAGTCCACACAGTGACCACAGATTAACACCTCCATCAGCTATAACACGGGAATGAGGTGTATAAAGTCGAAACGTGATCAGTGACGTGTCTCTCACTACACACACACGTACGACTGGAACATAAAGAGCTTTTTATCACTCATTAATAACTAATAGAGTTATTTATTATTAATGAATGCATTAGCGCGAAGGTACGTATTATAGAACTCAAACACTGGTTAAATATAATGAGATAATTTAAATATAATTAAAATAGGCTCCATAAAGTAAAACCCTATCGTTGTACACATTTTGTCTTAAATGTTATTTTTAATTAATTAATTTTTCACTTAAGACTATGAGTCCAAATTCCAGGATTGTAGGATTACCGCTGTCGGCCCCTTGACCCAGCAGTGCATTGTGGGATTGGTGGTCACTATGGAGGTGTGTAGACTTGGTCAGATGACGTTGCAACTGTGATGTTTACTGTGGCTTTATACAATATATATATACATACACACGTATACACACATCCCGATATAGCAGAGCTCTTTATATCCGTCCAGCAATAAGGTCAGATGCCTCGCTCATAATGGCTTCTAATTGCCAGCAATTACAGGCTCCATTATGGGGAATAATGGACTCGATTTATCATCGTCACAGACAGAAAGGGGAAAAGTGTAGCTGGGAGAATGTCACACGCAGTTACAGCCTGGCCTTTTGTCACTCGTTCTGCAGCCGTCCTTCAGAACACAGACGATTTAAAGACATGTCACACTCAGTGTTAGAATTTAAAGTAAGAGAAATACTTGGACATGGTCACACACTTAAACTGTGAATCATAAAATCATCTAATACATTCAGAACTGAATTATGTCACGTGACTAAACAGTTCTGAAAAAAAAAAATCTGTTCTACTGATATCTCACTAATACCTGTGCTCCTGATGATGATGATGATGATGATGATGATGATGATGGTGTTAACGTGGAAAAAAATTCATTCCCACTCATTTATCTACATCCAAACATCCAGCAGCATTTTGCGGCGTCCCTCAGGGCTCAGTCTCGGGGCCGCTGTTATTTCTCCTACATACGCTTATACTCGCTAATAAAATTAACTACATCATTAATTTTTTTATCGCTATGCAGAAGACACACTGTTATGTTGCTCTTTAGCACCTGATGTCTGAACAAATCACTTTATCACTCGACATTTTATGAGTTTCCAGATGAGGATAAAGTGCTGTTTATTGGAAATGAGGCCCAGAACCAAAAAAAACAAAAATGACATCAATAATTGACACCTTTGCATGTATTTAATGTAAATAAAACAGAACAAAAATAAAATAATGTTATATACTGTATACTTTATACTTTATACTTTCTATATACTTTAAAAAATATATTTTTGTAATAGTGATGGTATATTTTATAATAACAATAATTATTATTATTATTATTGTTTTAAATGAATAATAGCAATATTTATTATATGTGCTTTTTTATTGTTTTATTATTTTTTATAATTAGCTTATAAATTGCTTAAATATCACTCAGTTCAGCTCCATACAGCACTGCCCAGAAGCCTAGCACCCTATTTTTACATACATTTTACCTTAGATTATTATTTTTACTAATTGTTTTTTGAATGATTATTTTTTCATTTTTTCTACTATCAATAGAAAAGAGCAATTTCTGGAAAAAAAAAATGTCCCGGAGAATTATTTCTGTATGTTGGTAAAATTAAATAACAGAATTATTTAATTAAGATAAAAACATGATTACGTTTTACATGATACTGATACAGTTTTAAAATGTCACTGCAAATATGGACTTAATTTGGATTCTTGGTCTTTATAGTATTTTCTTTTACATATAACACACACACACACACACACACACACACACACACACACACACACACACACACACACACACACACACACTAATATATTGCTTCAAAAATATTCTGCAATTCATTTCTGCCTCCACTCCAACTCTCACTGTATTATGAACACAATCTCTCTCTCTCTCTCTCTCTCTCTCTCTCTCTCTCTCTCTCCACACACACACACACACACACACACACACACACACACACACACACACACACACACACACACACACACACACACGCTACTATATGTATTGTTGTTGATCACTAGGGGCATTCGGAGAGATCTCATTAATTAGGCGAGTCGGTGAGAAGCTCATTGATTTTGTCTGTTGTTGTGATGAATTATCTCTCACACGGCCGTCTGTATGACACACAGCACAGGGGACATCGATAAGGGCTTGAGGGCCAGCGCTGGCCCAAACACAAACACACACACACACACACACACACACACACACACACACACACACTCTTCTTTGATTGGTGTTATGCGGATCATCGCGCTTATCTACTGCTGCTCATGTCTGTCAGAGTGATTTGTTTGCCCATGTTCAAGTCTAACAGCGAGTCTTTCAGATGGGTGGGCGTGACTTTAAGAGAATAGAAGTTCAGGTGGGTTGTGGGCATGTCTATGAGAAAGACAGTTGAGAAAGACAGGTGGGTTGTGGGCGTGACTTTGAGAGAAAAAGATGAGGAGGACAGGTGGGCGTGTCTTTGAGAGAGAAACATATGAGAAGGACAGATGGGTGTGTCTTTGAGAGAGACAGATGAGAAGGACAGGTGGGCGTGTCTTTGAGAGACAGACAGATGAGAAGGACAGGTGGGCATGGCTTTGAGAGAGAAACAGATGAGAAGGACAGATGGGTGTGTCTTTGAGAGAGACAGATGAGAAGGACAGGTGGGCGTGTCTTTGCGAGAGACAGATGAGAAGGACAGATGGGTGTGTCTTTGAGAGAAACAGGTGGGTTGTGGGCAGGTCTTTGAGAGAGAAAGATGAGAAAGACAGGTGGGTTGTGGGCGTGTACTTGAAAGAAACAGATCAGAAGCACAAGTGGGTTGTGGGTGTGTCCTTGAGAGAAACAGATGAGAAGGACAGGTGAGTGTGTCTTTGAGATGGATGGGAGAGCATGGAGGGCAAGGATTAAGAGGTGTGTCTTTAAGTGAGACAGGTGGGCATGTTTTTGAGAAGGACTGATTACACAAATGACTTTTATTTGATGCTAACTAGCTACCCACAGTGTGTTTATGGGGCGGGGCAAAGAATTTTTTTCACCATTTTCCCTGAATCTTTTGTTCTGCATGTGAGGGATCAACCTGAAACCCTTACATTTAGCATCTCACTTCTGTTAGCCGAGTGAAGACCCAGGTGCTCGATCAGTATCGGCAATGACACGCTGTGTTAGAGCATCGATCAAAGAGTGCCCCGTCGCCATGCTGTTTTATTAATGACCTGATCAGAGTCAGGGTTTTACACACACACACACAGATAGAGAGAGAGAGAGAGAGAGAGAGAGAGAGAGAGAGAGAGAGAGAGGGGTCTGTTCTGCAGATCTGATGACTACTGGGCTGCTGATAAGAGCGAAACCTCCAGCCACAAGCTGAAAACTCTGACAGTGAGGAGAAAAGCCACCTGCTGCCTCTAATAACATGCAGGAACAACACTCCATCTGCAGCTTGGAATGCCATCACAATTCCATCTGGATAGAAAGAAAACTCCAAGGACTAGCCTCAATATGCTTCAGTAACACACGTCACCTGCTGCGATTTCAGAAGCACTTCAGACGTATTTATACACTTAATGAAGGACGCCTGTCTGTTCCTCAAGCGTTCATTAATGTTTAAAGTATAACCTTCACTCCACAGATCTCAGTGTGTACATTAGTTGTTTTTTTTTAATGCTGCCACGAGAACAGCTAAGTAAAAATATCTTTGAAGGACAACGAAGTCGGAAGTTAATGATATGACTATGCAAATTATAAATGTTCATTTATTATAGAATTTACATTCTTTTGCATTCCTTCTCAGTTCTTTCTGAGTGAGGGGTTTACAAGCAAAGAGCAAGATGGGTCAGGACAAGCATATGGGCGTATTTGGAATGCTTTCTGCAATAGTAGCAAAAGTGGCATTCTAGTGGCATTCTAGAGGTGTATCATTGGCATCATAGTGGCATTCTAGAGGCATATTACTGGCATCATAGTGGCATTCTAGAGGCATATCATCGGCATCATAGTGGCATTCTAGCGGCATATTACTGGCATCATAGTGGTATTCTAGAGGCATATCAGTGGCATCATAGTGGCATTCTAGAGGCATATCATCGGCATCATAGTGGCATTCTAGAGGCGTATCAGTGGCATCATAGTGGCATTATAGAGGCATATCAGTGGCATCATAGTGGCATTCTAGAGGCATATCATCGGCATCATAGTGGCATTCTAGAGGCGTATCAGTGGCATCATAGTGGCATTATAGAGGCATATCATCGGCATCATAGTGGCATTCTAGAGGCGTATCAGTGGCATCATAGTGGCATTATAGAGGCATATCATCGGCATCATAGTGGCATTCTAGAGGCGTATCAGTGGCATCATAGTGGCATTATAGAGGCATATCATCGGCATCATAGTGGCATTATAGTGGACATTAGTCATTCTAGTGGCATCAGGGTCACTGCTGTTAACTCAATGCTAATACATAAAACATGAAAAGTATTAATTAGTGCTATAGTCATGTGGTCATTTGATCCTTTGTTTAGTGGTTATTTAGTTGTAGTGTTAGGAGAAAGTATTTGTCTTTTATGGTCTACCCTTGTTTGTATTTACTCTTTGTACACTTTGTTGCTTGTCTTGCTGGAAGCCGACAGGGTTATAAAACTCAAACCCTTTATCTCACAAGTCATTGTTGTTATTATTCTCAATTAATTATTGATGCTTTAATCTTCTGACTTAACTAATGAACTCATTATAAATGCATGATTTTAATTTTAATCCCAATTCCAAATGATTGAGGTGCACGATTTAATGAGGTTAATTATTTACTATGAGTTATAGCTACAGCACTCAGAGCACGTTATGATTTTAATAACTTTAGCACACCTTTAGCACTCCTCTTAATGAAAGTACTTCAGAGAAGAATTGTAAAATTTAAACACACTTTTATAAACATGGAAAAAATGAACAAATAAAACCCACAGCTGTATAAAACTGATTCAGGGGGTGGGGCTACATTTACATATGAGCCTAGAAGGTGGTCAGTATATAAGCTGTAATCTGGATTCGGACCAATCACGTCTGAGATTAGAAGATAACGTGGAACATTTTAATGAGGGAAAGATGGTGGTTGCCATGATAAGGTTAGATTCTGATGGGTTTGAGGAAAATAATGATGTTGATCTAGACTCCGATGCAGAAATAGCTTTGTGACAAATGTGAGCTTGTTCAGTTAGCGTCGATGAAGGTGTAGAAATGTTCCGAGCCATTTTCTAGCTAATTATTTTCTATCGATTTCTACATTTGTACTAGTTTTGTATCTGTACATTTGTAAGAACTTCCATTTTGCCTCCGTTCATGTTAAGGATGTTGCAGGATGTCCAATCATCCGTAGATATATGACAATCTGTTAGATGGGCTAGTCTAGTGATGTCATTGTCTTAGAGGTGCTATCAGAACTAGCAAGAGTCGTTAGCATCGTCCATGAGGAAGTCTTACGCTATGTTTAAAGACAATTTTTTACTTTACAGTGAGTTTACAGTGAGTTTACAGTGAGATCATGCTTGTTTGACTTCTGTGTGGACACAAAATCTCTCCAATAGCCTTTTAAAATGCACAGGTGTTTGATTTTATGTTTTGTTTTATTCTATAAGTGGCTGCAGGCTGTAGGCGACCGTAATTTACTGTTAATAGCACTGAAAAAAAAAAAAAAAAAAAAAAAGTGCACAGAACCAAAGTAATTAACCTTTGAATTATTCTCCTGTATTTAGAAATAGAAACCGAGGACTTTTAAATAGTCTAAAAACATGCTGCCGTTTGCTACTTTGCACTAAATGCGCTCCCATGTTGAAATCGTGTGACAAAATTCCAACCTGGAAAAGTTAGAGGGGTGTTCTAACTGTTTTTGGGTTGTTATTTTTCTGATAAACGCAGCATTAGTTCATGAGTTACAAATGCCATGTGACTTATCAAATACTAGAATACCTCAAAAGGCAACGCCCACTTTTTCCAGTCCATTTTCTCCACAGCCTTTTGTTTTTTTTGGGGGGGAGGGGGGTGTGGGGGAACTCTTCTGTTTTCTTGTCTACTTCAAGGGGAAGAATTATTCCCTCTTTCCCTCCCACTTTTACCCTATTTCTGTCAACACTGCTGTATATTTTCACCAGATTTCTACTATTATTCATTTTCAACGGAGATGTTGGAGCGTTCACTCAATGCACACATCATATATTTCTATGACTACAGTCACGTTTCTGACTGTAATCGAGTTTTGCTGAAGGGATTCTGGTTAATGAAATACTGAAATGACGTCACGTCAACACCGGAATCGGTATCCGACTACAACGCAGCCTACAAACCTGGCCGCCGAGAACTACAACACCCATCCACCATGAGCTCTATCACGTTCACGTTCACCGTCATTCTGATTGCACACACATGGACTCAATCACACACTCACAATTCTTAAGGTCTCTCATTCACAGTCTCACTGAGAAGTGCAGTATAGGCTCAGTGTCCTGTACCTGTCTTTACCAAGCCTTTTGTATCTTGCTATATAACGTATCTCTGGTATTGATCTTGTTTCTGGTTTTATGGTTTTT
Source organism: Cranoglanis bouderius (assembly GCA_023630585.1). NCBI lineage: Eukaryota > Metazoa > Chordata > Actinopteri > Siluriformes > Cranoglanididae > Cranoglanis > Cranoglanis bouderius. The sequence goes on from CM042549.1 coordinate 714,152, forward strand.
GACCATAGTCATGCCTGCTTCATGTTGTTTGATGATCACCTGATCATCACCTGTTTCTGATTAGGATTTTTGCCTAACCCTTTGGATTTGTCTGCTTGCATTTTAAATAAAACTTCTGTTATCTGCAGGTGTGTCCGTTTTTGCCGCATGACAAATGAGTTTTCGGTAATGAAATGCTTTTTAAAAAAATTTTACAGTTAAAAAAAGAACTCGTAACCAACCATAAGTCAGTATTATCGGTTTTAAAGATTATCGCTATAAATAAAACTGTCTTTGTGAAAATGAACCTGTGGAACCTCAGTGATGACAGATGGCATGAGCGAAAAGAATAATGTTCCACCACAAAATAAACAGACACTGAAATACGCACTGATTATTGCTAGGCTAAGGCACACACGAGCAGCCAAACCCCACCTTTCCTGACGTTTGTACCTTTCGGTCCATCTTTCCATTTGGATCATTTGGACCTGAATGGAACGTGAAGGTTAAATCTCTCAGCGTTTCGGTGCTTTGTGCTTACACAGTGTTTCCAGCTCAGGAGCCACCATGATAAACAGGAGTCATCTATCTTTCCCAATGAGCGCAGAAGGAGAATCTCGCTTGCACTCTCATTTCTGCGGGCCACCCTCGTGCTGAATTACATGTCACTTTAAATAGGCTGTTTGGCCGGGATGATGGGATGGCAAGTGTGTGAGAGAAGAGAGAAGAGGGAGAAAGAGAGAGAGAGAGAGAGTCATAGCCAGCAGATGGTGTGTAATGTCATACATTATCAGAACAAGCAGAGGCTCTGAGCCGCTCTGGCGAATGCACTGACATTTGTGTGTAATTCAGAGTAGGTGTGTATAGATGCCACGGGAATATGGCGAGCATTATTGCTCATCACGATCTGTGCGAGAAACTCATGATTGTGGCTGAGAGCTCATTTAGCACAGCACGCCACCGTCTGACGTTATATTCCAGGTGATTTTACCACGTTCCTCCGTGCAGGAGGTGGCCATTTGTTCATGCGCCTGTTTATGAGGTTAACAGCATGTGGAAAACATCCTGCCGTTGTGTACGATGATAATAAAAAAAAAGACATCTGTGCTGAATGAATAATCAGGAGGGCTGGTGTTTGTAAGCACGAGCGCCTCGATGGCTATCTATCATCAGGGGTTTTCATTCTGTCTTTGAATCGACGCACATGCAGCAGGTCCTATCATTCTTCCATATTATTTCATATTACATCATTACATCATTTATCTTATGACTCTAGAACAGTGTGCAGGACGTTTCTCGCCAATCAGGTGCTTGTTCAGATCCTCGAGCACTGCAGCTAATCCAGAACGCAAACCTCTTTATATTCTTCTTAAAGCCAGATTTAAGCAATCGTTTAAGATTATTACTGATCACACTGTATGAGGTTATTGTAATAAAGTCTGGGTTGAAATCTACAACACTGTGTGATAGCAGGCTCTAACCATAGACCTGCGATTAAAGAAAAAATGACACTGTGTGTGTATTGTATGTCATCAATCAGCGTGATCCAGAGCCTCTAGAATGACTCGACTCGACTCGACTCACCACGAGGAACCCGGGTATGGAGGCCGGTCTTTGTCCTGGATGGAACTTCTCCTGATTATCTGAACATCTCTGTGTCTTTCTTTAATAAAAACCAGAGTGAACAGAAGGCCTGAACATTAATAAATGTGTTTGCTTCTTCTGATCTGTTTACTTCTGTATCAGCACTGACTCCCGGTTCCTGGCACCGCATTCGCTTGTTTTTATCTTTAGACTCGAAACGATCTGCACTAACATACGGACACGCGTGATTACCAAACAGACCAACGGACACGTCTGCACGTCTGGATAAACACAGCAAGAATAAACGTTCTTCTTCTAATCACTATCGTTTTCACGATGGTCAGAAAATAACTAACGCTTATTTTATAGCAAAGGAGTGTCATTTCACAGTGAGAAAGAAAAAAAAACATACAGTGAATTAGAAAACAATACTAACAATAATAATAAATGAAAGAAAGAGAAAATAAATTAAAAAATCATAAGGAAACACAGAAGAAATGAAGAAAGTCACAGGTGTAGTTGCTAGGAAAAAAAAGTCAATTAAAAAAAGGAAAAGAAAAAGAAAAGATAGAAATAAATGTAAAGTAAATTCTATGCTGTTTGACTTGTTCAGGATGTTCACACTTGCAATATGTGTGTGTGTGTGTGTGTGTGTGTGTGTGTGTGTGTGTGTGTGTGTGTGTGTGTGTGTGTGTGTGTGTGTGTGTGTGTGTGTGTGTGTGTGCGGGCTTACACTCTCAGACACTTGAGGGAAGATGAATTTTGTATTGATTTCAGCTACTTGTGAAACACACACACACACACACACACACACACACACACACACACACACACACACACAAACCACAAAAACATCATTCACACCTCTGTTCATTTATCACACTGCAGTGTGAGGAAGAGGACAGTGTTTATTATTATTATTATTATTATTATTATTATTATTATTATTATTATTATTATTAATAGTAGTAGTAGTACACTGCTGTATGACTTTTCACACTGTACTGTAGTGTGTTCATTACATTTACCACAGCAATGTTTTATTTATTAAAGAATGTCACACTTTTTATCCATTTATGGTTACATTTAACATCGTGAAACAAGTCAGTTCCTGTTGTCACTTACGTTATAGCAGCTATAAACAGTCGTTCCCTCACCAGCTTCTATAAGACTGTTAAAAAGCGCTGATAAACACGTTTCTCCTTACAGGAAACGTCACCATATCGATCGTCATATAACGATTACACGTTTGTTCATCTGTTCATCATCAGTAGAGCGTCCTCTGTACACGTCCCTGTGAACGAGCCGTCACTATAGAAACCATACCGTATTAGAACGAGCGCATTATTATAAACCCGCGATGGCCTCGGGCTCTGAAATATATTCTCCCTGAGTGGTGATGTACACAGAATAACTCTGTATGTTACCGTTTAATTGCATCGGAACTCTAATAAAGGATCAGGTATTACTCTGTGATGAAATAAAATCAGTCGTGCAAACACTGATATTAAGCGTTTAAAGCTCAGTGTGAAGTTGAAGCAGAGAGAACGTGACAGGTGAGGTATTCATTTAGCCTCAGGTCTAATCTGATTAGATTTAGATTAGATTTAGATCCGTCAGACTCCTACACGCTTTCATCAAAAGCTCATCATTTGGGAACCGATGATTTTCCTCTGTTTAATGAACTTTTTTTTTTTTTTAGTTTAGTTTAGAAGCTTTAAAAAACACAGTCTCTGATAAATGACCAGAAAGAAGTGTTTAAAGATTTAATAAGAGCGTTTCTCACACTACTATTAATGAGGATCAGCAGCGCAGGAAAGTGTCCATGTTCCATGTCTGATAAATACGATAATTTCACATTTGTAGGTTTTGGTTTGAATACAGTTTCTGAGGTTTCTGGGTGAAAAAAGATTATAAAGCATGTATATGTTATTATTTTTTACATTTTCAGTAGCGACTAGCTTAATTTAACATAATTCCCGCTAGTAATTCAACAATGCTAATTCTAATGTATCTGCACGCCTCACAACAATCACAGTAAAGTTGAATCTATGATAATCTAATCTAATCTAATCTAATCTAATCTACCTAAGACTTATTACTTCAATGTCTCATGATATATTAATTTAACATAATTTCTACTAATAATTTTACATTGGTAATAGTTACCTGCTATGAGCAATGTGAAATTAAGAGTAGAAATGATTCATTTATTAACTTGATGTTCCTATTAGTTATTAATGTAACATTTTGTATATGATATTTATTATTATTATTATTATTATTATTATTATTATTATTATTATTATTATAAATGTGTAATGATCTGAAAATGGCCTCCTTGTTACAGACAGAGTCGTCTCGCACCGCTGAGCTAAAGTGCCAATTATCCTGCCTGCAGAGCGAGAACGCCGGGCCGGGAAATGATTCTGAATTTGATTTATCCATTTACACAAAACAATTTGTCTGCCAGACGCCTAAAACGTGTTATCCTTCCTCCCAAAACAAAAACATCCAGTACAAGCGCTAAAGACTTTTCCATTTTTCAGCCATTTCCAAACTCAGTGTTAAGTGAGGAGAGCGTAATTTGTTTTAGAGCGTTAAACGCAGCGCTCCCTTCGGGACAGACGGCGAGTGGAAAATGGCTCCCATTACAGCCGAGGACGAACGCTCGAGTCTGCAGTGATGAATGAAAATTCACTTTTACGCTTTGCTTGTCTTCTTCTTTCCCTCACCGTTTAGGGGCATGGAGGAGAGAAAAAGAAAGAAAGAAAGAAAGAAAGAAAGAAAGAAAGAAAGAGGAGGTGTGAGATGGGAATTCATTGGCTGGATGGGCGGATCTGCCTGATAAACAGCAGCGGATGTGTCATTTATCACGGAGAACTCCAGGGAACCGAGCGTCTCTGAACTAGCGGAGGAAGAAATAGCTAACTTTCTCACAAGGGCAGATAAAGGGGGGGAAAAAACGGAGTGCTAAAGAAATGTGAAGAATCGGGAAATCATGACGTTTATTGGAAGTCAGCTTCGAGTCTTATGTTTACTGATCTGTTGAAGGACGGACGAGCGAACGAGCGACGTGAGCGAATAAAGAACCGGAAACACTGACGTTCTGTGTGGAACTGAAATTATTAGCATAAATTTCAAAACATATATCGTCGTAACAAGCTTTCAGTGCTTTTCAGAGTTCTGGATTCTGATTGGTCAGTAGGTGTTGATTAATTGTCTATAATGCGCTCGTTCTAATACGTTATGGTTTCTATAGTAACAGCTCATTCACAGGGACGTGTACAGCGGACGCTCCACTGATAATAAACAGATTTATATAATCATCGATGTGGTGAAGTTTTCTGTAAAGGGATTTTAAGTTTATGTAACGTTTATGGAAGGAGTCTCCAGTGTCAGCGCTTTGTAACAGTCAGAGGTGAAGCTGTAACTTTAAGTTTCCTGACATCTTCAGGACAGAGGAGAATAGAGAGAGGGCTGGTGAGGGAACGACTGTTTACAGCTGCTATAACGTAAGTGACAACAGAAACTAACTTGTTTCACCGACATTAAATGTAACAATAAATGGATAAAAAGTGTGACATTCTTTAATAAAGAAAAAAAAATCTTCATGTTGGTAAATTGCTGTGACATAAGAGGAATAACACACTCAGAGACATGCTGTTATAGGAAAATAATCAAGTTCCAGGGGATAGTAGTAACGCCACTTACTTATTGTCTTACAAAGCTAGCTAGTTAGAGAAATAGAGAGATAGATAGAGAGATAGATAGATAGATAGACAGATAGATAGATAGATAGATAGATAGATAGACAGATAGATAGATAGATAGATAGAGAGATAGATAGATAGATAGATAGATAGATAGATAGATAGATAGATAGATAGATAGATAGATAGATAGATAGATAGATAGGCAGATAGAGAGATAGATAGAGAGATAGATAGAGAGATAGATAGATAGAGAGATAGATAGATAGGCAGATAGAGAGATAGATAGATAGATAGATAGATAGGCAGATAGAGAGATAGATAGAGAGATAGATAGATAGAGAGATAGATAGGCAGAGAGAGAGATAGATAGATAGATAGATCTTTAAAAAGGTTCTTCCTTCGCTTCATAAAGGAGTGTTATTGGTACGCTCTCTACAAGGTTCCACGCAGAATGTTTCCTCCAGAGCGACAAAGCAAAGAGATGTTTATGGTTCTAGATCTAACCTTTTGTTATACGAGTGTAAAGGAACCAGAATGTGAGCCTGAGATCTTCTCACCTGTTGTCCTCAGGTTCTCCAGGTGTTTAGCTTCTTCCTCTCCTTAACACATGTTTAGAAAAAATATATAAACGTTCCTTAATGGTTCTCTCGATGGAACCTGGTCTGAAAGGGAAGCAGTCTGTCATGGGATCTTACGCAGAACCTTTCGGGAATCAGAGAAATCAGAGAATCTTTAAGGGTTCTAGAATTGAAGTCTTTTCTAAGTGTTTTAAGTTATTTATTTTAAATTTAATTACAATTTAATTATTCTTTTTTATTTCCTTGGCTTCTTTATTTATTAATCATCAGGGTTTTTTCATTTTCTTTTTAACATTTTAAAAAAAAGGTAACTTTATACAGTAGCTTGTCCTCTGAAGAGAGAAGAGAGCTGGAGGCAGCATGTTAAAGAAATATTATGATGTGATGTGATATTCTTCACATTTATGAAATGAATCTTGTTAATGGACAGCACGGAGAAGACGGAGAACCCGAAGGACCGATCACCCGGGGGGGCCGCTGATCATCTCAAACCCTGACTGGCAGCTAAACGGAGAGAGGGATCAGAACCAAACTCTCCAGAGAAGAAGAAGAAGAAAGAGTGGACTAATATGGGAGTGTCTTTGACTCGAAAGCTCTAATTCCCATCTCCCGCAGTTTCCTCCACACACACTCTCCAGAGAGAGCCAGAACTCCAACACGGTGCCGAGAACTCGGTCCCATTGTGCACAGCAGCCCGGCACTCACACCAGCTTAGGTCTCTCTCTGTCTGTCTCTCTCTCTCTCTCTCTCTTTTCATTCCATTCACGCACTATATAAATAAAACTCTCCTCCAATGTTCAACCTTTTTTATCCGGTTCTGTTCACACTACGCCTCTGGCCATTACCGCATCCCGACAAAGCATCTAAAAGGATTTCCTGAGTCTTAACGTTTGTTCTTTTTCTGTTCCCTCTGCTTCTTTGACACCACTCATTTGGTAAGAAGAATATACCCTTGCAGCAATGATGTAAAAAAAAAAAAGAAAAAAAGACTGGGTTGTTCAAAGGGAGTTCAAAAGCTACATCAGTATTTACATGGGGAAAGTTCCTGGTATTCAGAGTCGGGTTACGCACGCCCCTGAGTGTAGGTCAGTCACCTTTAAACACAAACACTCACCTGAAAACCCGGGGAATAAAAACGAGGTATAAAAAAAAATGTACTTTCTTCTTCGCTGTCAAATGCATTATGATCCATTATTACGTCGCATGAAAGCAATTTAAAAATGAAAAATAAAAACATTAATATGATGATATATGGACTAGAAGTACAGTAGGCGAGCAAAATAAATCAAATAGATCACGAATATATATTGCTGCATGAAGAGCCCTAGTTGTAATTTTCTCACTAATCACTGCAGGACTAAATGCGAAACCCGTACAATAGCACCTGATCCAGCTGCACATCCTGCTGTTTTACATTTTATTCATTTATTTATTTTAGATCGAGCTCTGACTCGGTAACAGTCGAGGTTATGATGGAAAATATAACAATAATTAAAGGTTATAATGGAAAAAGAACCTTCGGTGTACTTTAAAGCGACGATATTATTAACGAATGAACAAATTAATTAATTGATATTGCTGTATTTATGTATTTAATATTGCTCAGAGTTGACTTTTCATGCTGTTTTGGAGTTTATTTACAGCTAAAACACAAATGTGTAAATTTCAGCTGTCACTCAAGCCGAAGGAAAATGGAGAACTGGAGAATTTCGTATAAATGCAGAATCACGTACAACCTCAGACTTGTATATAGTGCAGTGGTAGCTCAGTGGTTAAGATGCTGAGCTACTGATCAAAAGGTCGTGAGTTCAAATCCCAGCACCACCACGCTGCCTTAACCCTCAACTGCTCAGATGTATAAATGAAATAAATGTAAGTTGCTCTGGATAAGGGCGTCTGCCAAATGCCATAAATATATATAGCTGTAGAATCATGTACTGTATAACTGAGACACGCCCCTGTTTTAGACGAACTCATACGCTCCCATGTGCGTAACTCCTGCCTGTAGTTACATCTGAATAGCGACATGAACAGTTCTGATATTAAATTCTCACTGGTTCTCTTCTCCTCATCCTCCTCCATCCTGATTAAAATCAGTTCTTGGTAGTGAGCTCAGACGTTTTGGACCCTGGTGCACGAGCGAGAAGAAGTGTGGCCATCGCATCGCAGTCTGGTCTTGGTGGAGACTTCCCTAATGGAGGAGTGAAGTGCAGATGCCCAGGCTTTGCGGTCAGTGTAATCGCGTTTCATTGCGAAACATTAGAGCTCCGTGGAGATTACACCGCGAACAGGCCATTAAACTGTCAGCAGCCTATCGATTTGAAGGACAGAGCAAACAGGAAGGCAACGTGTGAATGTCGGACACCGTGGAACCGAGCCGCGAGAGATTGCTCGGAAAGGGAACGAGATGTCCACTTAGGTAGGGCGGGGTATATTCTACAAGCCGTTGTATATCCAGCTCATGAATTATTGATGATGTTTTGGTTTGAGGAGTCGAAATTGGGGTGATAATCACAAAGGCGCATGAAAAACATCAATACGTGTTTAAAGCCTTTCTCTTCACTCAGTACGCGCCGATCTTTCAGCTGTTTGTTGCCGAAGCTCCTGAAAGGTCCTTGAAGAACCTTGAGCATTGTTTTGTGTTTAGAACATATATAAAAACTTTCATAAAAGAGAAACGTGCTTTGTGTGGACAGAAGTTAGCTTAGATTCGGGGTTAAAGGGCCAATTAAAGCTTCCTGCCACAGTTTGACCTCTGATGTGGTTAAGAGTCACAGCGCTGAAGATGTTCCAGCTTCTCACAGAAGAATTTGTGAAAACTGGATTTTTTCGAAATTAAACGAATAGCGCAGGCGGAAGAAATGTGTTCTTCAGTTCAAGGGCCATCTTTATTCTTCAGTTCAGAATCAAAGACTGGATTTGTTTTGCAACATCAGGTTTGACTGATAGACTTGATTTAGAGTTAGTTCCACATTTTAGGTCTCTCTTCTCCTCCACGTTCAGAATAAAGGTAAGGTACCATCAAAGGGGGCATCTTTAGTACCTTTACTCTGTATCTTTTACCTAGAAAGATGGATGCAGTGACTATTTAAAGGTCTAGGGCTATTTATTTAAAAATGTAATTGGAAATGCCGCGTGTCTACCTGCTGATAGTGGTGCGGTGGAATTTAGCCCTTGCTTCACCTCTACCTAATGCGAGCGATGCAGCGGCGCTTTGGTGCTTTAGTCTGTCCAGCTCTCTCAGATCAGATCGGCTTCCAAATCTTCCACTTTCATGCTAATACCCCCCTCAGATCGCTAGCTAGCCAAGTGCATGGCATTCTAAGACTTTGAGTCCAGCATTTGCACCAACATCTCCACTACGTGTACACTGGATTCCTCATTAGAACGATGCCTGCTGGGAAATAAGAAGTGAGAAACGAAGTTTAACTCAATTGAACTCCATTGTAACTGCGCTAACGATGAAAATTCAGCACCAGCCAACAAATTAGCACCTAAACACAACACAAATTTTTCAATATAAACATCTAACATGCTTCAGGATGGAGTTAACTTTAAAGCTTTACTCTAAAAGGCCCACTTATGCACCGTAAATCATTTTTAAAGGTCACTATATTCACATTTTTCATGAGACCCTAATAAACAAGGAGGGTTATGGGAATCATTTATTTAAATACTATGTACACCACATATTGCTTTATACTGTATTAGCAGGTTTAGTTACTATTTTAGTGTAAGGTCGATTCAAACAGTAATTTGCTTTGGAATTCTTCATTTTCAGACCTGTGAATATTACAGGTGAATCTCTTGAATACAGTACCTTCCCAGGTAAACCTAATCCTGTTAGAATAGGGCTTTAATCTAAATACATTTGCGTCGTAAGCCCTATTCGGACAGGAGTAGATTTAAAAGGTGACTTGGGGTAATTCCACCATTCGTACAGGCTTCGCTTCTCTGTCATTTTATTTCCCTCTGGATCGGACATGTTGCTGTTACAGACCGAATTACACACTGCTTTTTTTTGAAAAACTCTTAATTTTCGTCTCAACAACTCGGTGATTTTGCAAAGAGGCTCTCAGTTTTTCCTCAAAATGCCTGAAAGCAGAAAAATACGGCACGATTTATTTAAGCAAGTTTTCATCAATCGACCAGAAACAGAGCACGAGTACAAGTAACTGTAAACAGCACGGGTCATCAATCACCTCAGGAACGGAGAACACACACACACACACACACACACACACACACACACACACACACACGTGAAGGGTGTTTGGAGTTGTAACAGATGGGAGCAGGAGTCAGTCTGACATTTTCGCTGAGTCTCTTTATTTGCGCTAATCCACAATTCCCAGGAAGCTGATTACAAAGGATCCAATTAAAGCTGACCAATTAAAAACCAGGACATAATCTGCTTTCCGATCGGTCAGGCGGTCCTGATTAATTTTCTATAACAGCAGCTCTGACAGTGGCGCAGGTTTATATTAATGCGCTCGTTCTGATACGTTGTGGTTTCTATAGCAACAGCACGTTCACAGGGACGTGCACAGCGGACGCTCCACGTAATAATAAACTGATTAACAGAAGTGTGTAATTGTCGATATGGCAAAGTTTTCTTCAAGTAAAGAGACGCTTATGTAACATTTATGTATGGAAGGAGTCTCCAGTGTCAGACGTAAAGCTGAAACTTTCCCACAAGTTTTGCGACATCTTCAAGACAGAGGAGTCTGCGCTTATTCGCGGTTTCTCGGTAACTTGAAGAGAGAGAATAAAGAGAGGGCTGGTGAGGGAACGGCTGTTTATAGCTGCTATAACGTAAGTGAGAACAGGAACTAAGTCATTTTGTCATCATTCGTTTGTTGATATATTGCTGTGGTACAGGAGGAAAGAAAACCCTTGTAAGTCCTCTTCTTCACTCTCTTTGCTTATAAAACATCACCGAAAGTACTGAAGTACAGTGTTGAGAACATTCCTGCTGAAGTTAATCTCAGTATTAAGGCCAGAGAACAGAGACAGGGCAGATGTCGGCCTCGTTAATGTCCTAATCTGAGCTGCAGGCGTCTGTGACGTTAAACGAGAGCGAGTTATAAACCGTACAGAAACAAAAGCTGATATTATTTCGAGTTTATTGAAGGAAGAACAGCTGTGTGTGTAAAATGAGATGTATAAGAAGTCGAGAGGGAGCTGATGAATGTATACAGTAGAGTATTACGGTCTACTGAATTACACTTCCACGTCACACGCTCATATACGTCTGGACGTAAAAGAAACGTTAGACACGTGTGTATTGTTGCTGAGGGAACAGATCTCGAACTGACTGGAGTTTCTCCAAACGCACTTAACGAAAGCTGTACGCTCTCATCGCTATAAAGTGGCAGATCCAAGAAGCAGATGCTCTCCAGATTGTTTTAGTGATAAATTGTGATCAATGGCATCAAGCGGAGTACAGGAAATGATTCCGATATAAAGTCATTATCCTTATCTGGTTATTCAGGACTTCCTACACCGCCAGTCATTACTCATTTACACTCACAGACTTGTTGAGTCATTCTGAGATACATGGGTTTTTTTTGGGTTTTTTTTTAGTCTTAGTGAAATTCTTTGGGCTTCCACTAAACCATAAGCAGAATTTCATCTAAAACACGGACGTGTTTGAATCCCCTCACGCCGTTAATGAGTTCAGACAGACGATCGAGCGACACTTCAGATTAACCCTTACAACCCCGAGACTATTATCGTTGGGTTTTTTTTACAATCAGTGCAGAAATACAATTCACTTCCTCACCCAGATGAGGACGGGTTCCCTTTTGAGTCTGGTTCCTCCCAAGGTTTCTTCCTCATATCGTCTCAGGGAGTTTTTCTTCACCACCGTCGCCTCTGGCAGCTCATTGGGGATAAATTCATAAATTTAAAATCTATGTCCTGAATTTATATATTTCTGTAAAGCTGCTTTGGGACAATGTCCGTTGTTAAAAGCACTATACAAATAAACTGAACTTGAACTTGAACTTCACTTGAGTTAACACTCATACGTGTATTTTGTAAGGGAAAAAAACACTCGGTGTCACGCTGTTACAGGAAAATAATCAACGACAGGGTGGTGTGATGAAGCTGAGTTACTGTTACCACCACAGCGTTGATTAGTTTCCCATAACACCATGTCAGAGTGTGCTTATTCCTCTTACATCACAAAATATTCACCAACAATCGCATTTTATTATTTATTAAATAACGACATGTTAAACTATCCATTTATAGCTACATTTAAATGTTCATGAAACAAGTAAGTGATACCTAGAAATTGCCACTTCTACCCCTTTATCCTAATTTGTAACTATTACCTTCTGACTAGCATGCTAGTGATGCGCTAGTAAGCTAGTTTGCATTTGTTGCCAGATTTCAGTATCAGAGTCCTGATTTCCATCTTAGTGATTTATTAAATGACAGAGAAATATAACAAAAAACATACCATAAACCATGAAGCTAAGCTACCCAGGCTGCTAGTTAACAGCCCGCTAGTCCTCTGCTAGCAAAACGCCTTTCAGTATCCTGAGTCAGAGTCGGGATACTGATTTACCCTGACATTTCCTCATTGGTTTATTTAAACGTATCTGCACACAAACGTGTCAGTGTATATACACCGTAAATATTACTAACATTAGCTAAGTTAGCTAGCATGATTGCTAGATTGCTAGCATGGAGATTCTCAAGCTAATATTGCACAAATGCTTCCAAACAATCACGTCAGAGATTAGAGGATTAGAGGATTAGAGGTCAAGCAAGACGTCGTTCATCACTAACACCAGCTAGGATAGCTAGCACGGTTTCTAGCTTAGCATGAACCATTCCAAAGATAAAACTTTACGCATATTTTGCGATACATGCTGAAACGATGATGATTTTATGACGCATTAATATCCGGTGTATTGTTTTGGTCAGTTATCAGGTCGTTCCAGTTCCACGTCAGACACTAGAACATGAAAACTGCTCATACGTTTCATTTTTATCTCCTATGTGCTGTTTTTTCTGAGTCTTTCTGACTTTCCCTCGTGTCCGAGTGTGAAAGTAAGTACACCATTACGTCTTCAGCGCGGTTTCAACCACTAATGTGCAGCTCATCGCTGCTCGTCCAGTGGGAACGGTTCAGCTCTCAACAACAACAACAACAACAACAACAACTGCGAAGAGAGAAACTTCAGGTTATCATTAAAATGTGTTTCTATAACAGATCCGCAACGATAAAGACACACCGAGGTGCTGAATGAATCTAACCAGATAGGAACATGCACCGTTGTGGTATATACTCTGCATATAACGAGCTGTTACTATGGGAACGATAACGTATGATTGTAACGAGCGATATGACTTGCAGCTGTGCTACTGGTGAACAGATAAACGTTATGTAAATACGGTGTATATATTTATACAGTCATCACTATTCAGTAGTAATGAAAGTGCTGTTTCTTTTCGTTTTTTCGTTCACACACCGAGAAGTGAAAATCCGGCCGCTTTTCTCCGAGAGAAACTTCAAAGTGAGAGAGGAGAGATCCTCCGAGCTGTGAGACGTGCTCTTACATTATTCAGTTGTTTATCTGAAAACACGGGAGAGTTAAACACACGCTTCATGTGCAGATACACACATATCTAACTCTTTATTTTCTTCCAGACGGAGTGTATGACGTGGAAGTGTAATTCAGCAGACAGTAACACTCAACTCATTCTCTACCTCTGAAAGATGAATATGAGAAGAGAGTTTAGAATTTCAGCTTTCTATTTCCTGGTATTTATATGTAGACGTGTTAAAGATTGATTGATTGTTTAAACAATAAATAGCTCTGAACATCTGCTCTTGGTTTTTAGCCTTCAGTTTCACCTGTGAAGGCTGCATTTGTTGTTAAAAAGGATAAACCGACATGAAGATCAGAGAGCTGTCTATGGGAGAAAAGCAAGCCGTTTTGAAGCTGAGAAAAGAGGGAAAATCAATCAGAGGCACTACACAAGCATTGGGTATAGCCAGTACAACAATGTGGAATGTCCTGAAAAAGAAAGAAACCTCTGGTGTACTGAGTAACAGACACCGAACGGGTCGGCCAAGGAAAACAACAACGGCTGATGACAAACATTGTGAGAGCTGTGAAGAAAAACTCAAAAACAACAGTCAGTGACATCACCAACCTCCACAGGGCAGGGGTGAAGGTATCACAATCCACCTTTCCAAGAAGACTTGGAGAACAGAAATATACTGTAGAGGCCACACCACAAGATGCAAATCACTCATCAGCAGTAAGAATCAGAAAGCCAGATTGGAATTCACAAAGAAATACAGAGATGAGCCACAAATGTTCTGCAACCAAGATGAACCTCCACCAAAGTGATGGAAGTGTGGAGAAAGAAAGGATCTGCTCATGATCCAAAACATACAAGCTCATCTGTGAAACATGGTGGAGGTAGTGTCACGGCTCGGACTTACACGGCTGCTTCTGGAAGGTTCTCATTAATCTTTATTGATGATGGAACTCATGATGGTAACAGCAGAATGAATTCAGAAGTTTACAGGAACATTCTGTCTGACAATTTACAGAGAAACGCATCCAAATGAATCAGGAGGAACTTCATCATGCAGCAAGACAGCGATCTAAAACACACTGCCGACTCAACAAAGGACTTCATCAGGGGGGAAAGTGGAAGGTTTTAGACTGGCCAAGTCAATCACCGGACCTTAACCCAACTGAGCAGCATTTCACCTCCTGAAGAGGAGACTGAAGGGAGAAACCCCCTCCGAAACACACAACAACTGAAAGAATCTGCAGTAAAAACCTGGAAAAGCTTCACAGAAGAAGAAACCAACAGTTTGGTGTCAGTGAGTCACAGGATTCACAGGACTTATCTGTTCCTATACTTTTGCTCACCTAAGATTAACTTCAGCAGGAATATTCTCAACACTGTACTTCACCCTGTGCATGGGAAATAAATGAAAATAATGTATTTATGTTCTTAATTAGTATTTAAAAAAAAACATTTATATTTATAAATAACAGCATTTATGTATTTATTAATAGCATTTTATATCGTTTTATAAGTACATAAGTAAATAAATAAATAAATAAATAAATAGCAGAAGGAAACTGTGAAAATAAAATAGAAAATATTCATAAAACTTAACAAATAAAATTGCATAATTATTTAATTTAAAGAAATAATAATAAAAATAAAAAAGCCACCTCTTCTGTAAAAAAGCAGCAAAGAAAGAAAATCCTTCAAATTGAACCTTTAGCTAAAATATGTTATGTCTATAATTATATTTATAAATTTTAGTTATAATGTTGAAAATTATATAAACTTTAATTAGTGTTTCTGCAAGTAATATATATATATATATATATATATGTGTGTGTGTGTGTGTGTGTGTGTGTGTGTGTGCTTGTTTAATTAAAGTTTCTAAAAGTAATATTTATTTGTTTTATGCCATAATATGTATTATTAAATACAAAAAAAGGACAAAAAAGCAAACAAAAACCATTAAAAAACCAAAAGCTTATGTTTACTCACACACTCTGTTCCAGTTCAGGTTCATTAATAACTCTGTGTGTGTTTATAAATGCTATCTATAAAATTAAAAACTCACTATTTTAGGCACATGTGAGGAAACAGGACGCTGCTGGAGAAACGGAATTTGCTCTGAACGGTAATGTGTGTGTGTGTGTGTGTGTGTGTGTGTGAGTGAGTGTGTTGTTGTGTTTCACTCGCAGCTGTATGACACACACCACTGAAATCTCTGGTGTGTAATTACTGTCCGTCCCGTAAACACCGTGACCATCGTGTTTACTTTCTGCGCTAAACCATCTGGGTGTTTACAGCAGGACAGAGTAATCGCCTCCAGTCCTGTAGAGAGATACACAAACAACAGATAACAGGAACAGGAAGCTGAAATTTATCCACAAAATACTGCTGCAAATCACGTTTACTTAGCAAATGCTACTAAACACGACATTAGCATTAGCTACTAAACACCACATTTACATTAACACATTACAGATAGTTACTTGGCTTAACACTGCAGTAGTGTTAGCAAGTAATGCTAAACATCACATGATGTAACAATGACTTATATGACTTGAGTTAAAATAGCTTTAACAAATGTAGTTAATTACTACACGTCAGGGTTTGTGATAAAATGCTACTCAATGTAGTTAGCTACTAAAATTATTTGATAATTTAATGACATTTTTTTATCATTAACAAAATACCTACATGGAAAATGAAGTTAATTACTTAAATAAGACAAGATGGACAGGTCTTTTATTGTTTAAAAGCTGTTTAGTTTAACGAGAAGCGAATCACAGTGCTTGAATCAGTGAATCTTTCAGTCATGACCAAGTGTCGCTCATCTGTTGTTCAGTGAATCAACGTTTGAATCATTAAATCTTTCCGTTATGACCGAGATTCGCTCCTCTGACACTCAGCGAATCAGTGAATCATTTGGTCATGGCCGAGATTTGCTTCTCTCGTTCAGTGAATCAGTGTCTGAATCAGTGAATCTTTTAGTCGTTGTTGAGAGTCACTCGTCCCTTTCATTCAGTGAATCAGTGAATCAGTTGAGTCAGTAGATTCAGTGAGTCTCTTTCAGGCTAATTTGATTGGAGTGAATCTTTTTCTAATCTTGGCTGCGATCCACTCCTCTGAGATTCAGCGAATCAGTGTTTGAATCAGGGAATCGTTTTAGTCATGACCGAGATTTCCTAATCTCTTTTCCGACATGTCAGCATTTGAATCAGTAAATATCTGGCTAAGTGATTGACTCAGCGAATCACTGTTTGAATCAGTGAATATTTTTGGTCATGACTGAATTTCATTCCTCGCTAACTCAAAGGGTCATTTTTTTCAATCACTGAATCATTCAGTCATGACAATTCTCTCCTCTGTCATTCAGTGAATCAGTGAATCATTTGAGTCGGTAAGTTCAGCGAGTCTCCTTAAGGCTTTCGATATAATAAATTAACACAAAATAGCAACAATTATTAGCTATTTAAATTGCTCACGCTGTTTGTCATAGATCATGCAACTGAACAAATCTGTGAACGAATCATTTAACTGAACTGAAATGACTCGGGTCATTGAAAAGAGTCAAATGTTTCATCAGTGATACAAAGCTACAGAGCAAACTAACTGACTCTCATTTGGAGTGACAGTTTGAACAGTCGGGTACATTGATTTACTGTTCTGTATTAATTATAGAACCATGTTGTCAGCTTCTTTAGCCAAAAAAAAAAGATTTACATAGCACAGAGACCGTGACTTAACCACTAACACTTCTCCGCTTTAAAAGCATCGCTACACAATGCTGCTGTGTGCCAGACGTGAGCTAAATTATTCATGTAACACACACAGATTTTTCCGCCGTTCCAACGTGTCCGTGTAAACGACTCAGCGTAATTCCAGGGTGAAGAAAGCGTGTGAGGAAACTATCATTATTATTGGTCTATTGAAACGGCGCTCGCTGCTTCCCCTGGAGGCCGTGCAGTATTCAAATCAAAAGAAAAAAACATTTGCTGTAGGAGAACGTAGGAGAGGAGAACATCTCGTATTCGCGTAAGGTCAGCAGACCTCAGGATATTGCCCTTGCAAATCAACAATGTTCAAAAATGGGTCTGAGAGCTCAGAAGGACTGGAGAGGAGAAAAAAAAACCTGAATGATTATATAATACAGTGCATTAACGTGCTGCTGCGTTCAGCTAATTGCTCTTGCGGAGAGAGAGAGAGAGAGAGAGAGAGAGAGAGAGAGAGAGAGAGAGAGAGAATACTATTTCAGAGTAAAAGAAGCTTGGGCTGATAAAGATGGACCTCTGAGTAATGCTGTATTCTTTGAAAAGTTTTCCAGCAGTCCATTACTATTGATGGATGAAGGGTAGAAGGGTGCCAAAACTTTGTGCAGGGCAACAGATGAGCCACATTCAATAACTGCACAACTAAGTGACCAAGTGACCTATGTGGTAAAAAACAAAAAAATACAATATGAGATATATACTAATGTAGAAGAGAACCAGGTGCTAACGATAATCAAGGGGCGTGGCCACGGCGCAGCCGGAACAGGAAGTGAAGAAAAGCAGGGAGTAAAAAAATTTCGAACGGTTTTAAATAATGCAGAGTTTCCTAATACAAAAAAACTATAAACGTTTTTAATTGTTAGAATTAACTTGTTAGCTAGTTAGTAAGTTAATTTACATTTAGAAACATCTAGAACCTAGCATGTTTATTAGCTGTTGTTGTTGTTGTTGTTGTTTGTTTTGTTTTGTTTTTTACTGGTGGTGTGAAATCTCCCAAATAGCTCCATAAGATCTATTAACCATAATTTTTAACTGCTGAATTTGCTTCTTAGATGGCTAGCTGTCTAGTTAGCTAGCTGGCTAGTCAGTTTTAGACAGAAACTTTCTTGATAACTAGCATGTTTATTCATTTAGTCATGTTTTGTTAAACTAGAAAACTGCTCTGAAATTTATGTAGCATATATCCCATAAACTGTTTTGACTGCTAACGTTTGCTTCTTAGCTAGCTAGGTAGCTATCTGGCTAATCAGAGTTAGCTAGAAACCGTCTTCGATAATTAGCGAGTTTGTTTGTTTTGTAGTAAAGGCATTAAAATAAAAATCGACCTAAAAACAGGCTGTTCTCTGGAGCTGAACTCAAATGGAGACTCACTTCTCCGACTTAATCCCCTATTTGCTTTTTCAGTCGAGATCAAACAGCCGGAGTAAAAGGTCGTCTGGACTTTATCTCGCGGCTAACAGATCTGTCCTGCGATCTTAAACCATCACGAGTGTGTTTGTAAAACTCGATTAGTGCAAGTCTGAAATCCAGCAGCGAGTTTTAACACGTTCAATAATATCCCGCTGAGTGTATGAATCAAAAATAAGTAAGAAGTGAGAATCTCTGTCTCACACACACACACACACACACACACACACACACTCACACACACACATGTTGCCGAAGGTCAACTTAATTAAAACCATGGCTCGTTAATTAAACATCTGTGAAGAGTTCGAGCGCTCTGTGGAAGGAGAAGATTCCTTTTTTCTATTAAGAAAACCTTATGTGTCATTTTACAACGTTAGCAAGATCTGTATGTTGTTACATGCTAATTAGCAACACAAAGATAAACAAAAAGAGCTTAAAAGCAAAAGTTACGTTCCCTTTAGCCCATGTGTGAGACTCTATTGTCTGTGTCTGGAATTTGGATCTTTAATTTTACTCCAAAGCTACAAGGCTAATACAGCTAGCTAGTGTTAATGTTAGCTAGAAAATTTCTTCATAACTAGCATTTTAAAAAAAATTTGTTTTAGTGTTTGTAGCCATGATAACTAAAACATTGCCCAGAAAGTTAGCTAGCTCCATAAGGTATATTTTTATTTGCTAGTGTTACCTTGATTATTAGCATGTTTATTTGTTAAACTAAAAAAAAAAAAAAAGCCCAAATAGTTGCCTAGCTCTATAAGGTGTACAAACGATATACTTTCAAAATTATTAGTGTTATAATAATTAACGTGTTAGCAAGCTAGGTAGCCAGGTGGCTAGTTAGCATTAGCTGGAAATCGATAACTTTGTTATAGTGTTCTTAGTAGTGGTTTAACCTAAAAATGGTCCAGAAAGTTATCTAATGCCATTAAATACATAAACCATAAACTTTCAACGTATAGTGCTTGATAACTAACAAGTTAGCTGGCTAGTTAGCGTTAGCTAGACACTTTCTTGCTAACTTTTAATTTATTAAAAATTTGTTTTTAATAGTGGTGTTGAACTAACAAAAAATAGCCTGGAACATTTGCAAGCTACCTGAGGTAATATATATAATATATAATTATATATATAATATATAATATATATACTATTTTGACTATTAGAGTTAGCTTCTAGCTAGCTAGGTTGCTAGCTGCCTAGTTAGTGTTAGCTAGACCATTTCTTGATAACTAGCATAATTATTTGTTTTTAGTAACAATGTTAAAACTCACCCAGGAAGTTCCATAAGGTATATAAATCTATAAATTCTTTTGATCATTAACATTAGCTTGTTCCCTAACTAGGTAGCTAGCTGGTTAGTCAGACTTAGCTAGAAACTTTTTTGATAATTGGCATGTTTATTTGTTTTCTAGTAATGACAAAGAAATAAGGCATTTCTTAGGAATTTCTTTCTTATTTTAAATCACAAACATTAGCTTGTTATTAGCTATCTAGGTTGCTAGCTGGCTAGGTAGTGTCATCTTGAAAATGTCTTGCACATTTATTTATCTTTAGTAGTGGTGTAGAACTAAAGAAATGACCAGAAATGATCTTAGCTTCCTCTGTAAGATATATAAAGCATGATAGTGTTAGCTTGTTAGCTGGCTAGTTAGTGTTAGATAGAAACTTAATTGAAAGCTAGCGTATTTATTAGTTTCTAGTAGTGGTGTTAAACTTTATAAAATGGCCGGAAAGTTAGCTAGTAAGTAAGCTAGTGAACTAGTCCACGATGGAGATGAATTAAGGGTCCTTTACTCATACCTGACTTCTTAAGGTGACACAGGCCCTGTTCACACCTGGTCTGGAGTGATACGGTTGAGACGCACAGCCGTTCACACCTGGCATTATAAACGTGTCTCCTGTGAGCACCTGGTGAGTGCTGGTTTCACCCAGGACTCACATTAATACCAGGTCTGAGCTGGGTTTTAGCAAAAGAGACAAGTGTTGCATGATGGCTGTTTGATGATGGTTGTGCTGTTTGTGTTCCCCGGTGTGTAGATCCAGGAACTTGTAGGATTCCACCTCCTGTTCTACCTCCATGCCTGTGATCCAGATGGGGTGTTTTGTCTTCTAGATGTTTAACACTAGGTCTTATTCTTCCCCATAGAGTGTCATGTTGCTGATCAGTTGCTGATATGCTGAAGTTTTCTGTAAGGAGATGTCTATTTTTGAACATTTATGGAAGGAGTCTCCAGTGTCAGCGTGTGGTGGCGGGGGGCGTGGTCGAGCGTCAGCTGTGGACAGAGAGGAGGCGGGTCGAACCGACAGGTAACACCCTGTGTTCAATTCTCACCTGTGTTGTATTAGCGCAAGTTTACTTAAGTGTGTCTTTTTCTGCCTTCAGTGCCCTGTGACAAGCCAGAGAGAGAGAGCTGAGCAGCACAGAGCCATACATATGTGTGTGTGTGTGTGTGTGTGTGTGTGTGTGTGTGTGTGTGTGTGTGTGTGTGCAGAGAGTGAGATCAGCACTGAAACCCAACCCAGGGAAGTCTTACACAGCGCTTTGTAACGTTAAAGATTTTACGTTTTGTGGTTTCTTGGTAACGTGACAAGCTGCGCGAGGGAACGACTCTTTATAGCTGCTATAACATAAGGAATAACGTATGTTTCACGATATTAAATGTAACTCTAAACGGATAAAAAGCACAAGTATAATGATTGGTCAGTAATCACATTCACAGTAGCTCAGTGCGGTACAGTACAGTATCTTATTCGGTCGTACACGAGGAATTCGTAGAGCTTAGAAATCACTGTTACTGATCACTGAAATGACCAATAACGGTCTATAGTGTCTGAACAAAACTTCTGTGGAATCATTTTCCGAGCTGCAGGAAGGAAACAGCGGGGAGCGTACAGTATGTGTACACACACACAGTGCGGTCATTACGCATTAAAAACCTCTAATAGCCCCCCACACACACGTCCTCGCTTGTTTGCGAACAACACCAGCTTGTCTGTGCTGAACCCAGTCACACTGCTTTATAAATAAACCCACTTACAGAAAAGAGGATTAGAGAACGATTTTCCCGCTTCGTCCCAGGAGCTTGTGGGAGTTTGGCCTCACATCAGATAAAATCCGATGAGAAAACGAGCTCTGAAGAGGACGAGATTGAATTCCGTTAATGTGACTGATGGACAAACTTTATCAAACAAGATCCAGAACAACAGCTCTGTTGTATTTTTTTTTTTATCCACACCAACACACATCTGGAAAGGTTACACATCGCCCTCGCGATTAAACGAATATCTTGGCAGCTACAGTAGGTCTGTCTCAAATCTTTAATTTTATGATTATGACATGCGGTCGAGTGCAAAAGTTTGTACACCCCCGGAACGGAATAAAGCCAAAAAGATATTTAGTGAGAAAAATGGACAAATATCGTGAGTTAAGATATTAACAGTGAGGAAATTATATTCTTGTTATATTATTATATCACACA
The DNA here is from genome assembly GCA_023630585.1 of Cranoglanis bouderius. Classification (NCBI taxonomy): domain Eukaryota; kingdom Metazoa; phylum Chordata; class Actinopteri; order Siluriformes; family Cranoglanididae; genus Cranoglanis; species Cranoglanis bouderius. The sequence continues at coordinate 736,222 of CM042549.1, forward strand.
CACACATCTGTCTTGAAATGACTCCTTTTTGGAGACTGAGAGGAGGCACTTTGGTAGATACGTTGTGAAACAGAGGGATAATTACCTGTTTTTTCATTTATAAAAATCAATAGGGGGTGCACTAAATTGTAGCTTATTTATTTATTTATTTAAACGCACTGATGCATCCTCAACATTCACAGTTGTTGAATTCTGCATTCTGATTGGTCAGAAAGTGTTAATTTCCTATGATATCGTTTCTATAGCAACAGCTCATTCACGGGGACGTGTACAGCGGACGCTCCACGTAAACGGAACGATGATGTTTTTTGAAGTTTTCTGTAAGGAGAAGGAGTCTCCAGTGTCAGCGCTTTTTGTAACAGTGTAACAGATGTAACTTTACGTTTTTGTGACATCTTCAGGACAGAGCAGGTTCTTTGCGGTTTCTCTGTAACGTGACAAGCTGCGTTTTTTATTTTTTTTAAAGAATGAAGAGAGGCCTGGTGAGGGAACGACTGTTTATAGCTGCTGTAATGTGAGAAATATGTGTAATAAAATGTGTAATAAAGTGAAAACAGGAACTGACTTGTTTCACTGACAGACATTAAGCAAAACTATTGCAGTGTTTATTTTGCAGTGTTTATTTTAAGGTCTGGCGGTCATGATCTATATAAACAGTTGTGATGGGAATGGAGTTCCAGAGCCACTTCCCGAGCTCCAAGTTCCTCCTGATCGGCGAGTGGGAATTTTTTTTTTTTTTTTTTTTTACTCCAGTCTACTCCAGGCATTTTTCTCCCACCTTGTTAGGTTCAGGGTCAGAATGACCCAGAACATTTGGACCAGAATGTCTCTGTCTCTGTGATAGAAATATGATTTCTGAAATGCATGTTTAAGTGGATTTGAGTGGAACACATTAATCTAACATCATTTACTGTATTGTTCCATTAAAAAACGGTCACTTTGACCCAAACTGAAGATAAGCCACTCATTATGTTGATTAACGTCTCAGTTGGAAGCACTGAACCTTAAAATTCTCTCTCTCTCTCTCTCTCTCTCTCTCTCTCTCTCTCTCTCTGCCCTAGATCAGAGTGGCTGGTAAAATTTTAAATAACAAGAAGACAGCGAAGGAGGAAGTTAGAGAGAGAAATAACAACACGTTCTGACCTTCTGGCCGCAGGATCTCAGAGTCGTGCATGACTGACAGCTGAGATGTTTACACAGCGCGTGGGGAGAGAACATGTTCTCTTCTCCTCTCTCTGTCTTCTACACATCCCCCTGGCTCTCTGACCTGCTTCCAAAAATCATAACGATGACAAATTGAGGGCTTTCAGGGTCCGAACCCCTTTTTAAAGCTGTCATGTGCAATGTGGGCCAGAAACCCGAGAGACAGGAATATGAGATTCGGAGAGAAGGATTTACCGAGGCTGAAGAAGCCTAGTAGAAAAATTGGAAGGTCTGACTGAATCACCCCTGGGTATTGTTGGATCCGGGAAGTTTTGATTTCTGCACTTATCCCAGTGCTGCTAGACTTTGGACCCTATCTATATTAGCATTCTACAATTACATTATATTAGGGTAAGCCTCTGAGTAACTGATCAGAAGGTCGTAGGTTTGAGCCTCAGCAACATCAAGCTGACACTGTTTGGCCCTCGAGCATAGCCTAACCCCTTTTCCTCCAGAGCTGCTGTATCATAGCTGACCCTGTGCTCTGACCCCAACTTACTAACAAGCTGGGATATGTGGAGAATATAATTTGACTCTACACTAAATTATATCCAAAAATAAAGGTCTTCTTCTTCTTCTTTTTCTTCCTCTTCTTCAAACATCTCCTCGGTTTTTCTTCCACACTATCAAAACTATCAATTTTGTCCATGTTACTGTAGGGCTTAAATATATAAAGTTAATTACTTAGCCCACTGCTCTCCTATAACCAATGACGGAAATAGGTGCAGCGAAGGTTAATGCGTGTTTTAATGTATGATTTAAATATCTGACTCCATTTAATTGATTATCTGACTCCAATAGAATAATCTTCTAGTTAGTGCTAGAAGTGTTAGCACTCAGTGTTCTACTGATATTTACTCCTAAGCAGCTTCGAGCGAAGCTTTCATTAAAATGACGTTCCTACGTCAGAGACTTTCATGTAGCTTCTTTATTAAACCATTATTTTGTTAGCTCAGAGGTTTCTATCAATGTGCAAGCCTAGGCCTTTCCTATCTTACTTATCAGAGGTTCTGTTTAAACTTGCAAGTATCAGCCTTTACTTTTGGCTTGTCAGAGGTTGACCTTAAACGTGTCTAACGTATTATACGCTTTTAGTTTAAGAAGCTATTCTTAATAAGAATACCAAACATAGGCACAGAGTATTTAGAAATAGGATAACAAATGGATTTAATATGAGATCACAATTAAAAGATACATAAAATAGAAACAAAAGTAACTTACAGGATTACAGTCAGTGTCATGGACATAGGAAGCACGATGGAAAAGCATCTGTGGCAAAAGTCCTTTCGGATGTTACAAGCCTCCCTGATGTTATAAGCTTCTGCTGTTATAAGCTTTTTTTTCTCTCTACCAAGCAGATCCTCTTATAGCCTTGACCCTCATTGAAATGTATAGTGACCAGAATACCAAATGGAGATGAAACCATGTGTTTTAGGGCAGGGTGGACCCCATGGTGTTTTATGGCAGGGTTATCTCACTTTAAGGAACTGTATGTTAATGAAGTTCCCGAGAATGAGTTCATGCAAACCAGGGGGTGCCTGTGTGTGTGTGTGTGTGTGTGTGTGTGTCTGTGTGTGTGTGTAAAGAGAACATATTACAACATATATTGTAAATGTTATTTCCTAAACTATATGATATTTATGATATCACCACATCGTCCACCATGAACTATGGATACAAATGATACCAAACATGCCCTGAGGAATACTGTAATTAAACACAGTTTAGATAACCAGTCTTAGTTCACCTGGTATCTCTGAAACACATTCCTGATCATTTTAACCTTAATCACATTACTGCCACAATTTTAGAAATCTACTACATTATCAAGATCTCCTCCAGAACATCCACCCTCCTTTAATATCCTGGTTCTTCAGCTCCTGCTCTGGTGATAGTGGCCAAAAGGTGAAGAGCTCAAATCCCAAGAGGACCAGAGATCGCTTATCTCTGGGATTGGATCTCCAATCATCCATCTTTGGAAAGTGTTGGTACTTTTTTTTGAGTAAGAATTCTGATTGGTCAGATGGTGTTGGTTAATTTTCTGTAAGAACAGCTCGTTCTAATATGTTGTAATACATTATCGTTTCTATAGTAACAGCTCATTCACAGGGACTTGTACTTTTCCATAAAAAATATGGTGTGTTGTTCTTTAATGAATTTAAAAATGTAATAGTTGGCAAATTGCTTGGTACAAGTGGAATAAAACACTTGGGGACATGATGTCCTATGTGTTTTAACAGTGTTTTAGTGTCGTACAAGAGGAATAAAACACTATGAACACTTTAAAACAATTTGAATTCATGCTACTCATGCATTCTGATCTGAACTTTAAAGACGGGTACAAAGTCTTGCCACTGGAGTGTCATACAAAATAGTTTTAGATCTTCAAACGAAATACAACATAAAACAAAAGCAACCTGAGTAAACACACAATACTGGTTTTATTTATTTATTTATTTATTTTTATTGAAGCAAAAAAAAGTTATCCAATACCTATCACCAATGTGAAAAACTAATTGCCCCCTTAAACATAAAATCTGGTTGTGCCACCTTTAGCAGCAATAACTGCAACCAAACGCTTCCAATAACTGGAGATCAGACTTTCACTTACTTCTAGGACTAGGACTTACTCCTACGCTTTGGATCGTTGTCTTGCTGCATAATCCAGTTGCTCTTGAGTTTCATCATACGGACTGAAGCCCAGACATTCTCCTTTAGGATTTTCTGGTAGAGAGCAGAATTCATTTTCCTCTCAATTATTGCAAGCTGTCCAGGCCCTGAAGCAGCAAAGCATCCCATCACACTTCCACCACCATTCTTGACCTTGGTATGATGTCCTTTTTTGTGGAATTCGGTGTTTGGTTTACACCAGATGTAACGGGACCCCTGTCTTCCAAACAGTTCTACGTTCAACTCATCAGTCCACAGAACATTCTCCCAAAAGGTTTGAGGATCATCAGGGTGTGTTTTGGCAAAATCCAGACGAGCCTTAATGTTCTTCTGGGTTAGCAGTGGTTTTCACCTCACCACACTTCCATGGGTGCCATTTTTGCCCAGTGTCTTTCTGATAGTGGAGTCTTGAACAGTGACCTTTATTGATGCAAGAGAGGCATGTAGGTTCTTTGATGTTGTCCTTGGCTCTTTTGTGACTTCCTGGATGAGTAGTTGCTGTGCTCTTGGAGGAATTTTGGAACGTCGGACACTTTTGGGAAGGTTCACTACTGTGCCGAGTTTTTCCATTTGGAGATAATGGCTCTCACTGTGGTTCTTTGGAGTCCCAGAGCCTTTGAAATAGCTTTGTAACCCTTCCCAGACTGATGTATTTCAATCACCCTCTTCCTCATCATTTCTGGAATTTCTTTCAACTTTGGCATAGTGTGTTACTGGGTAAGACCTTTTAACCAACTACATGCTATTGAAAAAGTTCTATTTAAGTGTTGATTTGATTGAACAGGGTTTGCAGTAATCAGGCCTGGTTGTTTCTAGTCCAGCTGAACCCCATTATGAATGCAGTTTCATAGATTTGGGGAATTAGTAACTACGGGGGCAAATACATTTTCACACAGGCCCAGTCGGTATTGGATAACTTTTTTGCTTCAATAAATAACATTATCATTTAAAAACTGTATTTTGTGTTTACTCAGGTTGCCTTTGTTTTATCTTAGATTTTGTTCTGAAACAATTTAGTATGAGAGGATGGGAGTAAATATTTTTCACAGCTTTGCATGAAAAACTTATGTACAATTAGATCCTAAAGACTACTCTGCTCTCTTTTGAGGTAATAAATATGTACCTGTACCACTTTTTTCCAACAGTATTGCTTCCTGTTCTTGTTTTCTCATCCCCCTGAAAGATGGCGTTTGCCTTGGCTATGATTCTTGGATCCTAATAAAGAATCTCAGCACGTACCTCCAACTGCCTCAGGCTCCCAAATGTTACACTATCTTCCAGAGTCTTAAAACATCCGTCAGTGTGATACTACTCTCTTTCTTCATTCCATACTCCCTTCTCCATCTCACACACAAAACTAGTGTCTTGTTTACTGGTTCAAATCCAAACAGGGTTGAAACGACACATTTACAAGCAAACCAGAACCCAAAGCAAGGTCAGAGCTGAGGAGCCCAACGCACTTTTCCTCAAACGGCTCTGGGACGTCTTGAGATTTGAACCCATGACCCAGCAGAGAACATTAACCACAAAGCTCCCAACATCAAAAACAATGCTTGAGGTTAGGGTTGTGTGATTGTTGCACTAGCAGGATGGTTTTCAGCAAGTCAGTAGAGATTATACATATTTTTATAACGCAGCCACATCATAAAACGCGCTTTGGGATTTTTCCATTATATGGTTGAAGAAAAGCGAGAGATTTGTTTACAGTTTTATTGCTGCGTTTTCCCTAAAACCCAGTTTGTGATCTTTTGATTGGACACAATGTTGATGATATACGGAGTTCAACTTAAGGAAAATTATTTATTTATTTATTTTTGCATAAAATCACAGCACTGTGCTGAAATCAGCTGGTAACTCAGACCCCCAGTAGGTTATAAGCAGCTCGCTTGTTGTAACACTGGCACTGGAGGAACGTTTCCTTTAATTATGAAATAAAGTAGGACTCAGTAGGAAGCTGCAGTAATCGCGTGTAATACAGAACCTTAAGTGGTAATAAGCAAAGCTGACTGTGAGATATGTAAGTAATAAACACTGTGTGTTGTGCTGTTACAGTAAAATAATCAACAGCGGGGTGGTGTGATGACGCAGACTCACTGTATTTTCCTGTAACAGCACGCCCCCAAGTGTTTTATTCCACTTACACCACAGCGATTTGCCAATGATTACAATTTTCTATTTATTAATGAACATGTCATACTTTTTATCCATTTATAGTTATATTTAATGTCCTGTGAACCATGTTAGTTCCAGTTCTCGCTCACATTACAGCAGCTATAGGTTCTTGTGTCAAAAAACATAAAGTTACAGCTTTACCTCTGAATGTTACCAAGCACTAACACTGGAGACTCCTTCCATAAATGTTACATAAACATCTCCTTACAGAGTTCTTCTAAAAAGGACTCTACACAGAAGCTTTTTTTTAGTTTCCCCAAAGCTAAAATATCTTCATGTTCCCAGGGGAAGGACTGAGTGTAAAAGGACCGAGAACGTTCCCCTGAGAGTCGCACTCCAGAGACAAGTGTTATTTCCCAGAAAAGATGCAGGCTGTTCTTTTATTAAAAAAAAAAAAAAATGTCTTAGAACAAATTGGATATTTAAGGGTTATTCGCTTCTAAAAAATAAATAAATAAATAAATAAAGGGAAAGGGGGAAAAAAACTTTGTTGTTGGGTTCTACATAGAACCTTTTAAGGGACAACCAAAGACGCTCCCTGCAAAAATATTTTATTAAAAAACAAACAAACAAGGAAGTGTATTTTATGAAAGGTGAGCTACATTAGCCTTGTAGCTCCAGTGCAAAGCTAAAGAAAAGCTAGTTTCAGAAAATAATCTGGTTGGCCAAATCACTTAAAAAAAATAAATATGTAAACAAAACAAAATGAAGATGCACATTACAGATAAATGAATTCTAAATGTTCAATACCAATGTTAAAAATAAACTACTTTCTGTGTGTGTGTGTCTGTGTGTGTGTGTGAGACTGTTACTTTAGCCCCTGATCAATGTTTTAGGGCGGATAACACACACGGCTGTAGTATAAATATAGCTGGAGGAGTGCACTTGCTCAACGATTTTCTCTCGTTGGATTTCCTCGGCCCATCAGAACTTGCTTAGGTGGAACGGAGGTATCGATGTCAACGTCGCGTTTCGGCAAAGAGATATCGAGCCGCTTTGTCCTGCTGACAGAAATATTTACAGCGTTCCAGAGGAAAACGTGGCCTCCACTCGTTTAACAACGATCACAATGATCACCCTGATGCTTTCTGTAGTGCTCTATAGATCAGATTAGCAGGGAAATGAACGAGAAAGAGACGCTTCAGTAGTTCCTATAGAAGGTTTAGGGTCAGTCCTGATGACCTACATGAGGTTCGATTATCGAGTGCAGTTCGTCTGTTTTGCCCTCATTTACTGCTGTGGATTTGAGATCAAACATCAGAAGAGAAATGAATGAAGGATGGATGAAAGGAAACGGAAGCCTTTAAGGAAAAGCCGAATCACATGTTCTCCATAGATCCTCGTTATTCTGCATCAGTGTTTTAGCTTTACGGAAAATCCTTCGTTTCAGTGTTTCAATTTGTACAAATCGATGTGTATTTAGCTATGAAAAAGCAGCTACTGTTTTTATCTTCACAACAGACGTTCCTGACATCAGAACCTGCCAGAAGAACCCGGTGGTGCTGAGAGGAGCTGTCAGTCATCACTGGGGATGTCAAGTGTGTGTGTGTTTCATCCCTCAGAAGTGTCACACCTGAGCTTCTACATGAAAACATGATGTCCGCTGGGGGTCGTGGTGGCGGTGATCGTGGCGGTGATGGTGGTGGTGGAGCGTGGGGATGATGGATCAGGACCTCGGGCTGCTCTATTGACTGAAATGTTGAAGATATTTCACAGAGAAAAAAGGAAAGTTGAATTATCTCTGGAAAAGAAAAGACGTGTGAATGAACGAACCTGTGTATCACGCTCGTTTTGTCGCACGTCCGAGTCGGTGGTAAATCTCTCCACGTATAAATCACCTTTATGGCTCTGTAGAGCCTCAAACTGAGCGGATAAATAAAAGTGTCGCACGCATATATCTACAGCTTCATATTTTCTGAAGGAAGAAATAAGCCCTGCTGTGGCCGAGCTCATACTGCGCTGTAAAATTAGTGCTCAGAAACGCCAGAGTGTTCTGGAGGTGTGAAATGTTCATCTGAACCTCGAGAGGTTTTGTAATGGAGGATGTGGCCCAGAAAGAGCTGAGAGCTTCAGAAATAGCCAAGGTGTGAACAGGCTGAAGGATTACACCTGTGGGACTCTGCCAACAACATCTCACTCTCTTTCTCTTTTTTATTCCTCTCTCCTGATCTCCCTCGCTCTCACACTGACGTCCACGGCGACGAGATGTTATGGTAGCTCCTTTGTTTTTGCAGTACGGTAACTGAATATTTCATCTGTAAATACACTCCAAAACACTATGTGATGTCATTCAAGGACAATATTACATACATAAATATTACACTATAAAGTCAGAGATATAAGACATGGGATATCTAGAGGAGTGAATATTTTATGGATGAACTTGTGAATGAACTTAAAGTTTCTCTGCAGGCTTAGCAGACAAGAGCTGGGTCAGCTTATCCTTCAAACTGTGGGCACAATTTATTTACACTAGAATGCATCAAATAACCAAAAACTTTGGCATTATTTTATGAATTTGACTCAAAATAGTGTGATAAAATCTCCTAAAGACCCCGCACACTCTTTACAATTTCCATAACATTGATTTAGTGTCTCATGGCTTCATTAAGTTGCACTTAAGTAACTGTCACAGCACGATATAAAAAGAAATTAAATAAAATGCAAAATAACAGGGTGCACTGGATGAAGTGCTATTCTACGTGCTGCTGAATAATGAGTGTGGAAGCCATTTTGTTCAGTTAAACCAGTGATTAATGTGAGAATTACAGCTAGGACTATTCATGCAGTAATATATTAATAATATACAGTACTAGACTCTTATTATGCTTCTCATTCATATAACATATTCATAACACGGAGCTCGGAAAATCCACTTGGCCAGGTGCGTAACCCGACTCTGAATACGAGGAACTTTCCCCCAACATAAATACTGAGGTAACTCTTGAAGTAAGTGAAATGAAAGTATGGTTAATAGCTCGTATACTTGCTAATGGAGCGCTACTAATAAAACCACAAGGAATATAGCAATTAATGCTAATATCCATATTTGGACATGGCTAGTCGATAATCGTTTAATTTCAGGAGTATTTTGAATAATTACACAATGTTTTACACGATAATAAAAGAACTGCGTTGTATATTTATAGGAAAATAATCACCTTAGAGCTGGTAACAGTAACTCATTAGGCCATGCTTTCTTGTTGTTGATTATTTTCCTGTAAGAGCCTGCTCAGCTGTATTTTATTCCTTACATAGCATTATTGATTGTGACACAGAGTTAATTATTTTCTTTAGCTTTGCGCTGGAGCTATGAGGCTAATTCAGCTAACAAGTAATGGTAGTTTTAACTATTTAATAACTATAGAATCCATATTTAACAAATCTATCATCCCTATAACGTCCATCTTGTCTTGGATTATCCGTCTGAAATAAACAGACCACCGACTGCCTCACTTCACAGCGTAGTGGTTCAGGCTTTGGGGAAATGAAGCTGTCAGGAACCGTCTTTTATCCTCGACTCCCGAGTATTTTCCCTTCCCGAGCACCAAATCCCATTAGCTATCATCATATCCTAAACACTCGCACCCGTTATTAACCCTTCGTTCACACTGTGTTCACACTTCAGCAGCAGGAGAAATGGCCGTGGGACGGAGATGAAAGGAGGGATTTGGAGGAAGTTGGAGGCGGTAAAGCTGATCGACCGCGAGGAGGTGAATTGATTTGGATTGAGAGCGTGCAGTGAGGACTTCGTGTCTGTAGGTTCCCCCCCCCCCCCCCCCCATAATATTTTTCATCATAACAATCCCTGAGGTATAACAAGAAAGATACAGCTAGAGAGAAAGAGAGATTTTAAATAATAATAATAATTTTAAAAAAAAACATCAGGGCTTCTACATTTTTAAGAATGAAAGAGGAACACTGGGAAATCTTTACAGAACATGGAAGCTTTAATGTAAACACAGGACTGTTTAGCATTGTAGCTGCAGATGTATCGTAACCTCAGTATTGTAAAATGAAGACATAACCACGTTTGTTTGGGTTTTTTTATGCAGTTCTATCTGCCAGCCAATCATCATCATCATCATCATCATCATCCAGGGTGAAGATAACATGACGTGAACGTTTTATGAACAGTTTAAGGAAAGTTAAGTTTCTGTGTGTTCTGAGAACGTTATTACAATGTTGTTAGTAAAATATTCGACAGTTTCTAATAAACATAATATTTCTTCAATGTCCGGAAAATAACTACAGTTACAGAAACAGCATTTCCAGTTACACATAAGAAAAAACATAATATTATGATCGTTTAACGTTCCTACGAATAAAAACGTTGCAGAAAATATTCCACCTAAACGTTCGTCCTATTCGTTTTTATTATTCATAAAATATCAGTCCTAGAATGTTTCTGTAACTATTTCATTTGTAGGAGCGTTAAAGTTTCTTCGATGTTCTGAAAAAATAACAACGGTTTGTTTACGCAACATTTTCACTTACACAAAAAAAAACAAACATTACAAACGTTTGTTCAACGTTCCTACGACCGAAAACGTTGCAGAAATATTAGTCGTGTTCGTTTTTACGTAACGTAATTTTAGTTGTAGGAGCGTCGAAATAAACAATTCGTAATTGTAACGAATCAATCATTACTAGCATTATTCTTTTCCACCAGAATAATGTAATGGATCAACTTTAAACAACAGAAACAGAAGCGCACGCTTGGATTCGAAGCACCTTTTTAAAGGAGACGAGTTTTAAAGCGTGCCCGCATTATCTACCAGAACGTGTAGTAAATCGGATGAATCTGCAACGTTTAAAAATATTCTCCACCAATTACACTTTATGTAACGAATTAAAAGATGTTTAACACGTTTAAATGTATTCTCCAATTTATATAAGGAATTAGCTCGACTGGCGTGAAATATATCTATATATCTAATCAACACGTGTTGTGACCAGTTATAAATATACATCAGCCATGAAAGGGAATTCATGTAGGTGCACATATACATATAGATAATTAACTACAATGGATTATAATTAATTATGACTATGTATGTGGTCTAGATCAGCTTTTAGGATTAGCTGTAGTCTAGTTTGGACTTATGAACTCTAAAGAGGGAGTTTATCCTTCTGGCCACGAAGGAATAACCAAAGAAGTTTGTTATTAAAATTAGAGCGGGTAACCGAGACCTTATGCAGCTAGAATTGACTCATCACGTGACCAAACAGAGACAAATCAAGCGTGGGATAATAGATTTTAATAACTAGATGTAACTATGGATACACACGACTAACTCTAAGCAAAACATACATATGTACATCTATATACAAGGAAAGAAAAGGTATAGAGAGAAAGTAATGAAATAAAAGTGAATGGCAGACAAAAACACAACTAATTATCCTTTTTCAAAACCAGCAATGAACTTAAATCTCCTGTAAACAGGGGTACAATCTTAAACGCAGATATAGATCCATTAACTATACTTGCATGTCTTCTATTTGAAAGTTCGCACGAGGTCGTGTAGAGTTTGCTGGTTCGTTGTGCCGTTTGAAGAGGCGTGGGCCGTGAGGCGGTTGCATCTTTTGTCCGGGAGAGAGCGATCCTGGCTTCCTCTTCCCGGGGCACGTGGCCCCGGGGGAGAGAAACCAGAAAGAGTGTAGAAGTGAAGTTGAAGAGTGTGAGTGAAGAGAGTGAAGAGAGAGTAAGTGTGCTGGAAGAGGGACTGAAGAGAGAGTGTTTCAAAGCATGGTGTTGTTTTAAAGACAACACCAACACACACACCTCTTTGGGCTCTTGGCCAATCAGGAAGTTGGATTTGTTGGCGGGATGAACTCTCTTTGTCTGGTCTCAGACCTGGATTTGCATGTCCAGGGAGGAGCCGGTTTAAACCGTATTATGTGTGAAATTAAGAGAAAGCATGAAATAATGTATCCCATTGCAATATGATATGCATAATCAATCATGGTATCGCAAGACGATTAACTACATACCAAATTCGATGGACTTAAAAGAATAAAGAATATTACAAGTAAAACATGGTTACAGACATTTAAAGTAATATCCTAAGTTAAAACTATCTAAAATCATTATAGTTACATTATATAAACACACAATATGTGTAAACAAGATAGCATCACACTGTTTAGGCATCGAATAATTACATATAATTACATGTTACATTCAAAAGAAATTCTTACATTGTGTGTGTGCACGGGTGTGTGCTTTGTGTGTGTGTGTGTGTGTGTGTGTGTGTCTGAAGGGGGGGGGGGGGGTCGTGTCGCATTCCAATGGCATCTGGTGAAGAGGTTAGGTAAGGATTCACAGCTCAAGGAGACAGAGAAATTTCTTTGCTAAATCCAGGCTGATTCAGAAATCAGTTTGATACGTTCAGACGTTACATAATGTTCATTTTTATGCAACATAACAAAAATGGTTGGTTAATGAAAATGGTTGTTTACACAGTATTTCCGGTTACATAATAAAAAAACAAAAAACAAACACCGCTTTTAAAGTTTCTACAACTAAAGGAAAGAAAGTTTTCTACTTTCCAGTAACCTTCCAGAATCGCCATGTTACTGTGTGTAAACACATCATCTTCAGAACACCGAGAAGTCGAAAGTTCCTAAAGTTGTTTGTAAAACATGTTTAAAACGTTTATTTAACCTATAAGTCTTAGGAATAATCTCATAGTAGTAGATTAGCTTAATGGTTTCCATCACACTCCTAAAGATTTCCATTAGAAACACCACTAGAACATAAGAAGAACTTCTTTCTCATAAGAGGAACCATCAGGAACAACACTTTCCCATTAAACCACCATTACAGACCATCAGAAACACATTATAGCCCATTTTAGAAATCCCGAACAGTTTCCTAATGATTTTTTCCCCCAGCATGGATGTGGATGCTACAGTGCCTGAGTGTTTAAGTTCAAGTTTGGATAAAAATCAGAAGAGCACCAGCTGACCAGCTGGTTCTGAGGAGCGTACCGCAGGTACCACACGCCGTATTTAGAACGCAGTGTTAGCCGGGCAGGTGGAGGTTTATCCGTAACTTGGACGTTCTCTTGATTAGCATGCTAGTGCTGGTGCTTCACTTTCGAACGCAGCCGCTGGGAGACTAGAACTCGTCATTTTATTTATTTTTTTTATGTCTGCAGATTCAAAATGAGCATAAAAATATGGATTGGAACCTGCTGAGTGTTTATGCTTCAGCATGGCGAATATAATAAACCCCTTTTTCCAGCAATCCAGCACTTTTCTACACTAAATGTTTTTAATTACCATGCACTTACACTCGTTTATTTCTTTTCGCTGGTGCAAGTTGTTTTTTAAAAATTTTTTTTGTTGTTGTTGATGTTTTATGATGTTCATGACATTCACAGAACTCTCAATCCAACTGTCAATCAAATCAAATAAAGTGATGAGATGAACAGTGTGTGGAAAAGCTGAGAATTTTAATAAACAAACTTAAAAAAAAAAACAACCTCAGAGGTTTATTATTATAATTATAAATCTGTAAATAAACTAAAGCTAAACGAGATTTTAAACACAGCTAAAAATCCCATGTTGGGTTAAAACATTAATAATTAGCATTTTTGCTCATCCTGACCCACTATTAGTCCTCATTTCAAATAACATCATTAAAATATTATTATTATTATTATTATTATTATTATTATTATTATTATTATTATTATTATTGCATTAATTTTGTGTTTCACACTTATAATTTGTCAAAAAATCGATTTGAATTAATTCACTCAACCCTGTTACCCCTGCAAAATATCTGGAACATTCCACAACAGGAAGTTGCATCATCCGAATTTCCTGCAGATCACATGAAGAAGAAAAGTAAGAAAATTTCTCTCGTTCTTTTTTTCTGTATTTTCACTGATATTGTGAGATGTGCGTTCCTGTTACCCAAATTATAGACTGAAAGTAATTTTTATTTAAAAAAATAATAATGATTTTAAGTACATAATTAGAATGTCCTTAATGTCCTCATGCCATTAGCATGGCTGCTAGTTACTAACGTTTTTCTTTATTTGCTAATTCTACGCTAATAACAATAACGTTACTCGTTTAAGTGCAAAATGCAGCAAATAAACCAAACAAAATTAGTGGTAAACATGTTTTCTTAAAGGTTATAAATACACGTTTTATTAGATTTAATCATAAAAATAAAAAAGATTAGTTTAAGACTTGCAAGGGCCACAAAAGAGATCATTTTTATATTTAGGAACAGTATTTTTCAGTTTGAGCTCTCAGTACCCTCAGGGTAAAGATGTAACAGCAGCACGCAGGTGGGATGCAAACGAAGAGAAGAGAGAGATTTATTCATGAACAAACATCCAAACACAAAAAGAAGACAGATAAATGTTCAAACACGATTCCAAAGACAAGAGGCGGAAAAATCAGGAAGTCTGACCAAAAAAAACATTTTAAATAAATAAATAAATAAATAAATAAATAAAATAAAATGCGAAGAAAAATACTGTAACAGAATTACACAAGCAGAGACAGAGACACACCGACGTGATTAAACTGAATAAACACCAGGTTAGAATTCAGAAATAAATAAATAAACAAACAAACAAACAAACATACAGAGATTAAATTTCATAGTTGAGATTTTTACCAGCCTGATTTGTGGCATATTTTATTTTATTTTCCTTTAAACATGTGCTTACAGTTATGTGTTTAAAAAGTGTATTTATTATTTATTTTAGCTCATTTAGCTTCTTTTTTTAATGAATCTTTTTAGATTAACACGCTTATTCAGCTACACAGATATTTTTTGTGCAGTTCAGTGCTTTCGTAATGTAACATTTTCCCCAAAAAAAAAAATAAAAACACTAAAAATGATATTTTTATTTGGTCTCATTTAAGGGTCTTATTTACACCACACTTCGGCTCGGGTTCCTGTCTGGTACGTCTTGTGTCTCTTGTCTGTTTGATTTACTATATACACACCGTATGTGTACATCTTCTCCGCGGATATACTGCTGTGTTGAGGATGCTGAGGCGAGAGTTTTACTTTGAATCACTCTCACACCCTACAGAGAGACACTACAGAGCAGGGCGTGGTCGTGATCGCTTCAGAGTGTTCGCAGATTTCCCCAGACGACGAAGAAGGCGAGAAAAGATCTGTTCGGGAAGAGTCTTCGCTGATGATCACTCGATCCCTGTGGACTTCCGGAGGCTCATTTAACAAAACTCCCTCCATCTAGCAAGGTAATGAAAACGTCTGCCCTCCTGCTGCTGTTCCCAAAGAGACAGAATCCCGAATTATATCCCTCCCAAGAGGAAGACGACTTCATCTTCCTCTGAAATGAAGTGAAGATCACAATATAGGACGGACGCTCCACGTAATCCAAGACTAATAACAAACGGATTTCTATTATTTCTAAGTTTTTTTGTTAGGACACGTTTATTTACGGAAGGAGTCTCCAGTGTCGGCGCTTCGTAACGGTCGCGGTGCTTTGTGAAGTTTATCAGCTCAGGAAAGTCTACAGGACAGAGGAGTTTATAGAGAGAGAGAGAGAGAGAGAGAGAGAGAGGCTGGTGAGGGAGAGACTGTTTATAGCTGCTATAACATAAGCGAGAACAGGAACTAACTCATTTCACCGATGTTCCAACATTAAATGAAGCTATAAATAGATACAGCATGTGATATACAGTATATTTTTTAAAACAAATAAAAGAATGTAATTATTGGTAAATTGCTGTGTTATAAGGCGAATAAAACACTTAGCGAGGTGCTGTTACAGGAAACTAATCACCTGGGTGAACTAGTCACGCCGCTCCATCACACCACCCCGTCATGTCTGATCAGATCTGATGTCCCTAGTCCTCGGCTATTAATCTCAGACTTACAGACCGAACCTTTAAAACCCGTATTAGCTTTTTTGTAGATTATTTCTGTTCCTGGTTTCTTATTTATCCGTGTTTGCGCACGTGATTTGAAGCGGATATGCGCTTTATTTATATGCTAATCCGCTCATAATAGCCACGGTGCACAATGAGGGAACGTTATATTACATTTGATGGCAGAAAGCGAGTGTGTTATATCCCGCCGCCTGCACAGAAACCCTGCTCGCATTGCTAATGAGATCTTTTATTTGCTTAGCCGAGTTGCTCGGTTGCAGGTTTAGAGCCCAAAATTGTGAAATCAATGAAATATACTATATATAAATATACTATTTATACACAGTTCTGTTCTTTACGCCTCTCCTCTCCACGTCCTTATCATCCCGATTACTGACTACAACATCATCCCTATTACAGGCTGATTGAAGGAGTGTGTGTGTGTGTGTGTGTGTGTGTGTGAGAGAGAGACCCATCTGATTACGGAGAAGTCATTTTATTTGCATCACACAAAGAAAAAGCTAATCACGTCTCCTCTTTTATGCATCGCTAATTAAACCTTCTACAGAGGTGCAGTCTTTTCAAAAGAAAGCAATTTCACAGCATCGTGTGGTGTGTGAAGGCTCAGCGGTGTTGATCAAAATCATGAGTGATTGTACACACACTTACACACACACCCACACACACACACACACACACACACACACACCGTAGCCCAGAAGCCTGTGGTGTAAGGAAATTGAATCAGGTGAGCTTTTATTTACAGACTGACACTGGATTTTAATACACTTTTTAATTTTCCCTTTAGAAGTGTAAAGCTAGAAACACAAATCGTGTGTGTAGTGACGATCTCTAAAACGTACGTTTTTGTAATAATGAAGTACAAGATTCAAGTGGTTGTTTTAAACCACTATATTGGTTAATATAATATATTGGTTAATTGGTTATATATAATTAACTATAAAGTTAAAGCTACAGATATAAAATATAAGCTTCTGTAGTGTTGATTTAGGAAATTAAATTGTGTATATATATAAAAAAATATCAGTTTTATTTGGTGACAAATGTTTATATGTTAAACTCTAAAAGTTAACTTTTTGTAATGTTATAATTATAAAATGAAAGTACCGAGGACCCAGAATATAAAAAAAAATTGTAATGTTGATCTATAAAATTCATGTTTTTGTAGTGTTAGAAGTTTTCATCTAATAATGAACTACAATTGAAAGGGTTTTGTAGTGCTGATCTATAAAGTTCAAGTTGTAGTAATCTATAAAATACAATACAACAAAAGTTTTTGAAGTGTAGATGTGTAAAATGTAAGTTTTTACATTGTTGCTGTGTAATTTTAAACGTTTTTGTAGTCTTGATCTATACTTTTAGTTTTTTAACGAACGTGAAGATACAAATTGAAGTTCTTGCAGTGTTGATCTTTAAAATGTATGATTTTGTACTAATGAAGCCATAATGTAATGTAATCTATAGTGAGATGACAATCTATAATCATAATAAGCTATAAAATTAAAGTTGTAATGTTAAACTATAAAGTTAAGGTCTTGTAGCATTGAACTGTAAAATTAACATTAAAGTTAAAATTAAAGATTGAACCGAATGAAGGTTTTTGTAGTGTTGATGTAAGTAAAAAAATTTTGGAGTGTTTATAACAATTAAATTATTTGTAGTGTTGATCTATAATAAAATATAACATTTTGTAGCATTAATCTATAAAATATGTTTTTGTAGTGTTGATCTAAGTTAATTTTTTTGGAGTGTTTATAACAATTAAATTATTTATAGTGTTGATCTATAATAAAATATACATTTTTGTAGCATTAATCTATAAAATATACATTTTTGTAGCATTAATCTATAAAATATACATTTTTGTAGCATTAATCTATAAAATATACATTTTTGTAGCATTAATCTATAAAATATAAGTTTTTGTAGCATTAATCTATAAAATATACATTTTTGTAGCATTAATCTATAAAATATACATTTTTGTAGCATTAATCTATAAAATATACATTTTTGTAGCATTAATCTATAAAATATAAGTTTTTGTAGCATTAATCTATAAAATATACATTTTTGTAGCATTAATCTATAAAATGTACATTTTTGTAGCATTAATCTATAAAATATAAGTTTTTGTAGCATTAATCTATAAAATGTACATTTTTGTAGCATTAATCTATAAAATATAAGTTTTTGTAGCATTAATCTATAAAATGTACATTTTTGTAGCATTAATCTATAAAATATAAGTTTTTGTAGCATTAATCTATAAAATGTACATTTTTGTAGCATTAATCTATAAAATATAAGTTTTTGTAGCATTAATCTATAAAATATACATTTTTGTAGCATTAATCTATAAAATATATATTTTTGTACTGTCGATTTATAAAATATACATTTTTGTAGCATTAATCTATAAAATGTACATTTTTGTAGCATTAATCTATAAAATGTACATTTTTGTAGCATTAATCTATAAAATATAAGTTTTTGTAGCATTAATCTATAAAATATACATTTTTGTAGCATTAATCTATAAAATATATATTTTTGTACTGTCGATTTATAAAATATACATTTTTGTAGCATTAATCTATAAAATGTACATTTTTGTAGCATTAATCTATAAAATGTACATTTTTGTAGCATTAATCTATAAAATATAAGTTTTTGTAGCATTAATCTATAAAATATACATTTTTGTAGCATTAATCTATAAAATATATATTTTTGTACTGTCGATTTATAAAATATACATTTTTGTAGCATTAATCTATAAAATGTACATTTTTGTAGCATTAATCTATAAAATGTACATTTTTGTAGCATTAATCTATAAAATATAAGTTTTTGTAGCATTAATCTATAAAATGTACATTTTTGTAGCATTAATCTATAAAATGTACATTTTTGTAGCATTAATCTATAAAATATAAGTTTTTGTAGCATTAATCTATAAAATGTACATTTTTGTAGCATTAATCTATAAAATATAAGTTTTTGTAGCATTAATCTATAAAATGTACATTTTTGTAGCATTAATCTATAAAATATATATTTTTGTACTGTCGATTTATAAAATATACATTTTTGTAGCATTAATCTATAAAATATACATTTTTGTAGCATTAATCTATAAAATGTACATTTTTGTAGCATTAATCTATAAAATGTAAGTTTTTGTAGCATTAATATATATAATATACATTTTTGTAGCATTAATCTATCAAATATAAGTTTTTGTAGCATTAATCTGTAAAATATACATTTTTGTAGCATTAATCTATAAAATGTACATTTTTGTAGCATTAATCTATAAAATATAAGTTTTTGTAGCATTAATCTATAAAATATACATTTTTGTAGCATTAATCTATAAAATATATATTTTTGTACTGTCGATTTATAAAATATACATTTTTGTAGCATTAATCTATAAAATGTACATTTTTGTAGCATTAATCTATAAAATATAAGTTTTTGTAGCATTAATCTATAAAATATATATTTTTGTACTGTTGATCTATAAAATATACATTTTTGTAGCATTAATCTATAAAATATATATTTTTGTAGCATTAATCTATAAAATATATATTTTTGTAGCATTAATCTATAAAATATATATTTTTGTACTGTTGATCTATAAAATATATATTTTTGTACTGTTGATCTATAAAATATAAGTATTTGTCGTGCTAAACAATTAAATTTAGGTTTTGTGGCATTGAACTACAATACACTTTTTTTTAAAATCATGTTGGCAGAAGCATTAAAAAGTCCTCAAGTATTTCCTGTTTATAGTTTGGAAGTTGCATTTGTAACACACACACACACACACACACACACACACACACACACACACATTTAAATGGAGCAAAAGCCCCTCTGGGAGGAATTTATAACACACTTCTTCTGCCTTCTGCTGGTTTCTTACGCAACACTTCATCCGCCGCTTCGTCTCTGGGGTTCTTCATTTTTAAAGGCGAGTGTGTGTAACGAATGTGAGTCAGAGTCAGGAGGATGTTCTCTCTACTCGCCGAGTCTCTTTACTGCGAGAGTGGTCCAAAAATCATGAGTCCATGGCTGGGGGTCAGAACACAGGCAGACCTAATAATGAGACGGAAATCTGATCTAATTCTGGATCTGAACAGGAAAGCAGGAAAGCAAAGATCAAAAGCGAAACATGGATTAAACAGAAGAGTCTAGGGATGAGTCAAACAAGGCTCTGAGGAAACTTCAAACATGGGCTCTGTGACAAACACTAGAGATGAGTCACGTTTGGGTTTAGTGTGTACAGCGTCCGTACAGGAGATTAATACGGAAAAGTTTCCAACACATAAATTTGGGGTCTTGTGGAGTTTCATCTTGTGCCATTAGCCGGAAAAAAAAAAAAACAAGAAGAAAAAGAAAAAACACTCAAGATCTGTTTCTAAGATGGCTGTTATTCTGCTTTCCTATATTTATATGTGGAAAATTTGTAATTTCATTCTGTAATTTCATTCCAATAAAGTGTGAACTTAGCTGATATTTGTGCCACTGGGATATGGAACTGAATTCTGTAAATCTGAAGCCTAATTCTGTCATTTCTATTTGTACGTAAAGCTTTAAAATTGAGTTGAACTTGAAATGAAATTAAATTAGGAGACAAACAGTGCGTGATGTTTATGCCCACTGGAACTTACTACTGTATTTCTAATTTATAGTTCCAGTTTGGCTAATAATGAACAAGGTAATAATAAAAAGAATAATAAATTAATCAATAAAATGAACCGAAACGAGTGTGTAAAGTCAGCGTGGGGTTTATTAAGGGTAATTATTATCCTGTAATGTTTGCCGCCATCTTGTAATTTTTACCACGACATGAAACGTTCAGTCTCAAGCAGTGTTTGTTTAAATAAAAGTTTGCATACGTTTATTTTGATCATCTTTAAAATATATCCAAAATGGGCAATGTATCCGGGGAGTTACAAACTGTAAAAACTGTAAATAAATAAACAAATAATTAAAAAAAAAATTTAAATAATAAAATAAACAAATAAATAAATAAAGGTTTGAAATTGCTCGTTAAAGGGTTAAAGAAAACAGGAAAGCAAGCAAAGGTCAAAAGTAGGAAACACCAGACTTAAAGAAACCACACTGTTAAAAATTAAAATATCTTAAATATATAGTCAGATTTATCTAGTAATCCATATTCTAAGATTTAAGATTGAAATAATCCAGATATATATGATTATTAAACCGTATCCAAAAATGCAATCTTCTTCCAGACATCACGAGACGGTGGAGACCCGTCCAGAACCAGAACAAAATGGACTTTTAATCTGTTTAACCGGGATGATTTAAAGCAGCCTCCATTATAACAGAATGTATTCCACTCACGTCGCAAAGCGTGAGCAACAAGACAACAGCACACACACACACACACACACACACACACACACACACACACACACGTTCCTGTCACGACAACATGACTTCACCTTCTTGTGTTTGTGGAAAGACCTCGAGAAACATAAATTGAATGTATATGACATTTAGGCCGATTCTGATTACATCAGTGCACTCGTCCTGATATGTTCTGGTTTCTACACTCTTAAAAATAAAGGTTCCAATTAGAACCAAAAATGTTTTTTTCAGCCTGATGCCATAGCAGAACCCTTTTAAGTTGCACAAAGAACCTTTTACTCTCACGTTCTTTAGAGAAACATCTATTTACTGGTGCTTTAAAGAACCCATAAATGGTTCTTCACAGCAGCGCCACAAGGAACCATGCTATCATAAGTTCTCTTAAAAAAAAAAAAAAAACCCTCTTAGTTAGTGCTTTAAAGAATCAAAGTAAGGTTCTCAAGAGGGATGCCAGGAGAACACTCTTAAAAACAATAGTTCTTTACAGGTTCTTTACACTTCTTCTTGTCGAGAACCATTTTTCATTGTATGAGGTTCTTGAGTTGAGCTGTATGGTTCTCTGGAGATTAAAAAAGTTCTTTATGGTTCATTATAGGTTCTTCAGAGCAGTTGGTTCTTCAAGGTATCATCCCTTAACAGGTTAACGTGAACCCTTTGTGGAACTGGATTTGTGAGAAGGTTCTCTTAGCATCACTCTTAAGAACCTTACTTTGGTTCCTTAAAGCACTAACTGAGGGTTTTTTTTTTTTAGAGAGCTTATGACAACATGGTTCTTTGTGGCACTTTGTGGGATAGATGATTCTCTAAACAACGTGAGAGTAAAAGGGTTCTCCTATGATTGAAAAATCCTTTTCGGTTCTAATTGGAACCTTTGTTTTTAAAGAGTGAACCTTCTCCAGTCCCACAAACAACCTTAAAGGGTTCACTTTAACCTGTTAAGGGATGATACCTTGAAGAACCAATACACTGCTCTGGGGAACCTATAATGGAACATAAAGAACTTCTTTAATCTCCAAAGCTCAACTCAAGCACCACATACAATGAAAGATGGTTCGTGATAAGAAGAAGGTTCTTTTCAGAAACTACGGTGCTGTAAAGAACCACTGAAAAACCTTTATTTTTAAGAGTGTATATAGTAGTAACAGCTCATCCAATCCACAGGGACGTGTACGGCAGACGCGCCGCATAGACTAATTAATAAATCTGTTGGAATGTGCAGTTTTCTGAAAGTAAGGAGAAGTTTATGTAACGTTTATGGAAGGAGTCTCCAGTGTCAG
The DNA here is from genome assembly GCA_023630585.1 of Cranoglanis bouderius. NCBI lineage: Eukaryota > Metazoa > Chordata > Actinopteri > Siluriformes > Cranoglanididae > Cranoglanis > Cranoglanis bouderius. The sequence goes on from CM042549.1 coordinate 758,850, forward strand.
TGCTTTGGGTTTTTTTTTTTTTTTGGCTTAATAACTTCAAGTCCTTAATAACTTAAGTTGAAGTTGGAGAACCTAAGCTTGCTGAAGACATGACCGTATATTTTCATGTTCAATTAACAGGAGTGACGGATCTCCTCACGAAGTTCTTCAGACCAGCCTGGATGTGTCCAAATACCAGAATCCTGTCATTCCATTCTTGGGGAAATAAAAAAAAAATGTGGTGCACATGGTCCAAAATAAGACTTTATCCTAGTGTCTAAATAAAACTCTTCCTGGAGGAACCCCATGGAAATGGATGGTATTTTAAAATGTTTACATCGTATAACTGTTTACCCACACGCCAGTAGAGAGAGAGAGAGAGAGAGAGAGAGAGAGAGAGAGAGAGAGAGAGAGAGAGCACTAATACAAAGCTGTTGGAGTGGAAGCGTGATTTCTAGCACTGCTCTGTAATTTCCTGTGCATTTCTATCCAGCTGAATTGTACACAGTCGACGTTAAAAGGCCGCCGGTCGTCTCACTCGGCTCCTCTCTGCGGCCTCGAATTAAATCGCTCGGCTCTGCGGTTTATTACGGATAGTTACAGGAGGGAAGAAACGTCCCCTTTCTTTAGCAAAGCAAGCTTCTGAGGGGGAAAAATAGCTCCAGAAAGAAAAAATAATAAAGTGAAGGTGTGTTTGTATGAAACCCAATTTCTCAGGCGGTATTGTATCTCTGAGAGCAGAGGATTTCTGACGACATCCTGATGTCTGTATCAGGACCGAGGAACCCGAGGCTCTCATCCTGTTCCCTGTCCTGCAGATTTTATTCTTTTAGTTGATTTTTTTTTTTTTTCTTTCCATTATTTGCTCCGATACCGTTCACTACACACTGCACCATGTGCACAACTCATAGTGCTGTGAAACTTTCATCTGTGTTTTTACAATCTGGGATCAAATACGCAATCATTTCTTCAATTCTTGATTTATTGAGTGACTCAAAACACCAATCAATCTACAGATTATCGATTTCCTTGCTTCCTGCTCCAGCCCCGCCCTGACCACGCCCACTCATCATTGTTCATCAGCTGTTCTTCAGTTACTCAGTTTGTTCTGTCACCAAGAACGGATATAAACATGTATAATTTTATTTTACGTGCTGTGTTTCATATAGATTTTGAAAAAACAGTAGAAATGATCATTACCATAGATAATTCTGCTTAAATAGAAATAAATGTTTGAAATATGCCAACGGAACAATAAACATCATAATATAGCATTTTCTCGAGAAATAAATGCTTTAAGTCTGGAAATAAAATAAATTAATTTAATAATTTTTTTTTTTTTCTAGAAATGAATGCTTCAAATTTGCCAATAGAAGAAAATTATCGTATTGTTTTATTTTTTTCGGGAAATAAATGCTGGAAATCTGTAAATAGATCAAAATAATTTCATATTTTTAACTTATTTCTGCTTGACAAATGCCAGTGGAGCAAAGTAGTTTTAATAATTGCAAATAGGACCCAATATAGGACCCTCTGCTTAACTGGAGAAGAAGGTAAAGTTTAGCTAGCTATAAAAATATTAGACATGAATTCAACTAGTTAATAAGATACGCTAATAAGAGTTCTTTTTAGCTAGCTAGCTCAAATTGACTACAGGTCATTATCTAATGTACTTGAAACCAAAATATCTTGTCTTTCCCAGGAGCAAAATTCCATCCATCGCATTTTTAGATGATTTGTTTTCTGGTTTCTTCTCGTATCTCAGCTCGGTCATGTTCATGCACGCTCTGACCTCCACGCTCTGACCTCAGCTATAAAGAGTCTCGTTTCTGTTTGGCTTTTAATAAACGAGGCAGTAAAGACGCTGATCGACTCAGCCCGGAGACCGGAAAAGCGCCCGATCTTTGATGATTTTCCTAGACCAAAAAAAACCAAAAACCCCAAAAACAAATACTAGAGCGTATTATCATTCTGTGAGCACACAACAGAAAAGAAGTTCAGTCATCGATCTGTTTATTTACGAGAGCCAGAAGCCGTGTTAGCCGATTAATCACGGCCGTCTTGTTAATGTCGCGCTGTGTGTAGTACACGCTGATGGATGAGCGATCGGGCCGCGCACTCGGCACTGATCCGCCATTATTTTAAGCCATTTGCATAAACACACGTGCTTCAAAGCTCATTAAATGCGCATTACACAGACCCGGCACTCCGACTCCAGCTGCACCGTAACGTCCTTTTTTAAAACCCGTAAATCATGAACGTCATACCGCAAACATGGCTGCTTTACACGACATTAGCGCTAATTCCATTTCTCCCGCGTGAATCCCAAGACTAGCGGCGAACACGGAATCGAAGGGCGGCTGGGAAATGTACGCAAAAACACGCAAGAAATAAACACCGTGCCTCTTTACGGAAAGGTTTCCGTGGCGCGTCCGTCGTACACGTCGCCGCGAGTGGGCCGTTACTATAGAAACGATAACGTGTTAGAACGAGCGCATTAATATTACCGAAGACGTATCGGCACCTTCTGACCAATCAGAATCCAGAATTCAAAGCATAAACCCCAGCATTAATTAGCAGGTAATTAATGACTGTGTTGTACGCATAATCGTATGCAATTAATACTCTAATTATTCAAACGTATTAGTGGTAAATATCATTTAAGCTGATTTACGTGCAGATTATTTATTTGTCCCGAGGAAAGTTGCCTGTGTGTGTTTATCTTGAGCGCAGAATTGCGAGTCATTCCGCATCAGCACGTTCACTTTTGTTCATTTAAAGCCACATTTTTCTTCGTGTCAGGTTTATCGATGTGGATGGATGTGGATCGATGTTCAGAGAGCGCAGTTTGATGATGAGAAAGATTATCCTATAAAATAAGGCTTTGGCAACCGGCGGCTGTGTAATTCAGCCTGCATGTGTGTGTGTTTCGCTTTGACGTTTATTACAGCGAGTCATTTGCCAGATGCTTTTATCCGGAGTGAGGTCCGGTCCGAGTACAGGGCCGTTAAAGCTGACGGGTTACACCACTCTGCGCTCTTCTGTTCCTCTCCATACAACAGGTTTAATGTGAGGGCTTTCATTTTTATATTTTTTATCCTGTAACGCTGGACGGTCGGTCGATATAGGTTTTCTATACGTTCCATTTAGGAAACAATACTAATCAACATTAACGTTAGCTAGAAAGCCTCTGGCAAAAGGAAGCCAAACTGTCAGTTAGCTTAGCGAGTGTTTAAACACTTACAGTTTGTTCATCGAGTTCAAAGAACGGCATGTAGCCGGACCAAACTTAGCTAGCTAGCAAGCAGAGGTGGAAAGTCACAAAGTACAATTACCGAAGTCTTGTTTTTAGGTATCTGTACTTCCTTTACATCAAAATGTCAACTTTCTCCTCACTAGAGTTTTAAACGTCACTTTCTCATTTCTCTAGAAAGTCATAAGTTCATAAGGAAAGTCATTTTCCATCATAAATCTAAACTTTAACACACGTAACAGTTTGTATTGTGACAGCTAGTCATTAGCATTCAGCTAGTGTGTACGGTCAGAGTTATTAGCATGCTAGCTAACGTGAGAGATTAGTGCTGCATTCGATTTACCTCAGAAGTGCGAAATCTGAGCTCGTCATTTTTTAAATCTGTGTGTTTGAGCTACAAAGTGGGGAAAAAACATGTTCGTCTTTTGTTAGCGACGAGCTAGCCAGCTAACTGCGCTGAGTGATGTATATTTACCTCAGAACAGTGAACTGTAGAGTCAGTGTTATAGATTTAACAAGTGAACATGTCTGTGTGTTAATGAGCTAAAGCTAATACGTGTAAATACAGTGTAACTCATTTAAAGGGAAGGAGTGCTGCTGTGTGTGTTTACTGCCGATGCTGTGAGCCGCCATGTTGATCTGACGTCACTCGCTGATTTGAGAGGGCGTTTTCTTTGTTTTTTTCCCAGTCGGAAGTCATAAATTACGAGTTACGATCTTTAGCCGAATGCAGCGTAGCAATAAAGCTGTTGTTAGTTAGCCTTAGCTAATGTTTTCCTACGTTTCCTGGTTCTTTGGTGAAAGACAGAGAAATAACATCAAAATGAAGTAAAACGAATATTTATAATTTATAATAAAATCAGTGGGCGATCTTTAATTGACATCTTTTACTTTTACTTTACGTAAAAGTAAACGTAGGTCTGAACGAGAGACGGAAAACACCGTCCTGTGATGAACGAGTGAATCAGAGAGAGAGAGAGAGAGAGAGAGAGAGAGAGAGAGAGAGAGAGGGAAGGAAAGGAGGGACAGAGCAAGAGAGAGAGTGAAAGACAGAAATAGAGAGAGATGTGGAAGAGATTAGAAAAGGCAAGGAAACTAGAGATCTAGCGTTAGAGAGAAAGAGGAAGATGAAGAGAGCGATCCAGAGAGAGATACGGACAGAAAGAGATAAAAGATAGCGGGAAAGTAATAAAGAGAGAGGCACAGAGAGAGAGAGATGACAGAAGAGGAGAGAAGGAAGAAAGGAAAGAATAAAGAGACAGAGAGAGGGATGGGAAGAGAAATGGAGCAAGAGGAAAAGAGAGAGAGAAACAGATACCTGATATACAGGATGAGACACAACGTGAGAGAGAGAGAGAGAGAGAGAGAGAGAGAGAGAGAGAGAGAGAGAGAGATGTGCAAGAAAGAAAAGAGAGAACGTAAATGAAAGAAGGGATACAGAGAGTAATGTACAGAAAGAGAACAGATGGATAGAGGGATAGAAAGACAGGAAGAAACAGAGAGAGAGAGAGAAATAAGAGACAGACAGAGAGAGAGAGAGAGACAAGAAGAGACAGACAGTGAGAGGGAAAGAGAGAGAAATTTTCAGATCAGTAGTTTAATCCTAGTCTTATGTCATCTTCTTTCTTTCATTCTTTCTTTCCTTCTTTATTGTAATTATTAAATGTTTATTTGAATGAACACACACACACACACACACACACACACACACACACACACACACACACACATGACAAGTCGATCTTTGTGTCATGGCCCTTCGCTTTTACTCTGGAAAAAAGATTGGATGATGAAACGGCCTGAACGTCGTCTTTATGAAGATCATCTTTCATCCCTTTCAACTTTCCGGCCGTCTCTTCTCCTCCAAACACACGCCAATCGGATTTGCGGCTCTTTCGGACTCTCGCTAATGCGATCCTGATATTCTGCTCTTATTGGATTGGTGTGGGGGGAAGATGGGGAGGAGGGAAAGTAAATCTCCAGAGTGCTCAGATGGACAAGCTGATGTTTCTTAGTCCTTTTACAAAACAATTATCTGTCCATCGGGCAGAGCCATGACTCAGCTAACGGGCTAAAGACACAAACTCCCTTCTGCTCTTTTTACTCCGTTTCTCTTCCGTTTCTTCTGACAGCCGGCAGATTGAAACACCTTACTGATTCAAACACCCATCATTCTTTAATTATCGCCTTTTTTACCTTGTTAATCTCAGACCGTAAGTGAGCGCAACACCGTCTCTGTAATGGACATTTAAAACACAGCATCAGTGTAACGTGCAGGTGAATGAGGCACGACACAAATAGGTAAGTAGGTAAAAAGCAACAACAGGGAAACAGGAAACACAGAACACAAGAAAAGAGAAACAAAGATGGGTGCTGGCAGGGGAGAAGGTTTAGGCAAAGGTCTTGAGTAGGACTGAAGGGGTTTTGTCACACATCTCAAGCAGGGCCTGAGCAGGTTTCGAGCAGGACTGGAGGGGTCTTCGGGCAGGTCTTGAGTAGGACTGGAGGGGTCTTCGGGCAGGTCTTGAGTAGGACTGGAGGGGTCTTCGGGCAGGTCTTGAGTAGGACTGGAGGGGTCTTGGGGCAGGTCTTGAGTGGGAGGGGAGGGGTCTGGGGGCAGGTCTTGAGTAGGACTGGAGGGGTCTTGGGGCAGGTCTTGAGTAGGACTGGAGGGGTCTTGGGGCAGGTCTTGAGTAGGACTGGAGGGGTCTTCGGGCAGGTCTTGAGTAGGACTGGAGGGGTCTTCGGGCAGGTCTTGAGTAGGACTGGAGGGGTCTTGGGGCAGGTCTTGAGTAGGACTGGAGGGGTCTTAGGGTAGGTCTTGAGTAGGACTGGAGGGGTCTTCGGGCAGGTCTTGAGTAGAACTGGAGGGGTGTGGGGGAAGGTTTGGAGTAGGACTGGAGGGGTCTTGGGGCAGGTCTTGAGTTGGTTTGTGTGTGGTTGGGCCAAGCTGTAGGGTGAGATTGTGGTTGATTGAGGGGCAGGTAAGGATGATGAGAAGCTCCGTTTTTGCCAAGTTGAGCAAGGTGGTGTTCCTTCATCCAGTCAGAGATTTCAGAAAGGCAGGCAGAGATGCGTGCTGAGATTGATGGATCTAGGCAATGGTCTTGAGCAGGGCTGGAGGGGTCTTGGGGCAGGTTTCCAGTAGGGCTGGAGGGGTCTTGGGGCAGGACATACAGTAAAATCAGTTTAGCTCATGTTTATAGATAAAACTTGAAAATTACACCATAGATTTTGGATGAGACTGATATCTGTTACTTCTCAGCTACTTGTTAGCTCTGGTAAAAACTGAAGAAGCAAATTCTGACACAGAACACGCCTCAGCTATTACTTTTCAGCTAAGATTGAAAGGCAGCAACTTTCCTTTATCTCAATGAGCCTCTTATCTAAACTACAGTGGCGTGATTAGATTTTTGTGATCATTGTTTATGTTCTTGTCAGTGAGAGACGAGCCATTAAGATAAATGATTCCATGACACACGTGGTACACTCGGCTATTTGTAAACATTAAATCATAAAGACAGATCCATAAATAAATAAATGAATAAATAAGATGTGTGTGATTGTGAATGCATTATTTAATGTTTTAGCTTTTCTTTCTCTCTTGTGTTTTTATTTCCACCGTCCTCAACATGTTTCTCAGAATTTAAATAAATTTCCTAGCAGGATTGTGTACATTACTGAGAAATATGACGAATCATCGCTCAGGCTAATTTAATAGCTATGTTGACAAGTGCATGCACACACACGGAGTCCTCACATGCCTGTGATTGAAATTCATGCCTGCAGAATTAAATCAGATCGTGCATGCACGAGTGGCTTCATGTTTTAGAGACAACAGGCAGATTTTCCTGGACGGTAACAGGGTGAGGACAGACTGATTTGATTACAGACAACGTTTGATTGATGGATGCTGCATTCAGCCTGACAAAATGACTTTTTTCCTTTGGGCAAAAATAAACAAGGAGTCCAGATCCTCCTATTTAACATAATACAGCTTGTATCTCCGGGAAACGTCTGAGACAACTACATTTAAAAAAAACAAATGCAAAATATTACTGGAGTTGATCTGAACTGATTTGTGGGATTTAAATAAATCAGACTGTCCTGCTAGTTTCATATTCATAAGAGCTGCATAAAGCTGCCAACAGGGGGCAGTGTCACAGAGTGACGGGGTGGTGTGCATCTTTAATCCTGATACTTTCATGCTGAGTTACTACTACTACACCGAGGTTGATTACTTTCCAATAACAGCACGTCCCCAAATGTTTAATCCCTCTTATACCACAGCAATTCAGCAAAAATGACAGTTTTTTATTTATTAAAAACTGACACGTCATAATTTTTATCCATTTGTGGTTACATTTAATGTTAATGTATGGTATCATTTTCAACTTTCACTTAAAGGAGTATGGTGGCTTAGCGGCAGCACATTTGCCTTGCACCTCCTGGGGTTGGGGGTTCGAATCCTGCCTCTGCCCTGTGTGCGTGAAGTTTCCATGTTCTCCCCGTGCTTCAGGGGTTTCCTCTGGGTACTCCGGTTTCCTCCCCCAGTCCAAAGACAAGCATTGTAGACTGATTGGTATTTCCAAATTGTCCGGAGTGTGTGTGTGTGTGATTGTGCCCTGCGATGGGTTGGCACCCCGTCCAGGGGGTCCCCTGCCTTGTGCCCCGAGTTCCCTGGGATAGGCTCCAGGGTCCCTGAGACCCTGTGTAGGATACAGAAACTGGATGGATGGACCTAAAAGAGTGGACTCTTTCAGACTTTTTTGCCAAACCACTTTTTAACCTCTATCCACCTTGAAATAACTGTAACCCAGACCCCTAGTGCATAACTATAACCCCTAGAACAGGGATGTCCAATCTTATCCGCAAAGGGCCAGTGTGGATGCAGGTTTTCACCTGTTTAATCAGTTGAGCTTGGCTTTCAGTAGAATGCTTGATTGGAATGAAAACCTGCACCCACACCGGCCCTTTCCGGTTAAAATTGGACACCACTGTCCTAGAACCTAGTTATCAGTAGAACCTAGAACATCTGATGTCCTGTCTTATATCATTTTCAACATGTTCCCTAAGAAAGGTGATTCAGATGTCCAGATTTTTTGCCAAACCAGTTTTTAACCTCTATTCCCTTGGCAACAACACTAACTTAGACCACAGTCTACAGCTTAGTCTACAACTACAACCCCTAGAACCTGGTTATCAGTACGACTGAGAACATGTTCAGTTGGTTTATAAAAACTAGTGTCCTGTGTTATATCATTTTCAATGATCACCTCAGAGTTGACATAGTTATCAATAGAACTTAGAACATCTGATGTCCTGTAATGTATCACATCGTTTTCACGTTCCACTATTCAGGCACGTGTGGCTCCTGACACGTTTTGTACATTTTCATCTGTATTTTGGACTCGACTCCTGACTCTGAGGTCTCCAGAAAGTTTCCTCGGGGCATTTTTGTTTATTCCGAGCCCACACACTGATTTCCAATTCACCTCCAGAGACGTAAATGAAATGTTGTCGCGGGGCATCAGGGGAAATCGTAACGTGCTTTTAAATCTCTGAAAGCTGCAATCAGCGGCGTACGGCGCGATGCCATGAGACAAATTGGTTTGTATTGTTGGCTGCTTCTGGCTCTGAGTTCTGCACTGAATTTAAATCAGAGTCAAACACGAGCAAACTCTCGCCGGGGAGCAACAACTCTGAACTTCTGTTTACTGACTCGAGCTCGCCGAAGAGCCCACACACGACACGCTGAAGATGAGGAGGAGGAGGAGGATGAGGAGCCTGACGACAGATGGTGTTTTTTTTTTACAGTATGACTCCCGGCTCGCTGGGTTTGATGACCTCGAACACTTCTGCTGCTGCTGCTGCTGCTGCTGTCGTGTATTTTTGGAACTTAAGCTAAAAAACATACAGCAGGCTCCAAAGTTTCAGAAAGATATACATTTTGGGGGGAAAATGTCTCCAATTTCAATACAGAAATGTTCACGAAATCACAGCTTATAAAGAAACGTACTATAGCATCTGGTGTATAGTGTCTAGTGTTTGCAATATTTAAGAGATTACGTTTATTAGCACTGTATTAATTAGCATTTGTATGAGATATACGGTATGCTGATTACAGGTTAAAATATGCCAGGAAACATGCTAAATATGCCAAGACATCCATCGCCAAAGAGATGCTAAGAGACGAGCTAGCATACAAACCTAGGAGACATGCAAGCAAAAACTTGTTACAAACATAGTAACATGCAAGACATGCTAGGAAATGAGCCGGATACGCTAAGCCATGTCACATGTAGAATCTGCTTACTATGCAAGACATGCTAATAGACACACTAGCATGTGAGATTAGGAGACATGCTAATACAAGTCATGTTAGGAGACATTGTAATGGACGAGATGTGTTTAGAAACATGCTAAATATGCTAAGATGTCCATGCTATCATTGCAAGACTAGGAAACATGCTAATAACAGACCTTCTAATGTGTGAGACATGCTAGGAAGCATGCTAAATGTACTAGAGCATGCAAACAACCCATGCTGACATGCTAGGAGACATGCTAACCCTAATCCTAAGACATGCTAAGAAGCATGCTAAGTATGCTAGATCAGGCAATTACACAATACCTGCTGATTATGGGAAACCTGCTAAAATATACTAAGCCATGCTAATCCAAGAACTGCTAGGATTCATGCTAAATATGTTAGGAGATGTAACATGTTAGACATGCTCAGAGACACACTAGCATGCAAAACTAGAAGACTTGTTGATACCATACCTGCTAGGAAACATGCTAAGTGTGGTAGCGCAGACTGGCATCGGAGGAATTCAAATATGCTAGGAAACTGCTAAATACTGGATGCTAGGACATGATTTAGCATACAATATGGCATGCTAGGAGAAATGTTAAATATGTGAGGACATGCTAACATCCAGCACCTGACGAGGACACATGCTAAGACGTGCCAGGAAACATGCTAACGTGTGAGACGTGATGGTAAAGTTGTAGTAGTAATAGGGACAGTTCTTTCTGAACTCAGATGTGTGTGTGTGTGTGTGTGTGTGTGTGTGTGTGTGTGTTATGCTAAGCAGCAGGTCATACAGTACTTGTTATTTTTGCCCAGAGGGAGAGGAGCTCTGACAGGCTGAACACTGACTCCATAAATCAAAGCTCATGTGTAACTGAATCACGCTCGTCACATCTCACACCACAACCTCGTCTTCTTCTTCTTCTTCTTCTTCTTCTTCTTGTTCTTCTTCTTTTTTTTTTACTGCTTTACGTTCCGCTACAGATGTAGACCCGGCGATGTAGATCGAGATGAAAAAAAAAACAGATATGAAGAAAAGAAAAGTGATAAGGAATAACATTGCAGAACATTCCACATCGTTGCCTTAAATAAGTCGTGGCTTGTTTTCTGAAATACGTTTCGATCAACGTCCATCTGCAGCGTGAAGCTCCGCCCAGTGAGTGCTGAAGCATTTGGCTGAATGTGAGCGGATGATATCAACCTTCACAATTCATCCTGCTGCTTTTCCCAGCAGTCACCTCATCAATAAATAGAAGGGAAGCCGAACACGTCCACGCCATAATATGATCATGAGCAGCTCCTTCCCTTCTCTATACTCTTCTCTTCCCATCATTCTGCTACAACTTGATCTTCATCTCATCTGTCATTCCTAAACTGCTTTTTTTAAAAGATGTTTTTTGGCAAACTGTAATCTGTTCTTCCCGTCTTTAAGGCTTAAACCCCGTGTATTCACTCTGGTCAAGTCTTCTCTTGATTGTTGACTTTGACACGGATACACCTACCTCCTGGAGGATGTTCTTCATCTGGCCGACCCTTGTGAAGGGATTTTTCTTCAATTCTTCTAGCATCCACCACAAATGTTTTAAGAATGTACTAAATAGTAGATTTGGCCACACCTAATGATTTTGCTGCCTCTCTGATGGGTTTTCAGCCTAACGATAGCTCGCTTCACTGGCATTGGTACGTACTTCTTTGGACTTCATATTGAGAGTTTACAGCAACAGATTCCGAATGCAAATGTCACACACGAAATCAACTCTAGAGATTTTATCTGCTCAACTGTAAGTGGAATAATGAGGGAATAACCCACACACTTGGCCATGAAACAGCTGAGTTATTCATTATTTAATTTGAACTCCAGTATACTGTGGTAGACAGCTAAATAACAGTAGGTGCATCTCAAACATCTCCATAGCTCCCTAGGTTGTGAATCAGTATATGGTGTACACGAGTTGGGGAGCAGGTAAGAACCCTGGCTCACTACACACTGGGACACCGATGACTCAATTTCTGGCGCCACGACTACGTACTCGCGTTGTAAAACGTCACCGCTGGCGTTTATCACCGACAGGCAGGACCGATATCTTTCTGACGTTATACTGTATGTCATGTAAATGTGTTAGCTTAATCATGTGTGTTTCTGTCACGCAGGATCGTAGGCGAGCTAGAGGAAATCATTAAACACTTAAAAAACGTTACAATCAAACTAACCGTACACAGAACGTCAAATCAATAAAAATCGCCAACGTAAGTAATCATTTGAGAGCCGCAACAACAATAACAAGATAGTCCGCCATTTTGTTTCGAGCTGAGAGGCTTCAGAAAACATGACGTCCAGATTACCGGGAAGGGAACATAGTGAGCATCGATGCTCCCTGGTTTTTACGGTGCATTGTGGGAATTTTTAAGGAGCGAACGTACCAGTGCACAGGAAGGATTTGGCGATTGAGACAGAACTTAAAATGGCCGACTCCCTGATCAGCGCCCTGACTACTGAACTACTAGGGAGCTGATTGAGACGCAGTGACTTTGGCAATGTCCAAATATTTATGGACCTCTCTGTATATATATAGAGTATAAAAATAAACAGTATATATACACTGGGTTTTATATATATATATATATATATATATATATATATATATATATATATATATATATATATATATATATATATATATATATATATATATATTAAACCCTGTGTAATATAACACTATATTTAGATTACTGTACATCAATGTTGCAGGTTTTTATGGTTCTCTCACAAATAACACTGTATGGGGAAATCCATTTTAAAGGTCAGGGTCCAACGGGAAAAACTGTTTGTGTGTGTGTGTGTGTGTGTGTGTGTGTGTGTGTGTGTGTGTGTGTGTGTGTGTGTGTGTGTGTGTGTGTGTGTAGGGCAGTTAATCAGAACACACACAGCTGAATCAGGAACCGGAGCTGGGAGAAAATCCCGAGCGGCTAAATGAAATTGAATTTTGCGTTAACCCTGTTAAGTTTATTTTTTTAAATTTTAATCAACACAGTGGTTTAAGAAGCTTTCTCTCATTTGAACCCTTCACTTAGTGACAATTCCACACTGTCTGAGAAAAAAAAATCAAGTCGAACCCCAGAATGCTTTATCTCGTTTCGGTTGGTGTGAATGTCGTTCCACTTCCTGTGAAGATAAACAGATCTTTTTCTTTATTTTCTCTTTCTACTTTATAGTCTTTCTGTAGATACGAGAGTCAGAAGAAAACCTTTTTAAGTTTGCATTGTTTACTGCAAAGTATTACGATAATAGAACGAAACATTGTGGTAAGAAAATAAAAAAAATAAAAAACATTTTCCATTAATGTGCATTAATAGAAATCACTGGTCCTCTCACTAATAATGAAATCGTTTCATTATTTCATCATTTTTTTTCTTTTTCATTCCGGATTACAGCCTCCGTCAGAGGATTTTAAACAATGCGCCTGTTCATTTACAGACGTGTGTTCATGGCACGTTTTAATCCGGGACAGTATTTGAGTAATTCAGGCTCGGGAGACAAAGCTCTCTTCTTCTGAATCCTGCTCGAGGATTAATTATCGTGGGACGGCAGGAAAATTGGAAATGCTTATCTGCACTTCTAGTCCCCCCCCCCGAGTCCCACAGCGACTCTCACGAGACGCTTTCAGGGGAGAAAGAAAAGAGAGAAAGAAAAAAAAAACAACCCCGAAATGATTTGATGAAACGAGGATGAGTCGGTCAAATAAATTCACAAAATAAAGAGATTACAGTTCTGTTTTTTTTTCCGCACAAAAGGGAAAAGATAATTAACGCTAACGTGACTTTGAGGCTTCGCTACTGGAGATAAAAAAAAAAAAATTAATCAGGAATCGTTTGAAAAGCTCAGAAACAGACAAAAGCTCCTTCAGTGATGAATTTACAGCTCGACATGACGGGCTCCTGACTCCACAAACTTCTAATTCCAGGATATTTTCCCTTTTTTCGCTAGATGCTAGCGGCTAGTCAAGATATGTCAAGTTAGCTAGCAACATTTCTGTTAAACAATTTTAAAAAAGAATAAAATTTTAACTCAGGAATAAATTTACATTTACAATTTAGTATCAGTACTTAATTTCCACAGAGATTTAGATGATATAGTTATTCTTTCCGGTATTTTCCATCTCATCAAAACAAAAAAAGTCTAAATTTATCTCGTGGACAAAATAACTAATAATAATAACCGCCGGTGTCGCTTAATTAAATTTATGTTGTTTTCATATATTTTTATTATTGTATTTATTTTTATATTATATTGACATATTTATTATAATTCATTTATTTATTCTAATCAAATGATGTATTTGTTTGTTTATCTTATTATTGCCAGTTTATTTCTTCCAGTTTATCTCATGGGTAAATAACAGTTCAATCCATATTTATATTTAAATTAAATCTACCTTTTAATAACATTTTTTTGTTATTTTTTAAAAATATTTTGTATGATTTTATTTTTGTCTGTTTATTTTATTGATTTATTTTCCTCCTTTTTTTACCCAAGCCCCACCCACTCGCTATTTCCCACGACTGCTGCCAATCAAATTCTGCATCCGAGGTTCAGGAAATGAAGTAAAATTCCTCTTTTGCTCCAAAATTTTTGGAAATCTGTTCTCCCTTCAGTACAACTGCTATGCCGTGATTGGTCAGCGGTTGTTTAGTGGGCGGGGCTTAGTCAAGAGTTAATGCTCCGACTAGAGAAAAAAAAACGAAAACAAAGAAGATAATCTCTTAAATTGGAATTTGTACTCGGGGAATTCTCCTCAACACGTGACGTCAAATCAAAATGACGTGAGGCGAAGCATCCGGTTTCACTCGGATGTGTTACACTGATGGATTATAATCAATTTGATTATTTTAACTTTAAATTATAGAGTCAGGTCCAAAAATCTGATTTACATACCAAGTATTTTTATTTCAGAAATCAAAAATTAAAAGATAATATCAGACTCTACTAATAATGTTTATTATAATCATTTAAATTAATAATATCATTTATTTGAATCATTTTATCTATTCACAGTCCATACTGATAAATTCAACTTTTTAAATTATTATTATTATTATTATTATTATTATTATTATTATTATTATTATTATTATTATATTTTTAGCCATTTTCCCCTCAATTTATCCAGTCATTTTTGATCTCTGATGATCTCGCTCCTCTGTTAGCCGTCGCTAAATTGCGCCGCATCTGTTTGTCCACCTGTTAGTTAATCAGATGCATCGCTGTGGTAAAATTAATTGAATCCATCCCCATGCTGACATTTTATAATTTCCTATCCTCGGCTCTGTCAGGGAGAAGGCCATCATCTCTTCCTCATCTGTATTTTCTGTTGTTGTTGCGACGTGAGGATGCGTGGGTGGTGAAGGGATGCTACGCGGCCGGCGAGAGGGATGAAAGCGGATGGACAGTTTATCAGGAAGAAGTCTCGGATGAATGCGGGCTAGACGGCTAATTAAGAACTCCGGGAGACGTGCTTTGGAGGAACCGGCGCTGAGCTAGCACGACAATTAGCACTGCACTGCAACTTTCCGACATGGAGCAGGAAACCCGTGGAGTTCGAATCTCTCAGTTCCTAAAACGCTTCAAAATACAGGAGCCATTCGTTATGGAGTTAGAAGCATTAAGGTTACACAGGGTTTGGTTTTGAAGGTCCTCCATTTTCATAACAATGTCCGACTGAAAACAAGCTTGAAGGAACCTTCTCTTATGCAGCAGAAGTACAATGGTGTGGACTCTGAATGGTGAAAGAGATATTCTCCTCCGCTGTTCTGCAATCACTTTCTGTCTCACAATGGCTCCGTCTTCACTCCATCACTCGTCTGTCGCTGCTCTTTTACCCGCACGTCATTTATATTCCGATCACCAACGTCTCCATGAGCTCAGGATCTTCCACACGCATGCAGTACGCTCCCAAATCTGACGACCAAGAACTTTCTGGAATGTAATTTTCATTTAAATGGAATGAAAAGACTTAATGTTAATGTATAATCTTAAAACCTACAGTCACGTACCGACTTCCTGTTTGTTTCCTGTTTACTTCCTGTTTCTTTGCTAGCTTTGTTCTTTGCAGCTCTACTCATTCCGTGTTATCAGATTGACCTACCATATACGTATGTCACTTTAAAAGTCCACAATAATTTACTGTAGCCCTCTTTGTTGGGCTGCACAAAGTATTGGCACCCTTCTACACATCTACCAATCAGGGATGGTGAAGGCTATCATGTGCTTCGTCTAAGACGCGTGGAGCCAGACGACCAAATCTTTTCGAACTGCTACATCACAGGGTGGCCTGGAGGAACACACATGGAGGAAAGTGCTATCCACCATCTTCTGCATACATGAGCTCACCGATACACACGATTGGCTAGTGTCACTGTGATTGACAGGGGAGAGAGAGTATGTCCCACCCACTTAGAGAGCATGGCAAATTTTGCTCTCTTGGATTCCCGTCCATGGATAGCTGTGGTATCGTCAGGATTCAAACTTGCTATATCCCAATTATTATTATTATTAGTAGCAGTAGTAGTAGTAGTAGTACTAGTACTAGTAGTCAGTGCAGTTACTGATGCCATATAATGTGTAAATCTCACTGTGATTGGATAGTCTGAATAATAATAATAATAATAATAATAATAGAATGCCCGCTACAACATCTCAGGGACATTTCATTATTGTCCATCAATAAAAAATGAGCTAATATTAGACAGTAGAAGTGTGTTAGTGGATATAACTATGGAATTATTTGTATTTTAGTTGACGCAATGGGGAATTCAAATCCCGCCACCACGCTGTGTGCGTGGAGTTTGCATGTTCTCCCCGTGCTTCAGGGGTTTCCTCCGGGTACTCCAGTTTCCTCCCCAAGTCCAAAGATATGTGTTGTAGGCTGATTGGCATTTCCAAATTGTCCGTGGAGTGTGAATGTGTGTGTGATTGTGCCCTGCGATGGGTTGGCACCCCGTCTAGGGTGTCCCCCGCCTCGTGCCCCGACTCCCCTGGGAGTTAACGCAATATAACATTCACACCCAAGAAACACTTTTCCTACCAGCAGAGGTCGCTCTTCCTCGAGTACTGACTGATTTGTTTCGCTTTTACCTTAATGAGCTTTTTGTTTTGTACTCTACTTTTTGCAATGTCTTGCTACAATGTCTATACCGTCCTAAACGATCTGTGCTCTCGCAGAATTTCTCATGAACGAACATGACGGACGGCAGCTCAGCTCAGCTTTCCTATACGTTATTGTTTCTATAGTAACAGCTCATGCACAGTGATTTTGATGATACTGTGAATTTTTTGGAAGGAGTCCATGTAACAGTCAGCGGTAAAGCTGTAACATGTTCAACATCTTCAGGACAGAGGAGTGTACACTTTGCGGTTTCTCAGTACCATGACAAGCTGTGTTTTTTTTTTATTTGTCTTCTTAAGAGAGAGAAAAACAGAAGCTGGATTATATCTGCTCAGCGGCTCAGCGGCAGTTGAGATGCAGTTCTCTCCTCGTCGTTTCTCTTCATCCCCGATTTTGACCTTTTCCGGACTGTATGGATCAAACCTGGATTTCCTTTTGATTATCATGTCTGCCTGTGATATGACTGGAATTCTTAACACGTTATTGAATGATGAACTACATCGTCACGTAACCGAGAGAAATAAGTTCCTGCTGTCAGACTGCTGGCTTATTGTAATTCACGTCACTCAAACTTCGATCAGATTCGACGCTTGACCCGGTTTATCCCTGATGTTTCCAAACACAAATTCACTATTTTTGTTTATTAATGCTAAAGTACACAACAGTATGAAATGTCCTGCTATAAATCACATTCCATCTCTTCTTTATTCTGTCCAAAGGGTGCACAGACTTTTGCACTCGAGTGTATAGGAGCTTTAGCACCTATCCTTTGTGTATAATAACACACTTTACTCAACTTTACCAAGATTTTGTTTTATTCGTTCTTACTTTTGCAAGTGAATGGGTTTTTTTCTTTGTACCTGCCCACAATATTTTCCAACGAATTTAGCTGGATCTCTTATCCAAAATATTAACAAATTAGTCATTTCAACCACAGCAAGTCTGATCAGGTTAGTTAAAGTATTTAATGAAGATGAGTGAATGAATTTTTTGTGATTCATTTTCACACTTGGCCCAAATACTCAAGTAGGACCGATTCTGGTTCGTTTGGGGGTGGGGCTTATAATCGCAGGTTCACGTTCACTTTTACATGCACAGGATTGCAAAACGGTCAGCACTAGGTTAGGTCTGACTGTTTTTTAAATTATTTTAATTTGGCACCATGATGGCGCCATTTGGATGCAGGAATACCCGAAAATGAGGAGCCTTTCTCCAGGGCTGGAGGACACGAGTCTGATCTCGAGATGCTTTCTGCATTGACTTGGACTTGTCTTGGCCGTTGGTCTCACTAAATATGGTCCTGGCTGGGAATTTGTGAAATCAACGTTGGTGTTGTCTTTTCTTGTCTCATACACAAAGTCGGACAAGAAGTTGTTCCTTCTTATCAGCCTAAACATTGGTGCAATGCAAGAAGACTCGTTGAAGTAAAGGCTTGGAAATGATCTAGACTCGGTCTCGCTTATATTTGGACTCGATCTTGACTTGGCCTTGACCCCGTTATGACCCTGTCTTAACTCAATCTCGGCCAGTCCTGGTCAGTCTTGACTACAGTCCTATGTTTCTTGTAGAAGAAGATTTTTATCAGTGCAGGCTGGCATGAGACACACGTTTTCCACGATGTTCTCACACCACAAACCTGAGCAAAAGCTTACAGTGCTCCAGTCCTGTACTGATACAGAACAGTGATGCTTTCTTCTGCTGAGCTTCCCGTCTTTATCCACCATTCACCTGGCCTACTTTTTTAACGTTAGCTCAACCCTCGAGTGAAGCCTTTAAGCTGAACCTGCTTGTAAAATATATCCATAAGGTTCTCCAGAACAACCCTTTCAAACGTGAAAGGAAGTAATGTGACAAGTTGGACCAATCAATATTACTCGGTGTACAGGGTTAGCCTGAAGAGCATCCCAGACCACCGTTTTCAAGAGGACTAGGGTTCAGATCTCTGGAGCTTTCGCACTCCACCAAACATATTGAACTCTGGAGGCAAAAGGTCCCTGGTCCAGAGAAAACCCTCAGAAGTGAAAATGACCTAAATGAACTTGGCCTCCTGAGAGCTTTATATCTTCCCGTGACTTTTTTGTCAGTTCCCGTGGGATCCCGGTCCTGATGGACACCTCTGTTTGCTTTCCTTAAGAGAACCGAAACTTCACACACTGTTTTACTGTTTTCACAGCCGACTCTCACCCCCACCGGCCCGCTACATGTGAGAACGAGGAATAAATCGGATTGCTGCATGTCATGACATCCAAACAAATGCTCTCACAGGGAGCTTGATTTCCTCATCACTTCACTTTGACAACACTGTCAAAGTCAAGGACACCCACACACACACACACCCACACACACACACACACACACACACACACTGGCGTCTGTTTACCAAAATCACATCTTTCTAACCCGAACTTACAGTAAACAGAGAAGCATTACGGCTCGTTCCTGTAACTAATCTGACTAATGTGTCTCTAATGGACGAGTCGCACTGTTCACTTACACCTCGTCCATTTGGGACTCATTTCACTGTCTCACTCTCTACCTGTCTCACTCTCTCTGTCTCACTCACTCTCTCTTTCTCTCTCTCAGAGGGGACAGTAATGCAGTTAGGGCTTGTTTTTGTCTCAGAGATGCGAGCTGATTCAATATTCAGTGTGCATAAAGAGACAGAAAGAGAGGGGGAGAGACAGAGAGAGAGTGAGACAGAGAGAGTGAGACAAAGAGAGAGAGAGAGAGAGAGAGAGAGAGAGAGAGGATCTGTCATAATGTGATTTTGCACTCAGCTCAGGTTTGCTGTGCCATCTGCCACCACCAGAGTCCACATAGGCACTCAGATCTCTCTCTCTCTCTCTCTCTCTCCTCTCTCTCTATCTTTCTCTCTCTCTCTCTCTCTCTCTCTCTCTCTCTCTCTCTCTCTCTCTCTCTCTCTCTGTGTCTTTCTCATTATGCCTCCCCCCCCCCCCCCTCCTCTCTCTCTCTCTCTGTCTATTTCTCTCTGTGTCTCTTTTTCTATGTCTGGAATCCAAGGCTACTGTAAAAGTGGGCGGGCCCTATTGGGCTCGGAGCTGAGATGATTGGTTCAGTCATGTGACCAATCGAAACACAGCTAACCGACCCAGCTAATTTCTTTGTGTTCGCAAATTCTTAACTAGAATGATGAATGACAGGACGATCTCGCTAGCTGGATTATAAACGTTTCGCGCAACGTGATAAAATAAAACTCAATAACTCAAAATAAAATAAAACTTATTAAAATAATAAATAATAAAAAAACATGATAATACATGATAATAATAAAAAACGTGATGAAATAAAACTCCCACTGGATAACTTTAACCAACCAGGAGGAGGAGTTTGTTACCGTGGCGATGTAATGCATTTATGTCAAACATGCCCGTTTGAATTTTATGTGAACCTGATCAGAAACGTGTACAGTTCAGGAACTTTGCTTTCAAATATGTGTTTTTAGCTGTGAGAGAGAGTGTGTGTGTGTGTGTGTGTGTGTGTGTGTGTGTGTGTGTGTGTGTGTGTGTGTGTGTGTGTGTGTGTGTGTGTGTGTGACTGATTTTATGCTGTACGATGCTCCATTTCAGCTTCAGTTTATTTTCATTTCTACAGGATCAGTGCTGAGCCTTTAGAAGCTTCTTCTATTTCAGATCCTGTGGTATTGTAAAGTGTGTGTGTGTGTGTGTGTGTGTGTGTGTGTGTGTGTGTGTGTGTGTGTGTTTGTTTGCTCGCCTGTACGATTACAATCTCTAATTGCAAAATTGCTCTTAAAGGAATCAGCAGATTTCAATTATGATCGCGGAGACGAGCGTGGACAAGGCGGAATTCGCACGGGGGCAGAAACATACGTACACCTTTATATATTTATTATTTAATGCCGTATTCGGAGTGAAGAGAAGAATGTGGGGTTTTAGAAGAGCGGAGGAATTACGCTTCACACAGTGATAATCATCACAACATGGACGTTTCTTCCCTCAGGGTGTTTCTGTTCTTCTCGTTATTGTGTGAAGGTGTGAGATTAGTCGTCGTTTCGTAACGTGGTACAGCGCGTGTTATATAAAAGTAAGTCAGCGAGTGTACTGCAATAAACAACTTTAAAAGGTAAAGATTTCCATTTTCCTGATTCACTAGCTGTGTTTTCTAATTCTCGCTCTCATATTTCACCTTCTGACGTTTTCCGTATTCGGACCTCGGCCTGTGGATTTGCACAATAAATGTGGAATTGTCGATAAAAACGGTTACGCGCACATCACTCTCACATTTCTTACAGTTCTCGTGTCATTATGTTCATTTCCCTGCTTGAAAAAGTCAAAAAAAAAAAAGTTGATATTTAATAGCACACCACCCTGACGAATGTAAAAAAAAATAAATAAATAAATAATAAAATAAATCGATAGACGTTCCAGTTGCTGCCCGAAATGTCGCCGTTCTTGGTCCAGTAACAGTGGAGTGGAAAATGCAGTAATGGGCTAAATAATCATTTCACACTCAGGGAAAGCGCTTTGGCCCTAATACGACGTTTTATAATGGAAGAAAAGGTTTTGAAAATAAGGTCAGTCTGGTCACTGTTTTCCATTCTGTACTGCCAAAACGTTTCGTTCCAACACCTGAGCTGTTACGTGGTCGGAGGTTGTGTGCTTTGTGTTGCGAAACGATTGCACGACGTTTTTTATTCTCTAAGTCACAGCTGGCACAGAAAAGAATCAAATCTCTAACACGAGTCGCTAATTTACTTCTGTGTGCTGGGAGAAGCGACCGCTTTCCACTTTAGAGGCTAAATACCGTACTGCCGAGTTCTGGATGAGTAGCGCAGGTTTGCATTAACGTGCTCGTTCTAATACGTTATCGTTTCTATAGCAACAGCTCGTTAACAGCCGTTTTAACATTTAACATGGAAGGAGTCTCCGGTGTCAGAGGTAAAGGTGTAACTGTAAGTTTTCCGACATCTTCTGGACAGAGGCGTTTACGCTTCTTTACGTTTTTTTTTGTTTGTTTGTTTGTTTGTTTGTTTTTTTGTCTTATTAACTTCAAAAGAGAGAAGAGAGGCTGGTGAGGGAACGACTGTTTACAGCTGCTGTAACGTAAGTGACGTTAAATGTAACCATAAATGGATAAAATGCATGACGTGTCGTTCTGTAATAAATAAGAAATTGTAATTGTTGGTACATTTCTGTGGTGTAAGAGGAATAAAACACTCGGGGATGTGCTGTTATAATCAACAATCAAAATAATCAACTGTGGTAACTGTGACTCGATGGTTTGGACATGTTCAGAGGAGGGAGAGTGAATATATCGGTAAAAGGATGCTGAGGTTAGAGCTGCCAGGCAGGAGGCCGAGAGGAAGACCAAAGAGGAGGTTTATGGATGTAGTGAAGGAGAACATGAAGGTAGTCGGTCTGAGAGAAGAGGATGCAGGGGATAGGGCTAGATGGAGGCAGATGATTCTCTGTGGCGACCCCTGAAGGGAACAGCCGAAAGGAAAAGAAGAAGGTAACTGTGACTCTGCTTCATTACAGCGACCTGTCGTTGATTATTTTACTATAAAAGCACAACACACGGTGTTTTATTCCTTACATAGATGAAGTTTTCTCATGTTGTTTGGCTGCTTGGTGAAAGGGGAATCATCAATAGGAATTTTTCTTTCATATACTTTTACTTTCATACTAGTTTTTTTTTTTTTTTTTTTAACTGTACACGTTTTTACTTTGTAAATGTTTAAGCTGTAGTTTTACTTTCACTTGAGTAAAGAATTTTCTCTCTCTACTTTCTGGTTCATTCACTTCTCAAATTTTCCTACGGGTGAAAAATGGCCAGAAAAATAAAACCCTAGTGAAACTCAAACCTCTCTCTCTCTCTCTCTCTCTCTCTCTGTCTCTCTCTCTCTCTCTTTCCATCCGACTTTTCCTCTATCCTTCTCTCTCGCCGACAGGCCGTGTGACGTGCGTGAGGAAAAGTCCGGAGCACGGATTATTTATCAGCAGTACTTACTCACCGGAGGAAAGAGAGCGCAGGAGAAAGAGTCGGATCTGGGACTGAATTAAAGGTGGGAAGCCATTGAGATTAAATTAGGTCTTTGATATGGTGTGGGAGTTCAATAATTCAGACGAATGCCGTCCTCCACCTCTGAAGGGCCGGTTAAAAAAGGGCAAGAGAGAGAAAGAGAGGGATTATCATAAGCAGAGAGAGAGAGAGAGAGAGAGAGAGTAATGGATCTGCTATTGTGTATTCTCTGTACTCTGCTCTTTCCCCTCTGCACGCCCATTAATCTCTGTCAAAAATGCTCATTTGGTAAGCGACCTATAGTGTATGTGGGGGTGCGGAGAGAGAGAGAGAGAGAGAGAGAGAGAGAGAGAGAGAGAGAGATGGACTCTCTCGGGTGTCTTCCTCTCCTGCTCCACCTGCTCAAACAATGCTAACGGCTTTTTTCTCGCTCTCTCTCTCTCTCTCTCTCTCTCTCTCTCTCTCTCTCTCTCGTTTGTTCGGGGATTTTGCTCTCTGTCATTCCTGTGACATTCACACAGTCTGAATTGTGCCTGCCGGCTGCGCAGACGCAGGACACACGGCTGCAATTCGTAACGTCCCTATCGTGTCATGACGCAGTCGATTCTTGTGATTTAAGGTTCTGCACTTGAACTTTGAACTCGCAGGCTATATCTTGAATAAAGCACCGTGTGTGGTGCCGTTATAGGAAAATAATCAACAACAGAGTGGTGTGATGAAGCGGAGTCACTGTTCTCACAATGAAGCTGATTATTTTCCTGTAACAGCGCGTCCACAAAGTGTTTTATTCCTCTTACACCACAGGAATCTGCAACCTGGTACAATTTTCAGTTCATTAAAGAACAACATGTCATAATTTTTTATCTAGTTATAGTTACCTGTAATGTTGTGGAACGTCCTGTTATCCCTCACTTGTTTCTCTCCGTTAAAGTTATTAAGACAAAAATAAAAACCTCAGCTTGTCACGTTACCGAGAAACCGTAAAGAAACTCCTCTGTGTTAGGTTCTCCCGCTCTCGCTACGCTGCAAATGGAGCGTAGCCTACTTCCGCATTCCACGGCGCGCATTCCAGCGCCATTCACAAAGACTCACGTTTTGTTTACCTTTGCCATGTGCTTTGTGTTGTCATATTCACGTCATGTCTCCGCCTCCTGTGTTTCCCCATGTGCTTTTGTTTTTGTGTTGCGTCATGTCTCTGCCCCGTTTCCTCATTGGTTCGCCTTTTAATTTGTGATCATGAGTTTCAGGTGTCGCGTGTCTAATCTTGTTATCCTTGTGAATGAACTGCATTATTTAAACCCCGGTCCGTGTCCGCTTCGTCGCGGAGTATTGAATTTGAATTAGTTAAGTTAGATGAGTTAGAGAAAAGTTTGATGTTAAAGAGAGCGACGAAGCGAGAGTTTTTCTGATGTTTTTTGTTTGCCCGGCGTTCCCGGGTTCTTGGATTCCTGCCTCTTTTCACGATTTCCCGGACTTTGACGCTGTAAGTGTTCATATATGTGACTAACCTTTTTGGAAATACTGCCCTAGCGTTTATAGGAATACGGATTTGCGTCTTTTTTGGATTTTCTGTATTGATGTCTCCTCCCTTTCGAATGTGCCTTTCTGTTTATTGTGCCTAATAAACTGACCACTTTCCCGTGCAAGTGCTTCCTGCTTCCTTCCTATCCCCGGTGTCGTAACACTCTGTCCTGAAGATGTCGGAAAGTACAGCTGTACCTCTGACTGTTACAAAGCGCTGACACTGGAGACTCCTTCCATGAATGTTTAAGAAAACAGAAAATTTCAGTATATCAAAGATTTGATAACAGAAAAATCTGTTCTGCAAGCCCCTGCGAACTGTTGTTACTGTACTATAGAAACGAGCTGTTACTATAGAAACGAGCTGTTACTATAGAAACGATAACGCATTCGAATGGATTATAACCAGTAATTAATATACTTTTTTTTTAAAAATGTAACTATAAACAGATAAAAACTACAACATATCTTTACGATTAACAGTCGACAACGAGGATATTTAACAGAACCGTAACTGAACGTGTGCGTCACCATGCCAACATCACAGATGGCTGAGCTGAGCTAAAACCACGTGGAGGTTTCTCCTGTGTGGATCCGTGACAAGGTCACATGAAGAGGAACGAGTGCAGGCAGCTGTGTGTAAACCTGCACGACATCAGGAAGGAAACACACTAAACCCGAGAGAGAGAGAGAGAGAATGTTTATCTATAGATATAAATTAGAGTTTCCACGCTGCACATTTCCCTGACTTCGTATTAAATAAATCGTTTGAAGCTCACTCTGGCATGATCCACGTGGAGAGACGTGACGCTGTGTCCACGCCAGCATGTGAGACACAGGAAACACACACACACAAAAAAAAAAAAAAAAAAAACGTAAAGAAAAATCGAAAAATAGATTGTAATGATCTCAGCGGCTTTGATGTCAGTCTGAAACCTGCAGAGCTTTCGCGACGAAGTCAATGTCTGATCAAAGAGCTGAGGATTTGTGGGATTTACTTTAATTTCCAGTGATGCCGAGCGAGATCAGACAGCCAAACAGCAACCGGGCTCACGGGGAAATGAATAATAAACGACAGGATGAGGGGAAAGATTCCATCAGGACGGTAATACTGATCCTCATCGTCACCGAGAGACGACACAATGACACACACTTTACACACGTAGTACTGTGATTCTGAGTATCTGAAATATTCCAGTTTAATCAGACGATCTGATCTGGGGTTTATTACAGGAGAGTTGTGTGTGTGTGTGTGTGTGTGTGTGTGTGTGTGTGTGTGTGTGTGTGTGTGTTTGGTCAGCAAGATGCAGAAGCCTGTTTGCACACTTCTTTTTGTGTATGTGTGAGAGAGAGACAGAAAGAAAGAGACATATATATATATATATATAGAGAGAGAGAGAGAGAATAGATAGATCTGTTTAGAGAGAGAATAAAATATTAGTGGTATAAGGAATTGAGAAAAAAATAGATAGATAGATAGATAGATAGATAGATAGATAGATAGTGAGTGGTATTGAAGCAGTAATTTCTCAGCATATGATTCCGCCATCGAAAGCTGTTCATTATCCGGACGACAGGAAGACAGAACACGGAGGAAAGAGAAGACAGGAAATGCTGAGGAGAAACACGAGGAGGTCCAAAAGTCTGAGATCGGTTTTTATTTCACCACTTATCATATGTCAAAGAGCCAAACAAGGGCTTATGGGAATGTTAGAAAACTTATCAGCTCATGTTAGCTAGCTGGCTAACAAAATCTGTGAAAATACGCAGGTATATGAACACTAATGACTATTTTTTTCTTATTTACATATAGTATGCTTTAAAATGTAACTCATACAATTCACGTCATTAAAAAAAAAAATCTGTTTCTTGGTAACTGAGCAATATAGCATAGGGCCGACTAGCATAAGATGGCTAATCATTAAGGCTAACAATGTATCTAGCTATCAGACAGCTGTCAAATCATTTATACAGATAGTGGAAAGAATAAATGACAGTGACATGCGTTGCCAATATCAACATTTCTCTCAGATGTGTTGGTAAAAAAGTAAAAATTAAATAAATAAATAAATAAATTACAAAAAAGAAAGAAAGAAAAGTCTAAAGTTATACTGTAATTGTACTTAGCATCACCACTAGCATAACAAACCACTTCAAGAATAAATACATTTACCTCAGATATGTTTGTAAATTACTAAAAAACTCCATTAAAGACTCCATAGGGCTAAAATCATGTAGTAATTACACAAAGCATCACCACTAGCATAAGAAAACTAATATTTACCTCAGATATGTTGGTAAATTACTTTTAAAATAACTCCATATGACTAAAGCCATTCTATAATTACACTTAGCATCACAGCTAGCATAACAAAACACTCAAGAACACCAACATTTACCTCAGATATGTGGGTAAAATACAAAAAAAAATACTCTGTATAACTAAAATGATACTTTAATTACACTTAGCATCACTTCTCGTATAACAAAACACTCTAGAATACCAACGTTTACCTCAGATATGTTGGTAAAATACTAAAAAATAATAATAATAATCATACTCCATATGGCTAAAATCACACTGCAGTTACACGTGGCTAACACAACTTTCATGGATTCCACATAAATTGAGTGACTCATGACATTCAATTCAATTATGTTTGTATTAGTGTAATGAAAGTGATCATTTTAGCGATTTGCTGAAACATCTGAGGTAAATGTTGATATCAGCAATGATTTTGTCTCATTTTTGCTGTCACCTTTACACTCTCTGTATAAAGATTCGACAGCTTGATTAAATTTTTAGCCTCAGTCATTATGCTGGAGTTTTCAGAAAGGCAGTGAAACAAGACAAGAAAATATTTTTTAAAATGGACCAACAGTTACTAATATACTTGATAATTTCGTATTATTTCCACTCTCACTGACAGCTAGGTACATCCTTAGCCTCAAAACTGAGCGGCCATATTTTATAGTTGCCTAGCAATAGCACTGTCACAATTTTAGCTACTTGAATGATGATAAATAAAGCCATTTAAAAAGAATAACTAGTGTAATTAGCCGGCTAGGTAGAGGCAGTTACGAATCCCTGAAGGCTCCATCTCATCTTCATTCTGTGTACTATATTTAAATTAATATGATTCTTTCTTAAACCTGGCTTAATTTAAAGCTAAACTCAAATTTAATGTTGTATTTTGTTTCCGAGTAAAGACGCTACTAAGAATCTTAAAAACAAGTCGTTGGTTGTTCGCTTCGCTAATAATTGAGCCCTAAGACATAATTGTTTTTCACTCTAGTTGATGTTAGCGGTCTCCACTCAGAAGTCTCCAGCATGGGCTGTAATTATTTCATTTGTACCACACCGCAAATGTGCACAGATATACAGACTAATGAGGGATAATGAGAAACAGGTGAGAGCAATTAACAACCATGGAAATATGGTAACAAGAACAGGAAACAAAGACCATGTAAGGTAAGGTAGGGACAGATCGAGGCAGATGGCGCTGAGAATATGCTGGGAGAACAGAGACCTAATCAGGACCAACGTGGCACTAATAAACCAAATAAAGAGGCGCAGAGACGTATTTCTCCGTATACCATAGCGATACTGAATTCTGGGTTGTGATTGGTCAGGAGGTGTTGACTAATTTTCTATAACAGCAGCTCTGACAGTAGCGCAGCTGCAAATCGCAGGTTTATATTAATGCGCTCGTTCTGATACGTTATCGTTTCTATAGTAACAGCTCATTCACAATGTGTGTTTAAAATACGTGTGTAATCGTTGATATGGTAAAGTTCTCTGTAAAGAGACATTTATTGAAAGGAGGAGTCTCCAGTGTCAGTTTTCGGACATCTTCAGGATTCTCGGTAACATGACAAGGAGCCTTTTTTTTGTCTTATTAACTTCAACGGAGAGAATAAAGAGAGGACTGGTGAGGGAACGACTGTTTATAGCTGCTATAACGTAAGTGAGAACAGGAAGTAACTTGTTCCACAGACGTTCCACAACATGAAACATAACTATAAACAGATAAAAAATATGATGTGTCGTCGTTCTTTAATTATTAAAATTGCAATAGTCGGTCAATTGTTGTGGTGTAAGAGGAATAAAACACTTTGGGACACATTTTTATAAGAAAATAATCAACTTCAGAGTGATAGCAGTAACTCCGCTTCATCACACCACCCCAATGTTGATTATTATACTATAACAGCACAACACGCAGTGGTTTATTATATATTCTCCACAAAGGGGCGCTTTTACTACTTTTTACCAGGATGGTTGAAATCCTTTACAGAATTGCTATGTTCCATCATGCATAACGTCATGTTTCTAACAGATATTTCACTCTGATTGATCCCAATCCTGAGCATTTTCGTTAGTTAGTACATCAATGACCACTTATGTGTAGTAATGGGGGCACGGTGACTTAGTGGTTAGCACATTTGACTCGCACCTCAGGGATTGGGGATTCCCGCCTCCACCCTGTATGTGTGTGTGGTTCCCTCTGGGTACTCAGGTTTCCTCCCGCAGTCCAAAGACATGTTTTAGGCTGATTGGCATGTGTAAATTTTCCGTAGTGTGTGTGAATGGGTGTGTGAGTGTGTGTGCGATTGTGATGGGTTGGTACCCCATCCAGGGTGTCCCCTGTGCCCGAGTGTGCTCGTGCCTTGTGCCCGAGTCCCCTGGCATAGGCTCCAGGCTCCCCCTCAACCCCTTGTAGGATATGTGGTACAGAGTATGGATGGATGGATGGATGGATAGATGGATAGTGTAGTAATGATAATCAATGAGAAGCTAGTCATGTCCTATGCTGAATTGATGGAAATTCACCCTCATTTCCTGAGCTTTAGGATGTTAAGAGTGCTTCTCCAGGAGGAATCCCACACTAAGGCTTTTAATGTCTCCATTCATCAGCTCTCAGCCTTGCTTTGTCCTCGTGTATAACACTTAAAACTCAGGGCCGACCTTACAGAGCCATATTAAAAGCCCATTAAGCTGTGTTTAGTGATATTAAAAGCCCATCGGCCGTGTTGGATGGCTTCCTTTGGGGCTGTAATGACACTTACCTTGTAAAGGCACTTTCGCATGTGCTTTAAGAGTACCTGAATCGAACCCTGGTGTGAACACAGCGAGGGTGGGTGAGACTAGACATCGAGGCAAGAAATCCTGTACCTCTTGATAGTCCATACTTGACCTTTTACCACAACAGTAAGTGCCTTAATGGCAACCGGAAATCAAAACAATAGATTGTGTACAGCTGGGTATTCTGTGCAAGAACGATCAGTATCATCACTTAAACATGGTTAAAAGTCCATTTATTCAAAGTGACCAATGAATGAAAGACTTTTGAGAATACGTATGTGCCCTAATAATTAAAAATATATTTGTTGTTAAAAGTGACATCTGTTTGTTTATATATATATATATATATATATATATATATATATATATATATATATATATATATATATATATATATATATATATATATATCATAACATTTCTTTCTCTTTGACACAGTATCTGCTCCAGAGAGAAATCTGATCTGGTTTTTTCTGTAAACTGAAGAAAGAAGACATGATATGGACCACCAATATCCAACCAATCAGGATAAGAACGTGTCTCTATTCTCCAAGGCTTTTGCGCTAGTGTTTGGGTATGTGGGTGTGGTTCTTCGGGAGAGGGTGTGACTTTGTGGATGGATGAAGCTCAAATCAAAACAGCTAGATTAATCACAAGTCTATCGTTAGAGGATCTTCATTGTATGATCTGACATGGACAAAACACGTTAGTCTGCTACAGGATTTATTAGTGTGACAAGTAATCATCTTTTAAAAATTGTTACTGCACCTTTAACAGAATATGCTGACTGCATCTTTAATATCATCAAATGTTATTTGCGGTACATATTTTACCCCTAAATCTTACATTTGTATTCTATGTCATGACTATTCATTGATTATTTATTATGTTTCATGATTTAACAGGGGGATTAGTATGCGTACCCAGTGTGTGGAGTGAGCTTTTTAAATATCTCGTGATGTTTAAGCATTCGCTATGGAAGAGAGGTCATGTGTGCTGGATGCACTCCCGGGAGCCCTCTCAGCGGTGCATCTCTCCAAAGCTCAGGACGTGTGCTTCAGGGAGGGAAAGCAGTCTCATTATACCGAATATTGCTGCTCGCTCTATGTGCCCTCGGACACTCATTTGGCCCGGTCACAACTTCATTATGCTGCTTTTTTTCGCTCCGTCACCGGCATGAATACTTCATGAACTTCCTGCGTGGGTAGGAAGCCTTTGAATGGCTCCTGCGTGTCAAGACACTGGCTCAAATTACTGCAGGGAGAAGCTTCCCTCGCTTTTCTCCTCATCTGCTTGGGAGAGTTTTAAGATTCTGCTTGGTGAGCTGGGAATGCACGCGCTCTCGCACACATACGCAAACATCCATAATGCAAGCTGATATACATAATGTAAATAGGACACACTGCATTCCACACGATGGAGGACTTTCCTCAAAACTTTGTGCACTACTTCACACATTACTAATCACATGCACACACCATAAAGAGTCACTGCACAACACACACAGGGTTTATTCAGATATATTGGGTTTTAAGTTTTTGAATTTCCAGGGCTTTTTAAAAAAAATTATTTCTTATCATTAATAAAACAAATCCCCAACAAAGGATACATTTCTGAAATCCTCAGTCCACATGTGAAAGAAAAATGTTTCTATCATATTCTAAAGAAGAATGACTTACCCTTATATTTAAAGTTAGTGACATTTTGGGGGAATTGGGGGAATTTGGGACAACATGTTGGGTAATTAGGGCAGCAAGTTTGGGAATTTGGGACAGCAAGTTTGGGAATTTGGGACAGCAAGTTTGGGAATTTAGGCAGCAAGTTTGGGAATTTGGGCAGCAAGTTTGGGAATTTGGCAGCAAGTTTGGGAATTTGGGCAGCAAGTTTGGGAATTTGGGACAGCAAGTCTGGGAATTTGGGCAGCAAGTTTGGGAATTTGGGACAGCAAGTTTGGGAATTTGGGACAGCATGCTGGGGAATTTGGGCAGCAAGTTTGGGAATTTGGGCAGCAAGTTTGGGAATTTGGGACAGCAAGTTTGAAATTTGGGCAGCAAGTTTGGGAATTTGGGACAGCATGTTGTGGAATTTGGGCAGAAAGTTTGGGAGTTTGGGACAGCAAGTGTGGGAATTTGGAACTGCATGTTGGGAAATTTGGGCAGCAAGTTTGGGAATTTGGGACAGCAAGTCTGGGAATTTGGGCAGCAAGTTTGGGAATTTGGGACAGCAAGTTTGAAATTTGGGCAGCAAGTTTGGGAATTTGGGACAGCAAGTCTGGGAATTTGGGACAGCAAGTTTGGAATTTGGGCAGCAAGTTTGGGAATTTGGGACAGCATGTTGGGGAATTTGGGCAGCAAGTTGAGGAATTTGGGACAGCAAGTTTGGGAATTTGGGCAGCAAGTTTGGGAATTTGGGACAGCATGTTGGGGAATTTGGGCAGTAGGTTTGGGAATTTGGGCAGTAAGTTTGGGAATTTGGGGCAGAAAGTTTGGGAATTTTGGCAGCAAGTTTGGGAATTTAGGACAGCATGTTGGGGAATTTGGGACAGCATGTTGGGGAATTTGGGACAGCAGGTTTGGGAATTTGGGATATCATAAAGAATTATAAACATATGAATATTATTTAAAATAACTAAATAAATAATATAAAATGTTTATTTTGTTACAGTAGTAGATCTTATACATAAATGCATCCAAAATATGTGTAAAATGTTAGTCATGACAATTTTACCTTATGAACTTATTAATAAAACTAGCCAAAGCATGTCATCTTATTCTAACTCAAGATTTTTGGGGTCATCCCGTCTGATGCTGACCACACCCCTTTATATGATGTCACATCAGTTAAGTCCAGTAACATATGTTTAATGTATAAGTAACATGTTTTTACTTTAAAGTTTTTTCATGCCAGAAAACAAATGCTCCCAATTAACCTGATGTCCCCATATACCTGGCATTTCCTCTACATACAGTATCCAGTAAAAAATGTATATCCCTGTGCACCAGCTTCAATTATCAGCACTGAGGTGATTAAATGCCGCGCGCTGACTCCATTACCCACATTATATTAATTGCTTAATAAGCTACCAGGTGTACACAGGGGCATTTAGCATTAGCAGTGGGGTTTAAGTGCACATTGCTCAGACTGACTGACAATCCGTAAGCAAGCGAATCAATACAGCCTCGCTAATAATAATGTCCTCATTATCCACGTGCACTGTGTTATAGTGATGAAATTTTAAATAGCGGAGAAGGTGAGTTAGCGAGGCGCTAAATCAAGAGTGCTAAAGCGAGAGTCACACACACACATACCTACACACATGCACACACATGCACACACACAAGGGAGATGTAGCTGGAGGGTGAAGATGTGGGCACTGATAGACAGAAAGTGTCAGTGAGAATGATTGTGGTGGGAATTTTAATGCAGATACACATCAATTATTGAGAAGACGATGATGGATCCATTTTGGAGCAGGCCACACCGGCTGAGCATGCTCACACCACACAACTGTTTTTATTCTATAGTTTGTCTAGTTTATATATATGATTCACAAAGGTCATCGAACCAGATTAGAGCAATATTTTACCTCAGATTAGCTTGCTAGCAATAGCTAGCACTGTATAATGGTTAGCCTAATGTTAGTTAGCTTGCTACTTAACAAATGACACTATATAATGGTTAGCCTAATGTTAGTTAGCTTGCCACTTAATCTAATCCAAACTTAGCTAACCTATTTAAAGTCGGATAGCTTAAAAGGCCAACTAAGTGAAAAAAGATGCTAATAAAGTTTGTGATTGGCTAAAATTAACTAAAGCGCCATTCTTGCAGTATACATAAACCCATGAGCACGTGATGTTCTGGACACTTCCTGATTTTGTTGAAATTACAGCTTAAGTTAAATGTATTAGACAACCAGAAACTCGAACGCGACATCACCACTAGCCTGCCTTTTGACTTCTTTAGCTTCACCTTACTGTTTAGGATAGAATAAAATACTGGTATAATACTAGTCAATTTACACTATATAATAATTTATCCACATTTGCTTTGCTAGCAGCTATTTAAACACAGCACTGAACTAATGTTAGCTAGCTAAATAGTTAGATTAACATCTTCCAGAGGTAATTCAAATGGGTAGGCAAGTTTGCTAGCGAGCTAATATTTGTTTATATGATTTTGGGGTATTAAACACACAGGTCTATTGTTTTGGTTTATTAAAAACTCCCCCCCCCCCCAATTTCACACTTTTTAAATTTTATTTTACACCTCAGCTAACCTTCCTCTCCTTATCTCTCCATCCGTGCTGTCATATCTCTC
The DNA here is from genome assembly GCA_023630585.1 of Cranoglanis bouderius. NCBI lineage: Eukaryota > Metazoa > Chordata > Actinopteri > Siluriformes > Cranoglanididae > Cranoglanis > Cranoglanis bouderius. Next base: position 792,485 of record CM042549.1, read on the forward strand.
TCTCGGGGAACAGAGAGCACACTTTATTACACTTTTATTAGTGGAGATGGAATTGGGTTTGTGATAAATATCTTGAGAAACTGCACCATTATTTATTTAACTCCTAAAATGAAATCTGTTCTTGTTGTACTTTTGGATGTTACGATAAGGTATAAGGTGTGCTCATACGGTACGTCGGTTCGAGTACTGTTTGATGGACTTCGGTTATTTTAATGATGAATCAAGCATCGAATCTTGTGTTTGCGAAATCAGATTTCACTATGAACTAATCTAATTACCTTATCACCAAGGCAACAAGCCAGCTACATTTACACGGAATCTGATAAACAAATTGGGGACACAATGAGGACTACAAGCATTACAAGTTCAGTTAGATGAACATGGACAGTGATTTTCATTCCACCTTCTCAGTGTTTTTTTTTTTCCCGCAGATCTAGTGTAAGATATGCAAAATAAGCTGTCTATTAAAGTGCCCCAGAAATCATAATTGGTGGGGTATTTTTTTGTCCATGCCCCTTAGTGTTATGGACACCAATTTGTAAGTATATCTAGAAAGAAATGACAATAATCCAAAACTTCATGGTCGTCCAATTAAATGCTCTGTGGGACCCGCTCCCTGCTACGTCTACAGTAGCAGCTCGTTAGCAGTACAGGTGGTAGTCGGTGTGGTTCTGGCTGCATGTCTTCCAACACACTATTCCCTTTACTATCTATCATTCTTTTAAAAAATAAAGTTGGATTTTATTTGTTTTGAAGAAAGTAGAATTTGCACAAGGTGACAGGCACATTTTGGAGTTTTTTTTCTTACCAACTTCGGACTCTTCAGACTCTCAAAGTCTGTTCTTCTTGTTGATCTCTTCACTGCTCTCCATATTTAGCTAGTTCTCTAAGCTACTGTCAGGTTTGTCAAAATTGGGTGGGGTGCTCTGTATCTGGAATGCCGTCGGCTGTTGTGTAAGGCGACGGTCACACTAGACTTTCAGCATGCGAAATTTCTTCGGACGTCGCTACGAATACGGGCGGCAACCGGATACGTCATCACACGCCAATGTTAAAACATAGCATCTGTTCCTGTAGGCAGCGACACCGCAACCTAGGCAACTTCTCAATTGATGTCGATTTTCTATTCTTTTAAAGCTGTGTTGTATAAAACGGGATGCTATAATCGTTATGAAGAGGTCACGCCGTGACGTGTCGATCTTCTATTGGTGTTCACGTGATACGAATTCACAGGTCAGAGTCCACCAAACTTGAACTTTGGAACACATGAAGCTCGTGTTTCCAGTCTCCAGCATTCGCATGCGTATGAATGGAAGTGAATGGAACTAAAAGCGTAGTGTGGCAGTCGTGCCATCACTCTGACTTCCTGTTTCGAAAGGAAATACATCAACATGCAGAATCACAGCTAGGAAGCCATTTCATGAGGACTTTATTGGCTCGTACGTTTTCCTGTGAGAACCAGACTTTGTTGTTTCTGTGATGCAGTGACAGTTCCTGCCATCCATCACTTCGCCGGTACAAGCAGAAAACGCTATTTTTACCCTCTCAAAGTTAACAAGGGTAATGTTGTTTTGGATCCTTCTGGCTCACAGTGGACCACAATGTACACTCTTTAAACCACTATGGAATAAGAGCATACCTAATATTCTGTTCTTTCTCTTTTTCTGCTGTGGCTCCTCTCTAACCTGCCCGATTCACATTGGTTTGGTTCGTTTTTTTCCTGCTTTTTTTCCCCTCCATATGACCCTCCAGATGGCAGGATCATCTGTGTTATCGTAACACCTTCCACCGCACCTGCTCGTAGGATCCCTCGGCGTTAAACGCACAGGATCCGTCACATCGGTGTGATGAATGTCTCCGAGTCTTACAAGTCTTCCGCCCACAACACTCGTCGACATTCACTTACTCTCTGTTTCCCACTCTTTTTTTTGTTTGTTTTTACACCTCGCCTAGTTTCCCCTTCCTGCTAACATCTTTATCTCTCCATCACTCCAAGGAACAGGGCCTGATCTCCTGAGGAAATACCTGAAAAGAGAGGAGACTCAATCAGTCTGAATAAATGGAGCCTAAGGACACGCGACCCTGCGCTCCTCTGTCATTAGGAAGCAAGGAATAACCAGGCATTGATGAAGATCAGAAGGTACAAACAATTCTGTGCAGCCGAGCTTTGCTAAGAATTGAAATCACCTGAGCATGGAGAACATGGAGAATAATACATGGCATCTCTGTAGGTCTACAGCTCTGTCTTTTGGCTCAGTTTGAGTGAAAGAAAAAAGTTACAATAACCTGGTTGCAAAAGTGTGCACAACCTTTTATAATGGGTCATGTGACTGTGCTCGGGATCACACTCAAACTCATGTTTAAAAGTATTTATCATACACCTGTCATCAATGAAGTGAATCTGATTAACCCCAAATAAAGATCAGCTTGTAGGAGCTTCATCGCATCTTTTTGGTTTCATTCAACTGCTGAAGCCATGGTCTTCAAATTGCTTACAAATCATAAACAGGATCTCACGGTGGAAAGATATCGATCAGGAGAGGTGTACAAAAGTATTTCCAAATCATTAAATGTATCATGAAACACCGTGAAGGCCATCATCGACAAGTGGAGAAAATGGAACACCACAGTGGCATCAACAGGACGTCCCTCGAAAAATTAATGAAAGAACAAGAAGAAAACTTACCAAGGAGGCTACTGAGGGAACTGAGGGAAGGGGTAGGGTGGCTAGACTGAAGCACTTTCTCATGAAAAAAACATCCAAGTCCTAAATCACCCCAAACCATGTGGCAAAACATGTTATGGTCTGATGAGACCAATGTAGAACTTCTAAAAGATATGCCTGATGCAAAAACAAGACAGTTTACCACCTAAAGAACACCATACCCATGATGAAGCATGGTGGTGGCAGCATCATACTATGGAGCTGCCTCTCTTTAGCTGGGACTGGGGCTCTAGTCAGGCTAGAGGTCTAGTCAAGCTCCAAATACCGATCTATTCTGGCACCAAACCTGCAGGCGTCTGTTAAACAGCTGAAGATGAAGAAAAATTTCACCTTCTAGCACAATAACAACCCAAAGCTCAAATCCAAGTCAACAAAGGAACAGCTTCAGAAGAAGAAGATCAATATTTTGGAATGTTGCAGTCAGAACCCAGATCTAAATCCTATCAAAAAAAACCTGTGGATTGATTTGAAGAGGGCTGTGTACAGGAGATCCCCTCGTTATCTGATAGATCTGGAACATTTTTGTAAGGACAAGTGGGAAAAAATGACCAAATGTGTTAGGTTCTCCCTCTCTCGCTACGCTGCAAATGAAGTGTAGCCTACTTCCGCATTCCACGGAGCGCATTCCGCCTCCATTCAGAAAGACTCACGTTTTGTTTACCTGTGCCATGTGCGTTGTTGTTTTCAAGTTCGCGTCATGTCTCTGTCCCCGCCTCCTGGTTTCTTATTGGTTCTCCATGTAATGTAATCATGAGTTCCAGGTGTCTTTGATTGTGTGTATGATTTGGTGTGTGTTTAAAAAGCCCTGTTTGCTTCCGCTTCGACACAGAGTATTAGTTTAGTATAAAGTAGTTTGAAGTTAAGTTAAGAGATGTTTCCGTAGCCCCGTATCCGTAGTTAATAGCCTTGTTCCGATTTCCGTAGCTCCGTATTCGTGGTTCCCAGACCACTTCCGTGTCCCGAGTGTTTTTTCCTGTCTTTTGATTACTGCCTATTTTGGATTACTGCATGTGTTTATTACTGCCTATTTTGGATTACTGCCTTTTTGTGAATAAACTTGTCTGCATTAACTGACGTCTCCCCAGCGCATGCATCCTGACTCCTCTGCCTAACCGCTTACGTAACAGAATACTCCGCCAAAAATGGAATGCGGAAGTAGGCTACGCTTCATTTGCAGCGTAGCGAGAGAGGGAGAACCTAACAAAATGTAGCTGTGTTACAAGCAAAAGGTGCTTCAACACAGTGTTAGTTAAGGGGCGTGCATACTTATGCAACCATGTTATTGTAAGATTTTTAATTTTTTCCCCCTAAAACATTTCTACATGTTTTCCACTTGAATTGTGTTGGTTGCTATATCACATTAAAGGCGAAAAAAGATCTGACATGATTTATCTTGGTTTCATTTTTTTTTTACATCACAAAAACCTGCAATTTTAACAGGGGTGTGTAAACTTTTTATATCCACCGTATGTTCCTGTTTTTCGAAGATGGAAGCCCTCCCATAAATTCACTCCCGGTGTTCAGAGGCACAGTGAAGTTTAGTTCATACTAAATCCGTGTGACGGGATGTGGTTCAAGGCAGATTTTTTTTTTTACATCAAGACTTTTATTAGTTGTAGCTCCAGTGCAAAACTAAAGAAGCAAACTTCAAAGACCAAACATGTTTTGAGTGATCGACTACATTTGGGGTTAAGAGACACTAAAATGCCTTTAAGGCTGAATATTTTACATGCTGAGACCACAGAGAGGACGTTTAGGAGTCAGATGTCTCAATCTGGGAATAGATGAAAGCCAAAATAAATGACTGCCTGTAAGGACAACCCACAGTTGTTCCTTCTCTCTCTCTGTCTCTCTCTCTTGCTGTCTGTCTCACACTCTCTCAGTCTCTCTCTCTCTCTCTCTCTCTCTCTCTATTTCTCGGTCATTGCTCAGCTCTAATAAAGACCAATGAAGATGTTACTGAGCAATTAGGGCCGCGTTCTCTCACCACAGTCCACCAATTAGTCTCATCCCTCTGCACATGTACATGGCATATGGAGAGCATTATTCCATAATTGTGCTTTTCAATGAGGCATGAATGCAGACACAGATATTAGATGTCAACTATAGCACTTCGTATTTTTAATACTCTTTTAGATTAGGTGAATGCCACTGATATATCAAAGTGTTTATACTTTAGTATTGATTATCAGTGGTTGGCATTGCTGTGGTTTAAATTGCCAATTAATTTGCATTTTGGAAAACAGAAGCGACTAAATTCGTTAGAAACTATCACCAGGTGAGAAGAAACGAAAATAAGAACAGCGCAAGCAGGCAGGATTGGTCAGAATTCCTTCAGAAGCAGACAGAATTGCTTATAATTCCTTTGAGAAAGGCACTTGGCGGTTTTGGTCAGAATTCCTTTGGGAGAAGGGGAACGGACATAATCCCTTGGGGGATGGGGGGGTGGAAAGAATTGCTTTGGGAGAGGGGAGAATAGATAGACTTCCTTTGGGAGAGTAGGGAATGGACAGAATTCCTTTCGGAGAGGGAGGAATTGGTCAAAATTCCTTTGGGAGAGTGGGGAATGGACAGAATTCCTTTGGGAGAGGGAGGGACTGATCAAAATTCCTTTGGGAGAGTGGAGAATGGTCAGACTTCCTTTGGGAGAGTGGGGAATGGTCAGACTTCCCTTGGGAGAGTGGGGAATGGTCAGACTTCCTTTGGGAGAGTGGAGAATGGTCAGACTTCCTTTGGGAGAGTGGGGAATGGTCAGACTTCCTTTGGGAGAGTGGGGAATGGTCAGAATTCCTTTGGGAGAAGGCAAGATTGTTCAGAATTTCTCCAGAAGTAGGCAGGATTGGTCAGAATTACTTCGAAAGCAGTTGGGATTGGATTGAGGTTGGGATTCCTTTGAGAAAAGGAAGTGCAGGATGGGTGGAGAGAGAATGGAAGACTTTGGTCAGGATTCCATGACAAGTGGACAGAAAACATCTAGCGCTTTTAGTACCTCTACTTAGTGGTAAAAAAAAAGTAAAACGTGTTATTCTGACATGACCGTGAACAGAAGGACACTGTGGTCCTGACACGGCTTCACTGAGGGAGTTGACAACACCCAGGCAGCAGGTGCGATCTTACACCTGTTCTGTGTTCTGATGATGAACTTGAATGTGAAATGACTTCTTTTTCTCGCCCTCCTCCTCCGAGTCCTTCTCTCTCACCCTCCTTCCTGTTTTGTCTTGTCTTTTATCGCCTCCTAGCAGGCGCTGACTGAAATGGAGGAAAGTGTTAACCAGTCATCCATATCACACACACACACACACACACACACACACACACACACACACACAGAGAAGCTTGTATCAAACCATCTGTTCAGGCATCTCCAAATCGATTTCAGCCTCTGCTTGGGTAACTAGATTTAAATGTTTACAGTGTTGGCCTTTTCACACTGCAGTTCCTGACTAAACAAATGGATGAGGGTTAAATGTTACATTCTGTTACCTAACATGCCTAGGAACTGAAGTCTGGGAACTGGAATTGTTCAATGGGTCTATTTAAACAGTGTGTGTCATTCATACCGGTGACCTCATGCAAATGACGTGATAAACTGCTTTTGAGGTGTAAATTTAGTGTGAAACCACAGAGGGTGGTGGTTGTAGGATGGTGTTGCAAACCAATATCTCCAGTGTTGCTGATCTTTCCAGTTTATCTATAGTATTTACAGTTTTTAACCTCTTGCTATGGCAATATAGGAGACACCTTAAAATTATGCTTTTCTACTTTTTCAGCTAAAACAACACCCAGACTGTATGTGATTAAAATTCACAAGGCAGGAAAGCCCATTAACTGAAAGGGAAACAACATGAATTTGTTTCTGGTAACAGTAACCTTCCTCAATTTTATCTGGGTGAACTTCCATCCATTTTCTGTACCGCTTATCCTACACAGTGTTGTGGAGAGCCTGGAGCCTATTCCAGGGGACTCGGGAACACACCCATTCACACACTACGGACAATTTGGAAATGCCAATCAGACTACAGTGCATGTCTTTGGACTGGGAGAGGAAACCAGAGTATCTGGAGGAAACCCCTGAACACAGGGAGAACATGCAAACGCCATGTGCACAGGGTGGAGGTAGGACATGAACCCCCAAACCTTGAGGTATTAGGCAAACATGCTAACCACTAAGCCACCATGCCCCCTTGGGTGAACTTTGACCTAGGTCTTATGAGCCAATAGAAACCAAGTAGGTGGGAATTGGTCTGTTTGGTCAGTAAAAATGTGGAGCTGGTGATTATTAAGTGGCATCACACCAGACTTTTGTCTCACTCTTTTCTTACTGTTGCTTGGCACACGAAGGGAAAATTTTCCCTCTCTGCCTGCTAGTATTTGCTTGTTAGCAATGTTGAAACCTCTGCTTCCTCACTTCAAACAACTTTTCCCAGTTCCACAAAGACTTTTTTGCCCATTGGTTATATACTACTCCTCACCAAGTGTTCCTTATCCCCTAGAGTGTCATGAATCTCATGATGCCATAGGCAGAGGTGGGTAGAGTAGCCAAAAAGTAAAACTGCTTATAATTTCTCAAGTAACAGTAAAAGTAATAATGTTAATAATGACTTGAGTAAGAGTAATAAAGTATCCGATGAGAAAACGACTCAAGTAGCAAGTTACTAGTTACTTCGGATCTGATAAAAATGATATAAATATGATATAAAACCTGGGTTCAAGATGAAGCAGCGTATCCCAGTCCTGTGATGGGTACAGTAACACACAACTTGTCGTTTTCAACACAAAATCTCTCTCTTCTTTCCCCTTTTCAGCCAGTATCTTCCAGGTCTGAGCCGCTAAACAATTAAGCGGTTGTTGCGTCCACATTCAGACTCACGACCACTTTATACGTGATATAAACTAATTATTAAAACTACATATATTCATTAACATTTAACAGTAACAGGGGAACGCCACTGAATGTAACGAGGTAAAAGTAAATTTCTGTGATTAAAAATAAACCTGAGTATAATAATAATTAGTTACATAGCACTTTTCTAGACACTCAAAGCGCTTTACATAGTATAGGGGGGGAAATCTCTTCAACCCCCCCCAGTGTGTAGCCTCCACCTGGATGATGCAACAGCAGCCATAGTGCACCAGAACACCCACCAGCTATTGGTGGAGAGGAGAGATATAGCCAATTCAGAGATGGAGATTATTAGGGGTCCATGATAGACAAGGGCCAATGGGGAAATTTTGCCAAGAGACCAGGGTGATACCCCTACTCTTGTGGAAGTATCCTGGGATTTTTAATGACCACAGAGAGACAGGACCTCTGGTTTAATGAAAGACAGTGCTCTTTTTACAGTATAGCGTCCCTGTCACTATACCTGGGCATTAGGACCCACACAGACCACAGGGAGAGCACCACCTACTGGCCTCCCTAATACCACTACCAGCAGCAACCTTAGTTTTCCCCAGGAGACCGCCCATCCAGGTACTGGCCAGGCTCAACCCTGCTTAGAGTTAGTGGGAAACCAGGCTGAACTGCAGGGTGATATGACTCTGACAAGTATAGCCAGTTAAACCTACTCTTAAAAGTACTCCTACCCCCCGCCCCCTGTGGTGACCTACTAGACTGACATGCTAATAGTGTGATTACAGTGCTTTTTTATTAAACATGCCCTTGTCATTTCCCTTTGGAGGAATCCCCATTGCTATACTAAAGGTCTGTTATGTTCAAAGCAGCACAGCTTTTCCATCTATATACATGAGAGCTGACATACTTCACTTCATTCTGCTGGTTAATTAGCAGGCTAGCAGCTCCCCGGTGGTTCAGCTGTCTAAGGTTTCACCCTCGTCCACTGTGCCACATCGTTGGAAGTCCAACAACTTAATTGGTCCTGCTATCTGGGTGAAAAGAAAGGGAGGTCTGGTTTCCCTCTTTTTTAATTTCTGTTGATTAACATAATGTGCTAGTTTTCTGTGATGCAATGGCTTCCTGTATCTCAGAATATAGTATGCAGTATGTGATAGGTTTCGCCCTTCCAGACTGGCAGCTGTTAATGGGGTGGGAATTAGTGCCATTGGGTTGGGAATGAGTCCAGCTAGTTTGGTTGCTGATAATTCAGAATTAAGAAAAACCAAAGAAAACTCACCTCAGAGTTGGAATTCCCACTCGGGAAGGTGTCGATATTATATGAACATGGTTACTCACACAGTCAACACTAAATAAAACGACACTTTCCTACTGTTTAATGTGATTATAGTAGTAGTACTGTATATATAGTAGTACTTGATTTAGGTTAATCAACATACAGATGCATTGGTTAAATCTATAACATTGACACTCATATCATTAATGTTAGTTTTGTAGCTCATTACCAACAAAAAACAACCTTTCATGGAGGCATCCATGTTTTTTTCCCACTTTGGAGCTCGAAAATAGGTTGAAAATGACTGCTACCATTCATATTAAAAAGCCTCCTTGTGCTGCAAGTGGCCTTATATACACTTATGAGTCATGAGGTGAAGTCAACCAAGGGTTTTGATGTGCCACTTTTCAAGTGACATCACTTTGCTGCGCTTTTCAGGAATAGTCGACGCAGAAACCCAAAGTTCCGTTTTCTTTCTGTGCCTTTATTCTGTAAACTTTCGAATGTGGCAACTTTCAGTGGCACGAGCTGCAGTCATCGATTTGTGGGTGGTGTGACTGGGCCGAAGTGCTCTGAGGAGGGGGCAGACTCAGGTTACACAAGGAGGCTTATAGACGCAGGAGTGGACTGAAAAGCGGCGATAATTGTCCTCTTGCTGTGCAAGATTTGAGCCGCGTTCATTCCTCCTACCTGCCGTGACTTTCTTTTACCTCACAGCATCCTTTTTTTGCTTCCTCGCCGCTGATCCACTCACAATGCTGTGCCTTGCAACACAGCTCTCATAATGCTTATGCCAACAGCATAGTGTGTGTGTGTTTGTGTGTGTGTGTGTGTGTGTGTGTGTGTGTGTGTGTGTGTGTGTGTGTGTGTGTGTGTAGGTACAGATTCGCACAGAAGGACCTTGGCTGAACAGGTTCATTATTTACAACCTTTGGCATGCAACACATGCAATGGCTTTTTAAAAAATGATGGCGAATAACAAAGAGGTATTGAATTAAGTGTGTGTGTGTACGTGAGGGAGAGAGAGAGAGAGAGAGAGAGAGAGAGAGAGAGAGATACGTGTGTGTTGTGTACAGCCCTTTTTTCCTCTCTGATTCTCGGCGCTCTCACATTGCTCTGCCTTTCCACACAGCTCCTACACTGTTTATGCCAACAGCTGCGTGTGTGTGTGTGTGTGTGTGTGTGTGTGTGTGTGTGTGTGTGTGTGTGTGTGTGTGTTTGGCCAGCAAAACCTGAATAGACTCATTACCAGATTCAGGACCTGAATAGTTTAAATAGATTCATTATTTAAAGTGTTTAGCGCACCACCCAAGCAAAAATGATGATGGTACTGACTGTGAATGCAGAAAGAAAGGGAGTGTGTGTGTGTGTGTGTGTGTGTGTGTGTGTGTGTGTGTGTGTGTGTGTGTGTGTGTGTGTGTGTGTGTGTGTGTGTGTGTGAAGTCCCAGGATGTCTGCTCTCAGCATTTAACAGGGCCAGAAGGTGTAGCAGGACATCCAATTAACTGCCTCACTGTGGCTTGTGAAGTGTTTCACATAGAGATAGATTTCTCTTTGGAACAAACGTTAAATTACTTCAGCGCTTATATTCGGATTGTGTAAGGAACAAACCACCGTGTGTCACACTGTTATGGTAAAGTAATTAACGCCAAGCTGATTATTGTCCTCTAACTACACGTCCACAAGTGTTTTATTCCTCTTACACCACACAGCAATTCACCAACCATTACAGTTTTTATTAAACATTACAGTTTTTATCCATTAATGCTGTGGAACATCAGAGAAACCAGTTAGTTCCTGTTGTCACTTACGTTATAGCAGCTACTGTATAAACAGTCGTTCCCTCACCAGCCCCTCTTCATTCTCTCTCAGACAAAAAAAAAAAAAAAAAAACCGCAGCTTGTCACCATAGAAACCGCAAAGAAGCGTAAACTCCTCCGTCCCGAAGATGTCGGAAAACTTAAAGTTTCAGCTTCACCTCTGACACTGGAGACTCCTTCCATAAATGTTAAATAAACTTTCAATCTCCTTACAGAAAACTTCACCGTATGAACAATTTTTTTTTAAATTATTAAAAGCGCTACGGTATAAAAATTGATAAGAACTACTAATTATTTAAATATTTCTGATTTTCACTTGATGGTGTGTTTCTGCTCTGCGTGAAGTCAAACGCAATAAGGATTTTAAAATAAAGAAAACGATAAAAATAAATAAATAACGGATACGAAAAAATAAAATAAATGGATACGAACAAATTGTTTGGACGTGAGACGTGTGGTTTCGATGAAAATGCAGTTAGTTGGGAAAAAACGTTCGTATCCTAGGTTTCCCTCCTGAGTTTCCGTAAATTCTGCGATTTTATATACGGCTATATATATATATATATATATATATATGGAGTTTTGTGGGTGTGGCTAAATGAGCCATTCCACCGAACGGGTGACTCAACTGTTGTAACTTTTAAAAATTAAACTTCATTTTTATCTTTTTTCAACACTGAATCTAATAACACACATATTCCACTGTTCAAAATGTACACTGGTCAATCTCCGGTAACTTTATTTCATTTTTTACAAGGTTTCAAACTGGGAGATGCATTTTTCTCCTGTTACCAAAAATCATGTGTCTTTTAAAAAGCAAGTTTAAAAGCAATGTCACTAATTTCTTTGTTTTGTTTGTGTCTGGGTAACAGGACTGAGTGAAAACCCCGGGGACACGACTAAAATGTGTATTTTATCTCAAATGTTATGGATTTCTCATGAAAAAAAAACAAAAAACATTTTAAATCATAGATTGGATATAAAGTCACAGAACAATGGGGAAAAAAATAAGATTTCTGAAGGATTTTTAATCATTATATCTCAATGTAAAGTACAGAGATGCAAAACATGCTATTTTTTAGTGTTCTAGGTAGTTTTTATTAATGTTTTTAATTATATATTTTAAATTTGCAGTTAGGTTCATGTGCAGGACACTTTGATTAATGATAAAATGTATTTTAGAGGTAATTGTCATGCATTTTTATATACATATAATGTTCTGGGGACTGAAATGTCACCCATTCGGTGGAATGGCTCGAATGTGAATCACCTGTGCCTTACAAGTGCTTGGTAAATGGCTGATTGGCATTTATCAACATACACATATGACTATAAAGAAACTGTGTGTACTGGTGGTTTTTCCACAAGGCTATAGTTTCATAGGGCTATCATATCATAACGCGTATCGTTTCCTGCCAGTGAAAGGGGTGTAACCTTCGTTCTGTTCTCATCTCGGCTGAGATGACTTTTCCGAGCATGGACGGGAGAGCGCTGTGGTGAAACGCCTTTAAATTGCCATACATTAAGCTGTCAACACTTTTTTGGTTGCCTTTTGTTTCCGTTGCATGGCAGTGAGAAAGAAAAAAGAGTTTGGCTCCATTTCCTGATGTCGCTGCGGCAGTCAGAAAGTGTAGCGAGCGCCGCTGCCTCAGAGACACTGATACGTGTCTGCAATCACTGAAGTGAAAGGACTTCTTTCTGCCGGGAAGGAAAAAAATATCAAGAGAAAAATATCAGTAAAGGCCATGGGGATCATAAAAAACCGCTCAGGAGCTTTTAGATGCTCTTTCAGAGAAATTAATTTAGAAAAATGGAAATTTTTATGTCACTAGATTAAATACGAGCTTGGATTAAGGAGCAGTGCTAGTAATTTCCTTTTCAATACAAGCACTTAATATGTATTATACCACACTGATGCTGAGTTCTGGATTGCGATTGGTCAGAAGGTGTTGATTAATTTTCTATAACAGCAGCTCTGACAGTAGCGCAGGTTTATATTAATGCGCTCGTTCTGATACGTTATCGTTTCTATAGTAACGGCTCATTCACATGTTTAAAAACACGTGTAATCATTGATATTTTCTGTAAAGACACATAGATTTATGGAAGGAGTCTCCAGTGTCGGCGCTTTGTAACAGTCAGAGGTAAAGCTGTGACTTTAAGTTTTCCGACGTCTTCAGGACAGCGGAGTTTACGTGTTTTTTTTTTTGTGGTTTTTCGGTAACATTTACTGCTGTTTACTGCTATTTCTGGTATTTTTTTAATGTAGAAACATATAATTTCATTATTTTGAAGGCATCTTTGCTCTACAGCATTTCTTTGCATGTGACTAAAGCTTTTGCACAGTACTGTATGTTTGGGGGGAAATAAATGCACATCACCAGAAGAACACCGTCTCCACGGTGAAGCATGGTGGTGGCAGCATCATGCTGTAAGGCTGCTTTTCTTCGGACAGAACTGGGGCTTTTATCGAGGTGGAGGGAACGGCTCATGAACGGCTACAAATACAATCTGATGGATCTGGAATGTTTTTGCAAGAAAGAGTGGGAAAATATCGCCAAGTCAAGACGTGCCATGCTGAAAGACTCTTAGCCAAAAAGACTGAGTGTTGTAATAACATCAAAAGCTGCTTCAATAAAGTATTAGTCTGGGGGTGCGCATACTTACGCAACCAGGTTATTGCACGTTTTTTTATTTCATCCCCAAAACCTGCCATTTTAACAGGGGTGTGTAGACTTTTTATATCCACTGTACACTACTTGAAACGAATGAGCAAGTCTGTGTGACGTTTTAAAATACTCATAAAAAAAAAAAGAAATCATAAAATCCAAAATATATCAAATATATCAAAAATTAGGATATTTTGGAAAATTTGGAAATTCCTTTGGAAACGTTTTACTTAAGTCCAAATGATATACTGTATAAAGTGACAGGAAATGATTTTTTGCTAATCATTTCCCACTCTCACCTCTTTAAGGGTTAAAATGGTCTTCAACAAAATCAAAGGTTTTATATTCAGAACAAAAAAATAAAATCTCAGAAGAAAAAAAAGTTACAGAGAAACTTGTTGAGAAAATGTTGATAATTGTTGGATTTATGTTAGATTTTATTATTATTATTATTATTATTTTCTAAAAAATATTTATTTTTTGTAAAATTCTCTCTCTGAAGAGAGAGTTTACAGTCAAATAAATATTTTATTTCTAACATCATCCAAACACTTTATTAAAAATGCAAATGTGCACACATTTAATTATACGAAGGCTCATTTGCATAAATAAATGAAATACCTGTTAGAATATCAGCGATCACTAATTGTGGAGATGATTAATTCTGCTATCTATAGATATAAATTATTAAACCGTGTTCACCTGTAGTGTCATTCTTTAAGGACTGTGATCGATATGAATCATCATTTTCACTGAGTTTTATCATTTTTCATCAAAATGATGAGCCACTGCTCGCTGCACACACACACACACACACACACACACACACACACACACACACACACACACACACACACACACACACACACAAATGATCATTCCTGCTGTGCGATCAGGACTTTCTCCTGCAGGAAAACAGCGCCTCCTGGTGCTCAGTAGTGTCCATTACACACAGGAGCGTCATGAGTGCAGCAAAAAAATCTTTCTCTATGTAACAGCAGAACATCATTTCATTACTTTATTCTGCTACAAAACTGCTATTACTCTCCATACTGTACTTTAATAAAACTCACTTTAACTCAATTGTTTTTGCTGCAAATTTCATTTAAATTTAAAAAAAAAAAAATTCATTTCACAAAACATCCTCCTCTTTCTCTCGCGCAGTGTAGGGTCATAACTTGTTTGTTTTCATATATATATATATATACACACACACAGGTGCATCTCAATAAATTAGAATGTCGTGGAAAAGTTCATTTATTTCAGTAATTCAACTCAAATTGTGAAACTCGTGTATTAAATAAATTCACTGCACACAGACTGAAGTAGTTTAAGTCTTTGTTCTTTTAATTGTGATGATTTTGGCTCACATTTAACAAAAACCCACCAATTCACTGTCTCAACTAATTAGAATACTTCATAAGACCAATAAAAAAACATTTTTAGTGAATTGTTGGCCTTCTGGAAAGTATGTTCATTTACTGTACATGTACTCAATACTTGGTAGGGGCTCCTTTTGCTTTAATTACTGCCTCAGTTGGGCGTGGCATGGAGGTGATCAGTTTGTGGCACTGCTGAGGTGGTATGGAAGCCCAGGTTTCTTTGACAGTGGCCTTCAGCTCATCTGCATTTTTTGGTCTCTTGTTTCTCATTTTCCTCTTGACAATACCCCATAGATTCTCTATGGGGTTCAGGTGTGGTGAGTTTGCTGGCCAGTCAAGCACACCAACACCATGGTCATTTAACCAACTTTTGGTGCTTTTGGCAGAGTGGGCAGGTGCCAAATCCTGCTGGAAAATGAAATCAGCATCTTCAAAAAGCTGGTCAGCAGAAGGAAGCATGAAGTGCTCCAAAATTTCTTGGTAAACGGGTGCAGTGACTTTGGTTTTCAAAAAACACAATGGACCAACACCAGCAGATGACATTGCACCCCAAATCATCACAGACTGTGGAAACTTAACACTGGACTTCAAGCAACTTGGGCTATGAGCTTCTCCACCCTTCCTCCAGACTCTAGGACCTTGGTTTCCAAATGAAATACAAAACTTGCTCTCATCTGAAAAGAGGACTTTGGACCACTGGTCAACAGTCCAGTTCTTCTTCTCCTTAGCCCAGGTAACACGCCTCTGACGTTGTCTGTGTTTAAGGAGTGGCTTAACAAGAGGAATACGACAACTGTAGCCAAATTCCTTGACACGTCTGTGTGTGGTGGCTCTTGATGCCTTGACCCCAGCCTCAGTCCATTCCTTGTGAAGTTCACTCAAATTCTTGAATCGATTTTGCTTGACAATCCTCATAAGGCTGCGGTTCTCTCGGTTGGTTGTGCATCTTTTTCTTCCACACTTTTTCCTTCCACTCAACTTTCTGTTAACATGCTTGGATACAGCACTCTGTGAACAGCCAGCTTCTTTGGCAATGAATGTTTGTGGCTTACCTAGTGAACCAAACTGAGAGACCATTTTGAAGGCTCAGGAAACCTTTGCAGGTGTTTTGAGTTGATTAGCTGATTGGCATGTCACCATATTCTAATTTGTTGAGATAGTGAATTGGTGGGTTTTTGTTAAATGTGAGCCAAAATCATCACAATTAAAAGAACCAAAGACTTAAACTACTTCAGTCTGTGTGCATTGAATTTATTTAATACACGAGTTTCACAATCTGAGTTGAATTACTGAAATAAATGAACTTTTCCACGACATTCTAATTTATTGAGATGCACCTGTATCTATCAATTATTTAGATCAACCTTCATTAAATTTGTATTTGTTTTTTATTAAGTATAATAATTTAATCTTTTTTTCTTTTTGTTTTATTTATAATTTTTTATAAATAAATAATCGGATCATCGTTAGATCCGTTAAAACATATTTATTTACTTACTTACTTATTTACTTATTTACCTTTTTCAAAAAATTTTTAAAAGGTGGATCAGCTAAATATCTCATTTCTAAAATATCAACTTTAAAAAAAAAAGAAACTTAAAAAAAAGATTTTTAAAAAATTAGATCATATTAATCTATCATTATATATATATATATTTAATGTTAAACTTAATAAAAATTAATACTATTTTTCTTTTTCAGAAATATTTTTTTAAAAATTTAATCAGTGTTCAAAAACATATTTTTCAATTGAATCAACTTAAAAATGAGTTCAAAAATTAGATGAATTAAACATTTTTAAAAACACGTATATATTAGTACATTTCTTCATCATCATTCTTCTTCATCGTCCGGATTGAAAACATGGCTATTCGTTTTTATTTATATTTCCTTTTAACTTCTCTGTAAATTAGCCTGTTTGAATTTGAGTGTGTGTGTTGTGGTTATCTAAGTGCGCCTCTGTTCTGTTCTCAGGAGCCTTCAGCAGTGTGAAACGGGCAAAAAAAAAACACCCCAAAAATACCCTTACACCCCAAACAAGTTCCGAATTACCCTGCCCAGGAAACACTCGGGTATTAGTCACAAAGTGATGAGTAAAAAATATCAGGCAGGGCGTGTGATTAACCGAACTGCACTCATTGGTCAGTGCATGTGTCTGGAGATATTATCCAGAGTGTAGAGTAGCCAATCAAAATAGATACGGACCAGTCTTCATTCACTGAACATTTCTGTTATAAGTGATTACAAAAGAAAAGAAGACAAAAGTTAACCAGTTCACAACTTCAGCAGGAATCACAAATACAAGTGGTACCTGATATCCAATTTAATTTCATATCAGATATATCACACACACACACACACACACACACACACACACTGTCTAACTCCACAACCGAAACCTACAGTTTTATCAGTAATCATATTTACATTACACTTTGACACGTATTAACCAAGATTATTCAAAATTATAATATTTAAATGGGAAAAAAACAAAAACAAAATGAGTCGTTTAACTAATTATGCTATTATATACAGTATACAGCATTTTCCTCATCCTAACACACACACACACACACACACACACACACACACCGCATTAACTCTTTTCTCAACACCACAGATGGACTCATCTTAGAAATATCGTACCGTTTCTACAACATCGTCACCTCTCTGAGTCTAAAACCTCCTGACTCCTTTCCTAATAACGACAAGATAAATAACTAAACAATAAACCTGGACTTTAAAAGGGTTCAGACGTACATTAGTGAATAAATTATTAAATAAAATATGGCTGTGGGTAGTTTGGTAGTGCACTCCTTATAATGAATAACGTTAGGATAACAGCTGGAACCAGTGAGTTGTACAGTATATGGTTTAAGATGTTTAAGATGTAAGGCTGGGAGATACGATAATAATAATATTATATCACGATTCTGGAAGGAATTTCTACGATACGAGATATAAAACCTTTCTGATGGTTTATATAATGTATTTTTATTTATATTTTATTTTATCATTTAAATTATATGTATAATTTTTTTTTTTTTTGTAAATAACCAAAAATTTTAACACTTAATAGGAGAAATTAAAACTGTAAAAAATGTTAAAGATTAAGTAGAATTTGTATTTTTTTTTGCGACAAATCAGCTGCTTCTAGTCAGTTTGTAATTAAACTAAAAATATTACAAAATATTGCATATGTTGCCGTAATTGATCACAATATCAATATTATATTGTCATATCGCCCAGCACTATTTAATCTACAGCACTGTGCAAAAGTTTTAGGCACATGCAAAGAAATGCTGTAGAGCAAAGATGCCTTCGAAATAATTAAATTAAATGTTTCTACATTTAAAAAAATAAATAAATACCGTAAAGACTGTAGTAAATGAAACAATATTTTTAAAAATAACAATAAAAATAGTGGTCTCCGGTACAATGTGTGCAGTTTTATAAGGAAATGAGCTGGTAAGTTTTATTGAGCATCTTGCAGAACCAGACACAGTTCTTCTGGACACTTTGACTTTCGCACTCGCTTCTTATTTCTGCAGTGAAACCCAGCAGCCTTCATTGTGTTTACTGTCTGAAAAGTGTCTCTTACTGTAATACGCTGCTTTCTTTAATGACATACAAACATTTTTCTGTAACATTTCATTTTGTGCTAGAAAACTAATGTCTGGGAATCTAAAATGTTTTTTGTGCCGACTTGATCACGTAGACGTCATCAAATAAAATAAAAAATCTATAACAACGTTTGTAGTAAAAAAAAAAAATAGGGTGCCTAAAACTTTTGCACGGTCCTGTATATTAATTCACGTTGCACAAATGTCACAACTTCAGCAGGAATCACAAATACAGGCAGTTCGTTTGCTTATATCGTGACTGTTCTAATTTCTCAGAGTTTTATTGCTATTATTCAGACGTTCCTGGATATAAAGTGATGGGCCCGAGAGTCCACAGGTGCCATGAATGCAGTGGTTTAAGTGGCTGGAAATCAGTCAATGTGTGTGTGAGAAGAACTTAGACTTCAATGGCCTGTGAGCTCCCAACACAATAATAGAAATCGGGAAAGAGAACTGGTTAATAGAGCCCTGGCTTAAGTTCGAATTGAATTATCATCCAGTTTATAGCCACGCTAAATTCGCTTCAGAAGGTCACTGTGGTTTCAGCCATGTACTGCTGAAATACCGAGCTGAAATTTCCACAAGACATCGATCACAGTGGAAGAATTGAGTCTGTGCTTCAACTACTGTGAAAAAAAGAATAAGAAAAGTGTTACCACTTGTGTCACCACATGCACGGTATGGTTTTATACCAAACATACAGGATCATCATCACGCTATACACAGAGTCCGAATCCACAGCCAAAATCTGCCGTTTTATCATTTTATCAATAACATCAACATTAAATTATCCAAAAAATACAATATTTCATAGAGAAACAAACACATTTAGCTGTTTGAAAAATTCCTTCCATCCCGCTCACATCATCTACGTCATGGCATTATATACAGACTAATTACAAACTGAAGTCTTGTGTTGATTCGTTTTCTAGTAATCACAGGTTTATATATTAATGCGCTCGTTTCTATAGTAACAGCTCGTTCACGGGGCCTTGTAAAGCGGACGCCCCACATAAACATAAATGTGTCGTTTAAACATTTATGGAAGGAGTCTCCAGTGCCGGCGCTTTGTAACAGTCAGAGGTAAAGCTGTAGCTTTTCTGGCATCTTCAGGACGGAGGCGTTTACGTTTTTTGTTGTTTTTTTTTTGCGGTTTGAGGAACAAACTTGTTTCGTGGATGTTCCTAAACATTAAATGTAATTATAAATGGATAAAAAGTACAACGTGTCACTCTTTAATAAATAAAAAAAATATATGGTAGTTTGCTGTTATATAATATGGATAAAACACTTGCGGACATGCTATTATAGGAAAATAATCAGCGGTGGGGTGGTAGCTGTATCTCCACGTCACATCGGGCCACATCACACCAAAAAGTCATGATTTATTCCTTACACATTAAGGATTTGTTGTACGTGCTGAGTGTTCTTTTTTTTTTCCGGTGTCTTTTTATACCCGCGATCATAAAACCGGACTTGCCCTATTCTTAAAGACTTTCACAGACAAATGAAAGACGTCATGTCAAAGGTTATTCGTTTAGAGAATTCGTTTTCATTTTCACCATCACGTTATCATATGGTGAAGAGTCATCATCATCATCTTCATTCCTATTCTGTATTCCTGGCATCCTGCTTTTCTCTCCTCTCTCTCGTTCCTGCTCTGGATTTCTGGCTCTCCTAGGAGGTTTGGGAACGGCGTAGTCATCCACGTGTGCACTATAAGGGAACTCGTGTCCGCTCGGATCATTTATGGCACCCAGGGTCTTCCAGGCGTTACCTCTGACTTCTTCGGGGTCGTCGTAGAGTGCTGTTGGAACATGAGGCGCCTTGGCGCAGCCTTCGGGTTCATCGTAGATGTGTTCCACAGCCGGGTATTTACTCGAATGCCTTTTGGGTTTTTGTGGGAAAGATCTGATGGCCGACTCATCGATGCTATCGTAGAGTGGTTCGGCGCTCTTTTCGTTACTGTCTCTGCTTTCGTTGCTCAGACAAGGTTCCACGACCATCGGTGGTGCTAGGTGTGATGACGCCAAGATGTCCAGCATGATGTTCTTGGAAATGTTATCGAACGGAAGTGAATACTCTGAATCTGGGGTACTGGAACAGGGACGAAGCATTTGGTGTTGCATTTGGTGTTGCTCTTCTTGCTCAGGTCTGTCTGGAATCTCTTTATCTGGAAATCCTGCCGTGACCCGGGAATAGGCCTCGTCTTCCGTGTTGGCTAAAGGACAGCTTCGGAAGTTCTTGACCTGGTTCTTTCTCGGCAGTGGCCGTGTGTCAATGTTTAAACTCTTAACCCCAGTCAGGTGTTTATCTGCAGGCATTTCCAGTCTGGTACGATGGGGTGATGATTGTTTGGGTTTTTCCTTTCCAGGTGTTTCAGACAACATGCTGTAAATGGTACCGGAATGGTCTTCTGTTGGTGGAGTGATTTTGGGTGGTTGGTGCATAGGTGCACCGCTGGAAGGCTGCTGCTGTGAAAAACCTGCTCTCTGTAAGTTAATGGCGGTTTCCACATACTGGAAAATGGTGTTGCCTTGCTTGGTGTCAAACTCAAAGTTGCCTTCACCGGAGTCGCACCTTCTTCCGGCCTCGAAAGAGAAAGTTGTCTGTTTTGAAAAAGACACAACATGGAAGACTAGCATGTTATTACGACGCCTTAACGTGTATAAATCGTTGTTTACTGTCATATCACTGGAAGCAGAGGAATCATACCTTGTCTCGTCCAAACCTACGAAGGTACCGATACGGCCAGGTGAAATGCACTTCTCCTGTCTTGGGCTCTTTCAGGAGCAAGCAGTCAAAGTCTGTACGTAGCAAGTATTGTCCTTTCAACCCACACCTCTCTGCAGCATCTGTACGTCTAATGTTCACCTTGAAGTCCTTCATTGCTGAAGACAAAAAAAAAAAAGGTTTTCTTTTAATAATTAACATTGGCTACGTTTACATGCACATCGGTATTCTGATATTAATCAGAATTTGGCAATATTCTGATTAGTATTGAGTCATGTAAATGCCGCAATCCGATTGGCCGATTCAGATTAAGGCAATATTCTGATTCCCACTTTTAGTTGACATTTTTGTAAACACCTTATTCAGAAAATCCGCTGAAAGGAGATATATGCACATGCTCAGTCCACAAGGAATTATGGGTGCTAACAGATGCTTAGCTGTACGCTAACTCAGGCATACTTACAACAACCGTGTATACAGGAATATGGCTTCAACCCGAATACAGAATCTGATGTGCATGTAAACGTAGTGATTGAAAGAGTAACGCATTTAAATCATGCTAGGAAACAGCTAAATACTGTAGGTTCTTCTGGTTTACCTTCGATGGTTGTCTCTCTCATAACGGGGCAAAGACAACTTGTATATCATAAATTTTAACAAAGGGGAGGCTTTTAACATGTATGGAAGGAGTCTCCAGTGTCAGCGCTTTGTTAACACTCAGAGGTAAATCTGAAACTTCAAGTTTTCCCGAAGTCTTCAGGACAGAAGAGTTTATACATTGTGGTTTCTTTGTAACACGACAAGCTTTTTTTTTTTTGTCTCTAGAAAGAGACCTACTGTTTATAGCTGCTATAATGTAAGTGAGAACTGGAACTTGTTTCCGAAGTTAAATGGTACTGTGAATGGATAATGGGTAAGACTAAGAACTCATTCCTTAATTAAGGATAAAAATATAACCGTTATCAAATTGCCGTGGCAGTAAAAAGACCAACACGTTCCCCAACACGTTACTCGTTGCATCATCAGCTGTTTAAACCTGGGAAATCTCAGCAGCCTCTGGAGTGCAATTATTTCTGAACCGCAGTGTCGACATGCAGCAGCTTGTTAAATTCGATCATCGTCTTTTGAGCGACGCGTCAAAACCGGGACGTTTTGGGTGAAACTTTTCAGACTGTTTAAGTCAGGTATTCGGTTTTAAAAAGCGCAGTATGGCTGTTACATAATGTAGGGCATGCTGCTGCTACAGACTTCCACTAGAACTAAGGTAGCTAAAAAAACAAAAACAAATCCTGCTTATGCACAGGAGAGATGCGGTTTGCAGCTACTTATTTTATATGTAACGTGTGGTTATGGGAGCTCCAACATCTCCGCTGAGAGGAAGTTTACCTTTTGAACAACGACAACACAAAGAGTAAATTCAAGCTTCTGTTTGCAGCTTGCTGAGCTACTCCCTCTCGAAACAGAGCAAAGGATGACAAAGTTCCTTCCTGTAAAAGCATACGAGTATTACAGAAATAGTACATGCGAGAGAGAGAGAGAGAGAGAGAGAGAGAGAGAGAGAGAGAGAGAGAGAGAGAGAGAGATTGCTTCCAGGAGCTGAACTTAACAGTTCGTCTAAATCAAATTTTATTTAATTTTTTTTAATTTGTCATTTCAAAAATCCTAATACCGATTTCTCTTCCATGCATTCGTTTGTTCTTGCCGTCATAAAATTCACCGTCTCATGTTTATCAAAAAACATTCAAATAATGCAATGACAACTAAATGATAGTCTTCTGTCTCTTTCTTTTATTTGCTTCTCTCCTCCTCTGCCAGATGAAGGCTGTGTTCAGGAAGTTTGGGGTTTGTGGGGAAACACTTTCTTACACCGTGGCAACAAACTGTAAGTTCTCTTGACGTAAAACCTTCTTGAGTGCACGCAGTTCCTGGGCCAACCTTATTGTACGACGTGACGTCTTAAGCTCTTTTACAGAGCTCCTCTTTTTTGCACCGTTCATGGTTTAAAAAAAACTGTGCCTTGTGTCCTGTATTGCGGATAAAAACCTCACTGTGGGAATTATTTCACATACACTCGGGCAAAACTAGAGGAAATACATACGGTACAGATGTAAAAAAAAAAAAAGAAGTGAGTAAATGAAGATATAGACCTATCAGAAAACTTAACTTAAAGTTACAGCTTTAACTCCTGACTGTTACAAAGCGCTGACACCGGAGACTCCTTCCGTAAACGAACGTCTCCTTACAGAAGACGTCACCATGTCATTTATTGATCGCACACGTATGTCTTTTCTAATCTGGTTCTAAAGCGCGGCGTCCGCTGTACGAGTTCCTGTGAGTCGCATTAGAACGTTAATATAAACGTGTGATCTGCAGCTGCGCCGCTGTCAGAGCTGCTGTTATGGAAAATTCATCAACGCCTTCTGACCAATCAGAATGCAGAAACCCAGTAAAACCATACGGAGCGTTTATTTTATTCTAAATTTTTTTTTAAAATAAATAAACGAAAGTAGCGCACTAAGTTAACACGTTAATTGATGTTTGTGTAAATGTGTGAATATAGAAACAAACGGAAATCTCTTCAATCTCTATGGTTTTGGTCATTGTGGTCATTAATTTTACTCGATGATGACATGAACGTCGGTTAAAGCGGGTTCTCATGGTTTATTATCCTTTTAAAAAAATTGCTAGTTGCGTTGTTAGAGTTATTTATAGCGCATCAGTGCTGAAGGTGATGGTTTATTCAAGCTGACACGAGTCTCTAAGGTAACCTTTAAAGGAACTTTAGTGTAAAACGTTAGGGATGAATATGAATTGCTTTAACGATGCGTCAGAGACGCTGACAGCAGGATGTGCCACACTGTGACTGATAAGCAAACACGAATCTGCACAAACAGCGGACACTGGTGTTATGTTTTCTTCCGCCACACAACAGGAAAAATAGGCCACAAATTTCCACTGCGTAACAGAGGAATGAGGAAGTGGCTGAAGTTTCAGTGTGTGACCAACATGGTGTTAATGTACTGAAAATACCTTATACAGAGTCTTCTACGAGCTATTTTCAGATGTTCTGCAGTTCCTCTTGCATGGACATGTCATGTTTATTTCAGTAAAGCCGAACTTGTTCTCACCAGCCTCTTTTCCACTGTAGAGCGAGTTATCCGTCATCGAGACGTCGTCAGATTCGGGGGGTAAACTGTTCCTTCTCGTTGCTCCTCTTTCACTCCAGTTCATCTACAGCAGAAACAAAATCACATTAATCAACGTGCGCATGACTTCTTTATTTTTTGTTTGTTTGTTTGTTTAGTCATTTTCTCTTTTGTAACAGTTCAAGTCACTTTATTTGAAGGGCCTTCATAACACCAATAATAATGAAGCAAAAAATGGGCAATTTATGTAAGACACATTTTTTTATGACCTATGCATACCGTTATGGGTCTACTTTAAAAGTCGTTTTGTCTTCACTAACAGCATGTTGACGAGGTTGATAAGCGAAGGATTATCATGTGAGCGATGTTACGATGTTAGTCTGAATGATGAAATTTAAACAAAACTTGATAATGGACAGGAAAAAGACGTCCTTATTACCTCAGGCCGACTTTGGAAAATGTTTGCGTGTGTATGTGAGCGAATCTGCTGATTGACGACGTAAGCGGAGGATCTTTATTATAGAATACTAAAACATAGGAGATTTTTTTTTTGGGGGGATCCTGTACAGTGTGACAGGTGATAATCTTAAAAGACACGCTCTAAAAAATGCTGGGTTATTTTTTCTACCCAAACTCTGGGTTGAGCCTTTTGGGTCATTGGGTTATCTTCTCAGTCTTGGGTAGTTTTTGGGTAGTTTCGTGTAACCCAGTTGAGTTGTGGGTTAGCGGCCGGGTCACTTTCACTGACAGTTGAATCGAGCCACCCCTCCCCCACCCCGACGCCTCAGCCCGGCTCCCTGGGTCAAGCGGTTTTCACACGGATAGACTGGTAGATTTATCCATAAAACCATTACTATACACTAGAAAAAGCAGAAATGTGCGATAACAGTCCAGTTCACATGACATTAAATGCACTAAATGCACTTTAGCTTCGTTAGCTTTGGCTTACTTGTTCGTAACGCCCATTGGATCGTAAGTTGGTCGCTCAGTTTTTTTAAATGTCTCCTTTGATCAAAATCTTATTTGAGTCATTTACTTCAACGTCTATATATAAACACCAGCTTCAGCAGCTCTAGCAATACATTTCTGAACACCTTCTTGTGTATAAATAAAGGAGATACCATGTTGGCATATTTGTTTATAACGTGGTATGTTTGACATTTTCAAAGGGTAAAAATAACCACATTTACACATTTACATCATAAACACATTTATGAAGTAAAATTAGCCCAGCGTTTTTGTAAAAATGAAACCATCCTTTGGGTTGAAAAACAACCCGTTTCCTGGGTTAAAATGAACAACCCAACTTGATGGCTTAGTTTAGCCCAAAATGTGTCCTGTCTTATATTTACCCAGCCGTTGGGCTAAAAATAACCCGATTTGGGTTGCCTTTGACCCAGTGTTTTTTAGAGTGCAGCTAAAATCGATCTGCCTAAAACCTTCTTCATTAACTGTATTTACTTTATGTAGAAGTTTAGAAGTTAATTCTTTTCAGCTGACATGCTGGTGGTCATTTCTATTCAAAACTATTATATTATGCTTATTCATGTCAGCCAAATTAATCATTTCAATAACTTCAAAAAAAACTAAAGTGGTAACCAAAATTGCATTGTACTGATACGAAGCACCGTATATTCTGACTATATCTTGTCATAAATCTGCTGTTAGTAAGAGCAATAAGGCTAAACATGGCAGTAACGGTGGACCCATCATGATAACTGAAGCTTGTTCTCTCGTGTCTCTTTCACACGAAAGACAAATCAAATTAATGTCACAGACAAAGTCACATAAACACGCTTTATCCAAATATAAAATATAAAAAATCTATGCGACACTTGACCTATGAGTTGCTGTCACACCAAACGTTTTTCTTTTCTCCTACAGCAAGAATATGTATCGACATTTAAAGAGCGCAGGGTGCCGTCGTGCGCTTTTTGAATCTCTCGACCAATCGGATCGCAGCTCGAGATTCAACCGAGAAAAATCAAAATGGAAGACGTGGGGGAAAAAAAAAGGGGAATATGAAGAGCTTAATATGTTCAGACGGGAATATTACGAAACGTTGTGGTGTAACTAGAGAAGTTTACTAGTTTTGGGAGGTTCACTGGTATCTGATGTTATGGACGTTTCAAAAGTTACACACAGTGGTTTAAATATAAATATATACAAATATATTGAATCACGTAAGCACTCTTCATCTCCCAATCCGAAGCTCGGGTAAGCTTCCTCCTCTTTGCTTAATTGGGTATATCTAATCTTTATTGCTATTAAACATAACAACAGCTAGTTAGGCAGTACTGCCTAGCTAAAACTGGAAGTGTGTTGCTATGGTTACAGGGTGTGCATTGCGTGAAATCAGTCATTATCTAATCCATATGAATCAGATAATCAGGATGTATTTCTCCTTCTGAGACAACTGTTAACAAACTTAACCATCTGATTATGTCGTGAGTTGGATTTCGGTGAAATAAATAAATGGTTTGATGAGTGGAAGGAACATTTTTTTTAAGCTATTTTTTAAGTGTACTAGTTATTGTTCATATCACCAAGTCTGACCTTAATCTCTGGTCCAAAACAGCACTGAAACTGCTGATGTAAACCATCAGCTTGCGTTTATGCGTGCTAGTTACCCGTCGTCTTTCTGAAACAACGCATGCCGAAAAGGTCACGTTCAATCTCATGGAAAGATTTGACTCTTGTTTTGAAAGGCAAAAGTGATATGGTGTAGATCTGTATCAAAATCTTGAAGGTTCCTTTCCCTAAACATAGACGAATCACTTCGCCAATCCACAGCACTTGTATGGGGGACTCCCCACAGATTCTAAAACTAATGATAAACGGACTACGTGTTACCATTTAACAAAATATAGTGACGTGACCGAGACGTTTATTTAACATTTATGGAAGGAGTCTCCAGTGTCAGAGGTAAAGCTGTAACTTTAAGTTTTCTCACGTCTTCAGGACAAAAGAGTTTAGGCTTCTTTGTGTTTCTCTGTAACACGACAAGCTGCGTTTTTTTTTTTGTCTTATGAACTTCATGAGAAAGAAGAAAAAAAAAGGAAGTAACACCAGGAACTAACATTCCACAACATTAAATGTAACTATAAATGGATAAAAAAAAAAAAAAAAAAGTATGACTTGTCGTGCTTTACTTAATAAAACATTGGAATCGTTAGTAAATTGCTGTGGTTTAAGAAGAGTAAATCATATTCTGTTATACCAAAATAATCAACTTCCAGGTGGTAACAGTAACTCCAATTTCATATTATTACTTCTATCCCATGCCAGAGTTCTTAAAAATCCTCTATGGTGTAAACCTGCATGAAATATTTATATGAAATATTCAGTTCTGTACTTTCACATGCAAAATGCAAACCATAGCTTTAAAGACAGTTGAAGAAATTAACACCAAGTGTTGCTTGAGCAGAAGTTAGTTCTTACTTACAGGAAATGCAATTTCACACAGTTTCTGCATCCAGTCATCTACTTCAACCATTTCTACAGCAAAGATAAACGTCTTCTCAGTGGTTTCCACCAAGAAGGCCTTGCAGTCCCTTGGGCAGCCGTCTACATCCAGAGCCTCTGACACACGAATGCAGTCGCTCAGTCTGATGATCTGCAACATGTTAACGTAGCGTATTTTATGGTATATCACCAAGTTAAATCTTTAATTTTATCATATTACATGCTTTTGCAGTCGTAAAATGGAAACTACTTGTATGAATCATTTTATTGCTTTCCATGTAGGAGAAAACTGACAGTACTCTATGAGTCAGTCTGTGATTCTGCAAATTTGTGCTTACTAAACAATAATGTTTGTGATCCACATGTAATAGTTGCTGTCTATGAATATGTCAACAAAATATATGTTTGTTTGTTTTTTTTTCATTTACAGAATTGCATGTGCTGGAAACGTTTACACCGTCTGCATCCATTTAGTGCTGGACTTCTTTATTGCTGATCTACTCACCTTTTTGTTGTCCTGCTTGCATTTGGATTTCTCCAACGTGCCAGTCCCGCCATCTTTACACTCGAAAAACTCAAGCCGTGAGATCGAACAGGTGCTTTCTCGGTATAGGATAGACCACACTTTTCTCCACTTCTGCAAGTGGTAAAAAATTTTTTTTTAAATCAATCAAAAAAAAAAACTTCAAATGGACTTGTTTAAAACACAGGCCTAGACTTTCAGCAATTAAAGGTTTCCTTTATCAACCTTCTTTGGTTTGTCCCTATAGGTCAGGGGTTCTCAGGCTTTTTAGAACCAAAGTAAATCCCATGGAGCCCCTCAGTGCAGCTTTTTCTATGAACATAATCCAACTATTCACATATCAAGCCCTTCAATCAATCGTGTACATTATTATTGCAGCCATAAAGCTTTTTTATTCCTGACCTTCCTGAATACACTAATATTCTGCATCCAATTTGACATTCTTAAAAATTTTTTGAGATAGTTTTGATAGCCAGATGAGCTGGACCAGACCCCCTGGCGGTCCCTGGACCCCGGACTCTAGTGCAAACCCTTAAGGTTTTATGTAGAACCTTTCAACATCAGAAACGGTTTCAGAAATCTAAAACTGTTAACCAGTTGAAGAACCCTCGAGGAACCTTTTCTTACAAAATATTGAAGCTTGGATATCTGATGGTTACAGAATATTTCATCTATGGTGTACTGTATATATCATAATTTCTGGTTTGAGAGTGCAATCTAAAGCAGGCTACAGAAACCTCTAAGCAATATATCAATAAACCATTCATGAATACATATTTCAAGACTTTTATACCCTCTGCCCTCTTCAAGAACTGTCAGAGGTTAATCATGCAAAATAATAATTTTAGGATACAGGTGGCAAGGCTTACACGATCATGCTAACTCATTATTTTGTTACTGATAACAAATGTTACACTTGCTTTCACATTACGATACCTGCTACTTTGTAAGATCTTTAGTGAGCTGTATACTTATAATATAATTTAATAATATAATATAAAAACTTATACTTATAGTACAATAATTTACTTGGTAATGAATTAAAGAACAATTTGTGTACAGACCCTAAGTCAGAATAAGACCCCATTGAGTACATGGAGATTCCTCTGATTGGATTAGGCACAACAGGTAAGGGTTTATTATTAGAATTTATACATAATGTCATAATTTACAAATTTACAGAATGGACACAACACACAGAAAGCTGTTGTGTGCTAAAACACTTTGGCACTCTATCAACTTTTCACATGTTAACCATAATTCTACTGACACTAACTATAACTCGATACCTAAAACCTGCTTCCCATAATTATTTCAATGTCAGGTACGTGTTCATTCAGACACGTTGTCTTACCTTTCCAAATCTTTGCTGCTGTACATATAGAATACCCTTCTTTCTAATATCCTCCTCCATGTCTCTCTGTTTCATACTACTCTTTAAAACAACTACGACTTACAGCTTCTTTCATCTAGCGTAACACCCCTTTCCTGCATATTGGCTCGTGACGTGATTAACATCTACAAGTTCCGCCAGTTGTACATCCTGTATAACCTAGATGAGTTCTTTTGCAACACTCTGCAAAAAGAGATACGCTTGACGTGTGTCTCCCTAAAACTACGATGATAAACACGCTTCAAATGTCAAATTTCAAGACACATTTCCTTAGTGTAATTCCTTCCACCCAAGAGGTGTCTGTGTTATACGTTTTTGTTTTCTCACTGACAGTTTGCACGGAGATGTGTAATTTATTGCACACTTTTACAAGCAAAGACAGACTTTTATAGTGCGTTAAAATATAGAGAAATTCTGTGTTTGTCTTAAATACACACGAGGGTCAGTACGATTTGCACGTCTCAGAACAGTAGATTCAACAGTTAAGGTCTCATCTCGACACTGTGGTCAGCTGCTCTTGCTGACATCCTGTTTCCATTGTCAGGAACACACACACACACACACACACACACACACACACACACACACAGACAGTGTAGAACAAATAGTGTATTCTTTAGTTGCCTTTCTAATATCTGATGCCTTTCAAAATAAAAAGAAAACTATCAAAAGATAATAGAACTCATTCTGCAAACTCTGATGAAAACACTTTCCTATTCCCCTATTTTTGATTCTCTGGTGCCCTCTGGGGGAAGTGAAGGTAAATAACAAATTACAAGCAGACTGAGGCATAATCTTGTCTAAGACAGAAAGTTTTTTGCCCTCATGTTTCTATGTATTCTCATGTTTTTCAACATGCCCTTGAAGGCAAAAAAAAGCCTCCTAATGGTTTACACGAGCCAGCAATTGAACCCGGTTCACAAGACTGGCAATCTTGTATGATACCACTACACCACTGGTGATTCTTTTCTGGGGTGCATGTCTAATTGTCAAAACAATTAGTGATGAAGACCTGCAGGACAAGGTAAACATCTGGTTCCCCTTTGACCTAAAGCACAGCCTGTAATTTCTTATGCCCTAGCTATAAGTTTACCCAAATGAACCCACAATCCTCAGCTCTGAAGGCTGATGCCTTATCCATTAGGCCACTGGGCCTACTCATTTAGCTGTTTGCACCAGTCGGGAATCACACCTGGTTCACATGTATAATTGTCAGAACAATTAGCGATGAAGACCTGAAGGACAAGGTAAACATCTGGATGCCCTTTTGATCTAACGTGCAACCGGCAGTTTCTTAGGCATAGCAATAACTTTCAGATTGACTTACACATTCACAGCTGCCCTGTAGATTTTTCTGGCAGACTCTGGAAAGCACCAAATTATCATAGAGCAATTTCTTTTGCCTAGTTATAACCTGATCTAGAGGGAACTAAAACCCACAACATGCAGTGCTGGAGACTGACCCTTATCCATTACATCGAGTGGTCTCTAGATGCGCTTTGATGTTGTTTCTTGCTCTTCTTGCTCAAACATGTGATAGAAATTATCATGAATGGTTTCAGATTGATTTTCCACATTCACAGCAATCCTTCAGAATTTTCCCAGCAGTACCTGGAAAGCAAAGAGGCAACGCAACAGTCTGCGTACGACAGGACTCAAAGCCTCTACCTTTTAATGCCCTTCACTGGGAATCTCAGGACCTTTGCACACATGACAGAAACTTCCATTAACAGGATCAAATTGACAAAGGTTTGGGGGAATCCTGTAGGTGTCTTCAACATGCCCTTGAAGGAAGCAAAGCTTCAAGAAGGCCTGCACCAGCCGGGAATCGAACCCAGATCACAAGAATGGGAACCTTGCATGATACCACTACACCACTGGTGCGTCTTTCTTTGCTTGCATGGCAATAAGATATACACACTCCTCTACAACCTCACTCTTAGTAACCTCTGACTGAGCAAAGAGTATACTATATCATTTGCCCCTACTTGGATAAGTATC
The DNA here is from genome assembly GCA_023630585.1 of Cranoglanis bouderius. Classification (NCBI taxonomy): domain Eukaryota; kingdom Metazoa; phylum Chordata; class Actinopteri; order Siluriformes; family Cranoglanididae; genus Cranoglanis; species Cranoglanis bouderius. Next base: position 824,096 of record CM042549.1, read on the forward strand.
TGCCGGGAACTAACCAAGGTTTATTCCTCATTTCTGGTTTGACCCTGCTTTCTGTCAAGGAGCTTTTCCTCACACTGCCACCTCTGGCTTCTTCATTAGGGATCTAAATATGCACCTGGATGTTAATTGGTAGAAGCACTACACAAACAAAATTGAAATAAAATGAATCATGGAAATTTGTTCTAGCTAAACATTGGGAATGGCAGGCTTTTGCAACATGCTCTTGAAAGCACCAGAGCCTCAAAGCCACCAGCTGGGAATCAAAACCAGTTCACAAGACTGGCAATCTTGTATGATACCACTACACAACAGGTGCCTCTTTTCTGACATGCATGTCTAACTGTCAGAACAATTAGCGATGAAGACCTGCAGGACAAGGTAAACATCCGGGTGCCCTTTTGATCTAACGTGCAACCGGCAGTTTCTTATGCATAGCAATAACTTTCAGATTGACTTACACATTCACAGCTGCCCTGTAGATTTTTCTGGCAGACTCTGGAAAGCACCAAATTATCATAGAGCAATTTCTTTTGCCTAGTTATAACCTGATCTAGAGGGGACTAAAACCCACAACATGCAGTGCTGGAGACTGACCCTTATCCATTACATCGAGTGGTCTCTAGATGCGCTTTGATGTTGTTTCTTGCTCAATGAATGAGCAACAAAATGTGAATGTGATTGTCCACATCAGTTCTGGTTTGACTGGTTGTTTCCTATTCACATTCACAGCAATGCTTCTGACTTTTTTCCAGCAGACACTGGAAAGCATGTCAGGACCACAACAATTTCTTGTCAGAACAACACAATTCTGGTAGGTTGACACCACACAGCAAGAAAAGAACATCGCTTCTACTATGTCACTACAAATTGTAGGGTATGGCACTCATTTTGGTGGCCTTTACTCTTGACCTAAGGTCAATACAGAAATTTCTTTTGCATAGCTATGACCTGCCTCATCCATTCCCTCGAGTAGTTTGTAGATGTGCTTTGATGCTTTTCTTGCTCAAACATGTGATAGAAATTATCATGAATGGTTTCAGATTGATTTTCCACATTCACAGCAATCCTTCAGAATTTTCCCAGCAGTACCTGGAAAGCAAAGAGGCAACACAACAGTCTGCGTACGACAGGACTCAAAAGCACTACCTTTTAATGCCCTTCACTGGGAATCTCAGGACCTTTGCACACATGACAGAAACTTCCATTAACAGGATCAAATTGACAAAGGTTGGGGGAATCCTGTAGGTGTCTTCAACATGCTCTTGAAGGAAGCAAAGCTTCAAGAAGGCCTGCACCAGCCGGGAATCGAACCCAGATCACAAGAATGGGAACCTTGCATGATACCACTACACCACTGGTGCGTCTTTCTTTGCTTGCATGGCAATAAGATATACACACTCCTCTACAACCTTACTCTTAGTAACCTCTGACTGAGCAAAGAGTATACTATATCATTTGCCCCTACTTGGATAAGTATCTGCCAGGAACTAACCAAGGTTTATTCCTCATTTCTGGTTTGACCCTGCTTTCTGTCAAGGAGCTTTTCCTCACACTGCCACCTCTGGCTTCTTCATTAGGGATCTAAATATGCACCTGGATGTTAATTGGTAGAAGCACTACACAAACAAAATTGAAATAAAATGAATCATGGAAATTTGTTCTAGCTAAACATTGGGAATGGCAGGCTTTTGCAACATGCGCGTGAAAGCACAAGAGCCTCAAAGCCACCAGCTGGGAATCAAAACCAGTTCACAAGACTGGCAATCTTGTATGATACCACTACACCACAGGTGCCTCTTTTCTGACATGCATGTCTAACTGTCAGAACAATTAGCGATGAAGACCTGCAGGACAAGGTAAACATCCGGGTGCCCTTTTGATCTAACGTGCAACCGGCAGTTTCTTATGCATAGCAATAACTTTCAGATTGACTTACACATTCACAGCTGCCCTGTAGATTTTTCTGGCAGACTCTGGAAAGCACCAAATTATCATAGAGCAATTTCTTTTGCCTAGTTATAACCTGATCTAGAGGGGACTAAAACCCACAACATGCAGTGCTGGAGACTGACCCTTATCCATTACATCGAGTGGTCTCTAGATGCGCTTTGATGTTGTTTCTTGCTCAATGAATGAGCAACAAAATGTGAATGTGACTGTTCACATCAGTTCTGGTTTGACTGGTTGTTTCCTATTCACATTCACAGCAATGCTTCTGACTTTTTCCAGCAGACACTGGAAAGCATGTCAGGACCACAACAATTTCTTGTCAGAACAACACAATTCTGGTAGGTTGACACCACACAGCAAGAAAAGAACATCGCTTCCACTATGTCACTACAAATTGTAGGGTATGGCACTCATTTTGGTGGCCTTTACTCTTGACCTAAGGTCAATACAGAAATTTCTTTTGCATAGCTATGACCTGCCTCATCCATTCCCTCAAGTAGTTTGTAGATGTGCTTTGATGCTTTTCTTGCTCAAACATGTGATAGAAATTATCATGAATGGTTTCAGATTGATTTTCCACATTCACAGCAATCCTTCAGACTTTTCCCAGCAGTACCTGGAAAGCAAAGAGGCAACGCAACAGTCTGCGTACGACAGGACTCAAAAACGCTACCTTTTAATGCCCTTCACTGGGAATCTCAGGACCTTTGCACACATGACAGAAACTTCCATTAACAAGATCAAATTGACAAAGGTTTGGGGGAATCCTGTAGGTGTCTTCAACATGCCCTTGAAGGAAGCAAAGCTTCAGGAAGGCCTGCACCAGCCGGGAATCGAACCCAGATCACAAGAATGGGAACCTTGCATGATACCACTACACCACTGGTGCATCTTTCTTTGCTTGCATGGCAATAAGATATACACACTCCTCTACAACCTTACTCTTAGTAACCTCTGACTGAGCAAAGAGTATACTATATCATTTGCCCCTACTTGGATAAGTATCTGCCGGGAACTAACCAAGGTTTATTCCTCATTTCTGGTTTGACCCTGCTTTCTGTCAAGGAGCTTTTCCTCACACTGCCACCTCTGGCTTCTTCATTAGGGATCTAAATATGCACCTGGATGTTAATTGGTAGAAGCACTACACAAACAAAATTGAAATAAAATGAATCATGGAAATTTGTTCTAGCTAAACATTGGGAATGGCAGGCTTTTGCAACATGCGCGTGAAAGCACAAGAGCCTCAAAGCCATTTGCACCAGCTGGGAATCGAAACCAGTTCATAAGACTGGCAATCTTGTATGATACCACTACACCACAGGTGCCTCTTTTCTGACATGCATGTCTAACTGTCAGAACAATTAGCGATGAAGACCTGCAGGACAAGGTAAACATCCGGGTGCCCTTTTGATCTAACGTGCAACCGGCAGTTTCTTATGCATAGCAATAACTTTCAGATTGACTTACACATTCACAGCTGCCCTGTAGATTTTTCTGGCAGACTCTGGAAAGCACCAAATTATCATAGAGCAATTTCTTTTGCCTAGTTATAACCTGATCTAGAGGGGACTAAAACCCACAACATGCAGTGCTGGAGACTGACCCTTATCCATTACATCGAGTGGTCTCTAGATGCGCTTTGATGTTGTTTCTTGCTCAATGAATGAGCAACAAAATGTGAATGTGATTGTCCACATCAGTTCTGGTTTGACTGGTTGTTTCCTATTCACATTCACAGCAATGCTTCTGACTTTTTTCCAGCAGACACTGGAAAGCATGTCAGGACCACAACAATTTCTTGTCAGAACAACACAATTCTGGTAGGTTGACACCACACAGCAAGAAAAGAACATCGCTTCCACTATGTCACTACGAATTGTAGGGTATGGCACTCATTTTGGTGGCCTTTACTCTTGACCTAAGTTCAATACAGAAATTTCTTTTGCATAGCTATGACCTGCCTCATCCATTCCCTCGAGTAGTTTGTAGATGTGCTTTGATGCTTTTCTTGCTCAAACATGTGATAGAAATTATCATGAATGGTTTCAGATTGATTTTCCACATTCACAGCAATCCTTCAGAATTTTCCCAGCAGTACCTGGAAAGCAAAGAGGCAACGCAACAGTCTGCGTACGACAGGACTCAAAAACGCTACCTTTTAATGCCCTTCACTGGGAATCTCAGGACCTTTGCACACATGACAGAAACATCCATTAACAGGATCAAATTGGCAAAGGTTTGGGGAATCCTGTAGGTGTCTTCAACATGCTCTTGAAGGAAGCAAAGCTTCAAGAAGGCCTGCACCAGCCGGGAATCGAACCCAGATCACAAGAATGGGAACCTTGCATGATACCACTACACCACTGGTGCGTCTTTCTTTGCTTGCATGGCAATAAGATATACACACTCCTCTACAACCTTACTCTTAGTAACCTCTGACTGAGCAAAGAGTATACTATATCATTTGCCCCTACTTGGATAAGTATCTGCCGGGAACTAACCAAGGTTTATTCCTCATTTCTGGTTTGACCCTGCTTTCTGTCAAGGAGCTTTTCCTCACACTGCCACCTCTGGCTTCTTCATTAGGGATCTAAATATGCACCTGGATGTTAATTGGTAGAAGCACTACACAAACAAAATTGAAATAAAATGAATCATGGAAATTTGTTCTAGCTAAACATTGGGAATGGCAGGCTTTTGCAACATGCGCGTGAAAGCACAAGAGCCTCAAAGCCATTTGCACCAGCTGGGAATCGAAACCAGTTCACAAGACTGGCAATCTTGTATGATACCACTACACCACAGGTGCCTCTTTTCTGACATGCATGTCTAACTGTCAGAACAATTAGCGATGAAGACCTGCAGGACAAGGTAAACACCCGGGTGCCCTTTTGATCTAACGTGCAACCGGCAGTTTCTTATGCATAGCAATAACTTTCAGATTGACTTACACATTCACAGCTGCCCTGTAGATTTTTCTGGCAGACTCTGGAAAGCACCAAATTATCATAGAGCAATTTCTTTTGCCTAGTTATAACCTGATCTAGAGGGGACTAAAACCCACAACATGCAGTGCTGGAGACTGACCCTTATCCATTACATCGAGTGGTCTCTAGATGCGCTTTGATGTTGTTTCTTGCTCAATGAATGAGCAACAAAATGTGAATGTGACTGTTCACATCAGTTCTGGTTTGACTGGTTGTTTCCTATTCACATTCACAGCAATGCTTCTGACTTTTTTCCAGCAGACACTGGAAAGCATGTCAGGACCACAACAATTTCTTGTCAGAACAACACAATTCTGGTAGGTTGACACCACACAGCAAGAAAAGAACATCGCTTCCACTATGTCACTACGAATTGTAGGGTATGGCACTCATTTTGGTGGCCTTTACTCTTGACCTAAGTTCAATACAGAAATTTCTTTTGCATAGCTATGACCTGCCTCATCCATTCCCTCGAGTAGTTTGTAGATGTGCTTTGATGCTTTTCTTGCTCAAACATGTGATAGAAATTATCATGAATGGTTTCAGATTGATTTTCCACATTCACAGCAATCCTTCAGAATTTTCCCAGCAGTACCTGGAAAGCAAAGAGGCAACGCAACAGTCTGCGTACGACAGGACTCAAAGCCACTACCTTTTAATGCCCTTCACTGGGAATCTCAGGACCTTTGCACACATGACAGAAACTTCCATTAACAAGATCAAATTGACACAAAGGTTTGGGGGAATCCTGTAGGTGTCTTCAACATGCCCTTGAAGGAAGCAAAGCTTCAGGAAGGCTTGCACCAGCCGGGAATCGAACCCAGATCACAAGAATGGGAATCTTGCATGATACCACTACACCACTGGTGCGACTTTCTTTACTTGCATAGCAAATTATCAGAACAATTAGTGGTGAAGGCCTGCAGGGCAAAGTAACATTCTGGATGCCTCTTTGACCTAAAGCACAGACTGTAAATTCTTGTGCCCTAGCAATAAGATATACACACTCCTCTACAACCTTACTCTCAGTAACGTCTGCCTGACCAAGGAGTATACTATATCATTCGCTCCTACTTGAACAACAATCTGCCAGGAACTAACCAAGGTTTATTCCTCATTTCTGGTTTGACCCTGTTTACTGTCAAGGCTTATTCCTCGTGTTCTCTCAAGGAGCTTTTAATCACACATTAGGGATCTAATTATGCACCTGGATGTTAATTGGTAGAAGCACAACACAAACAAAATTGAAAATTTGTTCTAGCTAAACATTGGGAATTAAAGGCTTTTTCAACATGCACTTGAAAGCACCAAAGCCTCAAAGCCTTTTGCACCAGCCGGGAATCGAACCCAGTTCACAAGACTGGCAATCTTGTATGATACCACTACATCACTGGTGCCTCTTGTGTGGTATGCATGTCTAACTGTCAGAACAATTAGCGATGAAGACCTGCAGGACAAGGCAAACATCTGGGTGCCCTTATATATCTGGGTCTCTTATGCATTGCAATAACTTTCAGACTGACTTACACATTCACTGCTGCCCTAAAATTTTTTGCCAGACTCTGGATCCATTTAGCTGTTTTTCTTGCTCACACTTATGCTAGATACTTGAGGAAATGCTTTCAGATTGATTTTCCACATTCACAGCTACCCTCTAGACTTTTCTGGTAGACTCAGGAAAGCTCTGGAGCCTGATGCATAATTCATTACTTTGACTACATTCTAGATGTTCTCTGATGTTTTTCTAGCTCCCATGTGATAGAAACTATCATGAATGGAACACAACAAAGCATCTGAGGGAGTCTTTCCTCACACTGCCACCTCTGGCTTCGTCATTAGGGATCTAAATGTACATCTGGATGTTGACTGAAATAAATTGAATCTTGAAAATTTGTTCTAGCTAAGTAGTCACTTTTTTACTTGCGACTTCGACATCAAGATGACATTTTTCAATACTGCCTAAAATTGTTTAAATCAAAAACACATTGGGATTTTGCAGATTGTTTCTGAGTTTACTTCAGTGTAAACAAATAGTCTGTAACAAATCAACATCAAACAATAGCCTAACTGTCTCCACATTCCTCCTTGGATTTGAAGGAAGACGCAGTTTGAGGTCTTTGCCTCAAGTTCCTTTTTTTTTCTTATAAGTAAGTCTTATTTTGAGGTTTGGAGGAATCTCTTAATATTAACCTTTATTGGACCTTGTTCTAACTGCCGATTAATGGATTTGATCTGTTCTTCAAAAGACAACAACCAACATGAAGAAATGAATGTCTGGAGATGGTTACCTTTATTCAGACAGAACATGTTCTCCTGGAGAGTCTGGAGGTATTTCCCGATGGCTACCATGTGGCAGCATGAGTTCCACAGAAAATCTTTATGTGGTAGTTGCTTGTGATTCCATGGAATGTTCACTGCAAGCAGGAAACGGGGAGTGAATTTACATTCCGCTTTCACACATTGTTTAATTTTATTTTCGGCTGTTTCCAATCGTACACGATCTAATCATTCATTTATTCATTTTAATGCATACGTGGATGTGAATTGAACTCTTCTCTGTGCCAGTAATGTCTTTTCATTGCAGGACATTAATGGATGGTTTAGTAAAACGGGGAAGCCCCCTGCTCCGGCATCTGGGCTTTCTTCCAATCCCCCAATTACTTCTCCTGTTTTCCATACAAGCCTAACGGAAATTGGAAAGGAATGAACTGATTCCATAGAGGCGAGTTAATGCTACGGTTCTAATCAGAATCTTGGAGAAAAAAGAGAGTCCTGTGTCTCACATGAGTGTAGAAATCTTATCCACCTGTAAAGACAGAGCATGTTTTCAAGGATTAACACTGTTCCTTTAATACAGCATTGAGAAAACTAGCCTATTGGACTATTTTTAACCTGGTCTGTGGTCTGATTACTTTACCAGATAAAATATTTCACAAAGGACATACGAAAAAACCCAAAGTTTTGACTATGTTTTATTGTAAGTAAAACAACGGTAAGGTATAAAAGAACTTGTAAATGGGCAGTCTGTACTGCTGAAAATACTGCAGTGTATTTACGTGAACCTGAAAATGAAAGGTTCCTCTGTGTCAAAATGGTCACTTTATATAAATATAAGTATACATACGTACATAAAAACTAAACAAGGTATTGAATAACATACACATTATAATAAATAGACCTATATCTAGTCTGAATCAACAGGGGAAAAAATCTCACTTTCCACATCCTTTTCATTTGAGAGTGGTCATCTAACCACTCAGCTAAAGAGAGGGAATATTACAATGTCAAAGCATGTCAGTATTTAGTCCATAGTAGCTCGTTTTTTATTAAACAAGATGAGTGATTGCACCTTATAAAGAAAATTCAAAATGGTAAGTCTGTGTTCAGGCTTTAAGACAGAAGCTCGTAAAGAAAACCAGCTGTCGACGACGGTCCTCCCTCTGGGAATCAAACTAGCACCCCTGCACACGTATGGAAAAATATATAAACTCAAGAAAAGGATATATATATATTACGACTTGGTATTCAAAGTACACATGGAATTAGAGACTCAACAAAGAGTTACAGTGCATCTGGAATGTGGTCCGAGTTCCCTGTTCAGAAGCAGATGTATTTTATAGCCTACATCACAAGAGGAAATATAAAGAGCAGCAGTTAAAACAAAAGAAATATTCATGGTTCTGATTAAAACCTCCATCCAGGATGGATGCTCTACATCCATCAGGGTGGCTCTTGCTTTTTTGAGGTCTAATGCGTAATGTGTATTTTTCTTTCACGTCAGTGGACTGCGTCATGTTTCTCTCTGAGTTCTTAGTGTTTTGAGGGTCCAGATGTCAAGTCTCTCACGGACACAGGAGGCGTTTTTAGTCTTCAAGTAGAGTTTCTCAAGTCTTTTGTTTGAGAAAAGATTTCGGCTCTAAAGTGGTTCAATAGTAGTCTCCGTCGTAGTCTCTGATTGGATCGTATCCCATCAACTCTTTCATGCTTTCTTCTAAATAGGCAGACATCTCATCTAGGAGAAAATGAAACATTGTTTGTTTTTTAGATCAACATCTCAAAAAGGCATTTTTTTACACCGTATGATTTCAGCGATCGTTTAAGATGATTAAATGTCACATTGTATGAGATGATGCCAATCTTGGATAAATTGGTCACACTGTATGATGAAGATCTTCTAATGATAAACCTGTGATTAGAGAAAACGACTACATTGTTGATTACGTCATCACTCAGCATGCAGAAAACAGGCTCGCATAAACACTAATAAATCCTCAGTATAACAGTAGCAGTGTCATGCCTGGAGAATAATACTGCTACTGTTATAGTTAGGGTTTATTAGTGTTTATGCGAGCCTGTTTTCAAGTAAAACAATAGCATTTACAGCATTTGGCAGACACCCTTATCCAGAGCGACTTACATTTATACATCGGAACAATTGAGGGTTAAGGGCCTTGCTCGAGGGCACAACAGTGGCGGCGCTGGAATTTGAACTCACGACCTTCTGATGAGTAGGCTAATGTCTTAACCACATAGCTACCACTGCCCTAGCAGTGTTATGCCTGGAAATTAACATTAAAGGTGAAGAAGAGGAGTTTGGAGACGTTTATGGCTGGGTAAAAGAGGACAATATGGAGCGGTCCGTTCTTTAAAGTGAGCTTGAGGTAATAAGGATATGGTTTTTCTGTCCACTGGCATTTGCTACTACCATATTTTGTAGCTGTCATGCATTCTAAGTGGAACCGAAGCATGCAATTTTTCTCTGAAAACCATACAGTGTAAAGATAGCCCGTTACCTGGTGGCAGAATCCCCAGCACTGCAGTGGCTGAGACGTTTCCCAGGCCATTCTTGGCGATGCATCTGTAGGTCCCCGAATCTGCCCGAGTCGCCTCCTCAATCTGCAGCCAACTAGAGAGCTCATATTTCTGAGGACCTCCTCTGGACTATGTAGGACGAGGGACATGTGAGTACATGCATTATATACTGTACATATATACACAGTTTACATCCCAGATCATATGCACAAAGATTAATATTTAAAATTGTTAACCTGCACAGATATATGAGGATCATCTCCAGGCAAAACAACCTCCTTTCCGTCTTTCCTCCATTCCACCAGCGCCATAGGGAAGGCAAAGACCTCGCACAGAAATACTGCACTGCTGCCGGTCACATTCACCAAGTTACGTGGAGGGACTTTGATGACAGGAACTTAAGCAGGAAGAAAGAGAAATAGAGAGAGATAGAGAGAGGGAGAGGGGGATCAGACGAGGGATCATGTTCAGAAGCTATTTCCTCTCAGTAAAGCTTTAGAGCCAGTGGTGTGAGTCTGGCTGTGCTGCAGTTGTTCAAAGGTCATAAATCTCCCCTCGAAAGCCAGCAGGAAAATTATAGGCTCCAGAAAGTCCAGAATTCCCAAACAGGCAGTTAAAGGGTTTAGAGGAGGAAAATACACAAGCTGTATGGTCATGAGGACAAAAAAAAAAAAAGCAAATAACTAAGAACGATAGTGTAAAGAAATTCTGAATTGTATATTAATTTGTTTAGAATTAATAGACAATAATTAGTAACGAGAAAGAAAATAATACACAAAGGGAACTAATTTATTCCATTAATTCTGATCAGGAGGTGTTTTCATTTTCTGTAACAGATGTTATGACAGTACGTTTCCGTTTCTATAGTAACAGCTCATTCTTGTACGTTGTAGCCTGTACGGTGGACGATCCACGTAAACAGTGTAATCGTTGATATTTGTGACGTTTTCTGTAAGGAGATGTTTATGTAACATTTATGGAAGGAGTCTCCAGTGTCAGCGCTTTGTAACAGTAAAGCTGTAACTAAGTTTTCTGACATCTTCAGGACAGAGGAGTTTACGCTCCTTTGTGGTTTCTCTGTAACGTGATGTAAGAAGCTGCGGTTTTTTGGTGTTGTTTGTTGTGTAAATAAAGAGAGGGCTGGTGAGGGAACGAGTGTTTGTAGCTGCTATAACGTAAGTGACGTAAGTTTTAAAGACGTCCCACAGCATTAAATGTGTAAAAATTGTAATCGTTGACAATTTGCTGTGGTATGAGAGGAATAAAACACTCTGTGACCTGCCTTTATTAGGAAAATAATCAGAGTAGTGACCAGGCTGTGTAATATATGGTTTAACTGTGATACTGATTCGTTTTTTCACTGAAGGCTACAGGATGCAAATGAGCTTTGTATAAGTATCAGTAAATGTTTACTGTGGTCTGATCTCAGTGACTTTTTGACAGGTCCAACAACAACAACAACAACAACAAAGAGGCTTTGTAATATAAAATATTCCGTGTACAGTATGTAGAATTATAATATAGATATGGAGCAGCAGTAACGCAGAACATGCTCATACCGGTCTTGCACGGCCCGTGGCTCGAGTTAAGTCCCGGTTTGGAGAACGCTGCTTCTTTGAATTTGCAGAGATTCATGTAAGTCTGACCGTCTGATCCGCAGACAGGTTCCTGAGACGCGCACACGCACAGCGGCTCCTGCGTCTCTCCGTCGGCCGCCTGCGACGCGTCGGTCTTGCACTCGAGTCCCTCTCCACAGAGACCGTAGTAGACGTTTCTCTCTCCGGGGTCACACGGCTGTCCCTCCAGGCTCCCGCACTCGAGGCAGCAGCCGCACGAGTCGCGCACGAGCCCCGCTCTGCAGCCCTGCGTCGGCGGACACAGCTCCGGCATGCATTGCTCGCACACGCTCGCGTTCCTGTCCTCCAGCTCTTCCGTGGCGCGGTAGTAATCGAACGCGGCCAGGTCGTCATCCAGGTCGTCGTATTTGTAGGACGGAAAACTTTTGCCGGGCGTAAAGCTGAGTGTAAGAAGAACAATAAGCAGCAGCATCGTGCTCCAAATGCTCTGTGCTGATAATAATAATAATAATAATAATAATAATAAAAAGGTCTCCTAAACGGGCGGACGCGTCGTGGCGAATCCGAGCGCAAACCGGAGCTGACGCCTAGACGAGGCTGGAGGAGCTCCGGTGTCCCTCTGTCTCACGCGCATAGTAAACAAATACGACAAGAACCGAGAGTGCAAAGAGAAATAAACGGGAAAGAGGGAACGGTGTAACCCGTAAGAACAGAGAGAGCCAGACTCTGCGTCTCCTCCTGAACCCCGGCTACTCCTGCTCCTCCTGCTCTACACTCTTAAACAATAAAGGTTCTTCAGTGGTTCTTTACAGCACCACATGTTCTGTAAAGAACCTTCTTCTTGTCACAAACCATTTTTCATTGTATAGGGTTCTTGACTTGAGCTGTATGGTTCTTTGGAGATTAAAGAATATTTTTTATACATACTTTATGTCTCATTATAGGTTCTTCAGAGCAGTGTATTGGTTCTTCAAGGTATCATCCCTTAACAGGTTAAAGTGAACCCTGTAAGGTTCTTTGTGGGACCGGAAAAGGTTCACTCTTACAAATAAAGATTCCAATTAGAACCAAAAAGGGTTTTTTTTAGCCTGATACCATAAGAGAACCCTTTTAAGCTGTGCAAAGAACCCTTTACTATGAAGTTCTTCCATCTATATATGGGTGCCTTAAAGAACCCACAAATGGTTCTTCACAGCAGTGCCACAAGGAACCATGTTATCATAAATTCTCTTAAAAAAAAACCTCAGTTGGTGCTTTAAGGAACCAGAGTAAGGTTCTTAAGAGGGATGCCAGGAGAACCTTCTCACAAATCCAGTCCCACAAAGAACCTTACAGGGTTCACTTTAACCTGTTAAGGGATGATACCTTGAAGAACCAATACACTGCTTTGAAGAAGCTATAATGAAACATAAAGAACTTCTTTAATCTCCAAAGAACCATCCAGCTCAACTCAAGAACCCTATACAATGAAAAATGGTTCTTAACAAGAAGAATGTTCTTTGCAGAAACTATGGTGCTGTAAAGAACTATTGTTTTTAAGAGTGTTCTCCTGGCATCCTTCATAAGAACCTTAATTTGGTTCCTTAAAGCGCTAACTAAGAGGTTTTTTAAAGAACTTATGATAACATGGTTCCTTGTGGCACTGCTGTGAAGAACCATTTGTGGGTTCTTTAAGGCACCAGTAAATAGATGGTTTTCTAAAGAACATAACAGTAAAAGGTTCTTTGTGCAACTTAAAAGGGTTCTGCTATGGCATCAGGCTGAAAAAAACATTTTTGGTTCTAATTGGAACCTTTATTTTTAAGAGTGTAGCCATACCTGAGACCTTTCTAGGAATCTGAACCATCTGGAGGGCGGCTGAGAAAATAAACAAATCACAGTCAGACTCCTCCACAGCCACTTGTGTCGCGCCTCACTTCTATTTGTATCTCATGACACACAGTAAAACCCGCGCTCTTTCAATAACATCAGTGACTGCGGTGCCTAATTAACTCTTATAGTGTGGAGTAAAACTCACGTGCAGCGCACAGCTGGATTTACAGAAACCACAAATCTAAGAATAAATGAAACGCAGTTTAATAGTTTGTTTAAAACCGTAACAGTTAATTAAAATGCTGGATGAAATAATTTTTAAAGGCAAGCAAATATAGCTTAGTTAAAGGGCCTAGTGCTGCTGAGTTCTGCATTCTGATTGGTCAGAAGGTGTTGATTAATTTCCTATAACAGCAGCTCTGACAGCAGCGCAGCTACAAATCACAGGTTTATATTAACGCGCTCGCGTTGTTTAACAAAGAAAAACGTGTGTTCGTGTGAAAAATTGTTCATGTGGTGATGTTTTCTGTATGTATCTCCTTCTGTACGGAAGGAGTCTCCAGTGTCAGAGGTGAAGCTGTAACTTCCGACATCTTCAGGACGGAGGAGTTTACGCTTCTTTGCGGTTTCTATGGTAACATGACAAGCTGCTGTGTTTTGTTTTTGTTTTTTGTCTTATTAACTTCAAGAGAGAGAATAAAGAGAGGCTGGAGGAGGAAGGAGTGTTTATAGCTGCTATAACGTAAGTGAGAACAGGAGCTAACTTGTTTCACATGACCATGAAATGCAACTCTAAACGGATAAAAAGTATGTTGGTGTGAGAGGAATAAAACACAGCATTGTCATGTAATCAGGAAGCTGTTCTTGTTTATAAAGAGTTGTTTAAGAGCACAACATACAGTAAATACAACAGAATTACTTTTTATATTTATTTATTATTTACAGAAAGTTTTCACAGCGCTTCACTTTTTCCACATTTTGTTACGTTACAGCTTTATTCCAAAATGGATTAAATTCATTATTTTCCTCAAAATTCTACAAACAATACCCCATAATGACAACGTGAAAGAAATCTTTTGTTTGAAATCTTCGCAAATCTATTAAAAATAAAAAAAAATGAAAAAAATCACATGTACATAAGTATTCACAGCATTTGCTCAATACTTTGTTGAAGCACCTTTAGCACCAATTACAGCCTCAAGTCTTTTTGAGTATGATGCTACAAGCTTGGCACACCTATTTTTGGGAAGTTTCTCCCATTCTTCTTTGCAGGACCTCTCAAGCTTCATCAGGTTGGATGGGGAGCGTCGGTGCACAGCCATTTTCAGATCTCTCCAGAGATGTTCAATCGGGTTCAAGTCTGGGCTCTGGCTGGGCCACTCAAGGACATTCACAGAGTTGTCCCGTAGCCACGCCTTTGTTATCTTGGCTGTGTGCTTAGGATCGTTGTCCTGTTGGAAGATGAACCTTCGCCCCAGTCTGAGGTCCAGAGCGCTCTGGAGCAGGTTTTTATCAAGGATGTCTCTGTACATTGCTGCATTCATCTTTCCCTCGATCCTGACTAGTCTCCCAGTTCCTGCCGCTGAAAAACATCCCCACAGCATGATGCTGCCACCACCATGCTTCACTGTAGGGATGGTATTGGCCAGGTGATGAGCGGTGCCTGGTTTCCTCCAGACATGACGCTTGCTATTTAGGCCAAAGAGTTCAATTTTTGTTTCTCATGGTCTGAGAGTCCTTCAGGTGCCTTTTGGCAAACTCCAGGCGGGCTGTCATGTGACTTTTACTGAGGAGTGGCTTCCGTCTGGCCACTCTACCATACATGCCTGATTGGTGGAGTGCTGCAGAGATGGTTGTTCTTCTGGAAGGTTCTCATCTCTCCAAAGAGAAATGCTGGAGCTCTGTCAGAGTGACCATCGGGTTCTTGGTCACCTCCCTGGCTAAGGCCCTTCTCCCCCGCTCAAACTCGCTCAGTTTGGCCGGGCGGCCCGCTCTAGGAAGAGTCCCGGTGGTTCCAAACTTCTTCCATTTACGGATGATGGAGGCCACTGTGCTCATTGGGACCTTCAACGCTGCAATACTTTTCTGTACCCTTCCCCAGATCTGTGCCTCGATACAATCCTGTCTCGGAGGTCTACAGACAATTCCTTGGACTTCATGGCTTGGTTTGTGCTCTGACATGCACTGTTAACTGTGGGACCTTATACAGACAGGTGTGTGCCTTTCCAAATCATCTCCAATCAACTGAATTTACCACAGGTGGACTCCAATCAAGTTGTAGAAACATCTCAAGGATGATCAGTGGAAACAGGATGCACCTGAGCTCAATTTTGAGTGTCATGGCAAAGGCTGTGAATACTTATGTACATGTGATTTTTTCGTTTTTTATTTTTAATAAATTTGCAAAGATTTCAAACAAACTTCTTTCACGTTGTCATTATGGGGTATTGTCTGTAGAATTTTGAGGGAAATAATGAATTTAATCCATTTTGGAATAAAGCTGTAACATAAAATGTGGAAAAAGTGAAGCGCTCTGAATACTTTTTTTTTTTTTTAAAGGATAAACTCCTATTTTTTTTTTCAAACATTTTTTTGGAATGAAGGAAAACTTAAAAAATGACAACATTGCACAAATAAAACCTTTCCTCTTTTTTATTATTTCTAGATGCTTCTGTGTGGAAAAGAGAAGCACACAGTGTAGTAACATGAACACCACAGAATATAACAACTCATTTGTGACCAGAGGCCTGCTCTCTGTGTGTAAATGTGTGTGTGGATCGGTTGTGAAATCTGCAACATCTGCGAAAAATATAACGCACACATTTCTGGTGGTCGAGTTCGAAGGAGAAGTGAATGCAGGAATTCTGAAAACTGTTCACTTTGTGTCAAAGCGCCGAAAACATTCTGGACAGTTTAGCTCATGCACTGTGCTCCTGTGCTGTCGGGGGTGAAAAGCTCTGCATTATGAAAGCCAAAAGTTAAAAACTGGAACCTTCCGAACCATAGGAGAGAGTTTAAGCCTTTAAATATTTAAACAAAACTGTTTTTTTTTTCCCCCTCACTTTTTATCCCCTTTATAACATCAACAATCTTTTAGGAAAAAGATATGAAAATGGAACATGAATCTAGATCTCACCCCCCCTCCCCCACCACCCCCACCACCCCCACCACCCCATGTCCAGACACATGTTTGCAGCCTGGCCTCATTGTAAATCTCAAACTCTTGGCACGGGTGCTGCTGAATCATGGGATAATGAACAAAGAGCGTCTGGGCCAAAATGACACCTAATGAAATAACTTTGCAGGGGCATTAAAAAAGGTGGGGTGGGGGGGGCAGTTTTGGAGGGGGTGTTGATTTGAGAGAATGTTTTGGCACATTTTCCTCCGACGCCCTACGGACACACAGCCGCCTATTCGACCCTGATTACGAGTGTGTTCTGAACAGAGACGGGTTTTGGGAAAGTTTCCAGCTCGGGGCGCTCGTATATATATTCAGCCTCCGTGCCACTGGAAACCGACAGGCAACACCCCGGAGCTGGTAAGAGACCACCACGCATATTCTGTACGCTACTTATCCTTGGATTGTGATTGGTCAGAAGGCGGTGATTAGTTTTCTATAACAGCAGCTGTGACAGTAGCGCAGGTTTATATTAACGCGCTGCTATGGTTTCTATAGTAACGGCTCATTCACAGGGGCGTGTGCGGCGGACGCAACGCTGATAATAAACAGATTTTAAAAATGGTTTTTTTTCTGTAAGGAGACATTTATTTTTGTAACATTTTATGGAAGGAGTCTCCAGTGTCAGAGGTAAAGCTGTAACTAAGTTTTCTGACATCTTCAGAACAGAGGAGTTTTTCTGTAACATGACGAGCTGTTTATAGCTGCTATAGCGTAAGTGAGAACGGGAACTAACTTGTTTCACTGACATTACATTAAACTATAAACAGATTTTTTATTTTTTTTTAAATGATGTCATTCTTTAACAATTTTTAAAAAAATTTGTAATCATTATCAAACTGCTGTGGTGTAAGAGGAATAAAGTTCTTGGGGACGTGCTGTTAGAACTCCGCTTCATCACACCAGCTGTGTTTTATTACTTACTTGCACGTGAATGTGTGTGAAATGAAAACCTTCGTTTTAAAGCTCGTCACACGTCTCCTGGTTCACCATGGCAACCGATCACCAGAAGTCTACAACCAAACAACAGAATCCTGCAACCAGCACTTTCAAGGTGTGCACACGTCGCTTTGTCCGTAACGGATTATTACTTATTATACACCGTTAACGGAAAACCGACGATCTGTTCTCGTGTCTTTCAGCTGATCATCTACGAGCAGGAGAACTTCCAAGGTCGCTGCCATGAGCTGACTGGGCCGTGTAACAACCTGCAAGAGGCGGGCGTGGAGAAAGTGGGCTCGATACTGGTGCTGTGTGGACCGTGAGTGTGTGTGTGTGTGTGTGTGTGTGTGTGTGTGTGTTGGAAAAAAGTAGACTGACTTTGCAAACTGTTTAAGTGGAGAAAGAGGAATCCGTGGCAAAAATGTCTGCGTTATAATAACTTCACGAGTAAGAAGGTGACAAAAAATAAATCCTGAAAGGTTTTAAATGTGTGTGTGTGTAGGTGGGTGGGGTACGAGCAGCCCGGCTGTAAGGGTGAACAGTACGTGCTGGAGAAGGGCGAGTATCCTCGCTGGGATGCCTGGACCAACAGCCGGCGCAGTGACTGCATCTTCGCCTTCCGCCCCATCAAAGTGGTAAACAACATCAACATAAATGATACAAATCCGACCTTCCTCTCAGCTTTCATCACGTTACTGTTCTTCACACCACTTTTCTCCATTCTCCTGATTCTGGCTCGGTTCAGGACAGCCAGGAGCACAAGATCATGCTATACGAGAATCCCAACTTCGCAGGCAAGAAGATCGAGATCATAGACGACGACGTGCCGAGTTTCCACGCTCATGGCTACCAGGAGAAGGTTTGCTCGGTCCGAGTGCAGAGCGGCACGTGAGTACCTGACAACAACTAAACCTGTTCACATGAAGGCGGACGTGGATTATCCTTTTATGGTCCTGTTAAATTCTGGATTGTGATTGGTCAGAAGGTCTCGTCTATAATTAGTTGCCTATAACAGATCACAGGTTTCTATCGGGAGATGTTTATGTAACATTTATAGAAGGAGTCTCCAGTGTCAGAGGTAAAGCTGTAACTTTAACGTGCAGCGTTATTCGATGCTTTGATGTGATTTCCACCGAAAGATGAGGTCAGGGTTCCTCCCCTTTTTTTAAACAGCCAATAGCGTTTAGCTTACCTCTGGAGAGCATTTGATTGGACAGAAAATCTGATGGTACGCTGAAGTGCAGGATGATGTCATCGAAATTGTTGATTTCTGTGGTGTAAGAGGAATAGGACACTTTGAGACATGCTGTTTTCCCCCAATCAAATTCAACCCAGTGCTCCTCTTCCTCTCCTGTCTCCCTCACAGCTGGGTGGCGTATCAGTACCCTGGGTACAGAGGGTACCAGTACCTGTTTGAGAAGGGCGAGTATAAGGAGAATTCTGAATTCGGGGCTCTGGTGCCTCAGATCCAGTCGGTGAGACGGATCCGTGACATGCAGTGGCACCAGAAAGGAGCTTTCCACACCTCCACCTGAGCTTCCTCATCTCTCCTCTCCAACATCCTCTTCCTCTTCCTCCTCATGATGATTATGAAGATTCCTCTGATGACAGAATGTGTCAGTGATTCCGTGTGCTACCGCTTAATGAATAAATAAAACCGTTTTGCTTTACGAGTTACGCGAGCCAGTTTTGAGCTTTCATTCAGCGAGAATGTTTATTTATTTATTTATTCTTTTGATCCTGTTTTAATTGTAATACATTTCTCAGTGATTTCTTCAGAATAACAAAAAAAAAAAAAAGAAACAACCCTCCAGGTCATAAACGCAAACCAGTTGCACATGTCGCTCTGCAAGTCTCTGCCAGGACGTCACGAACCACACATTAACCCTGAAGTTACCAAATCCGCACCGAACCCAATACCTCTTTATGGCAAAAACAATAGAGGAATAACAAAGTTAACTCTAATTAAATACGTCAGGTTTCCTGCTCCGATGTGTCCGGGATTCATAGAAATGACAGAAAATGGCTGCATCTTGAGGTCCAGCGTGTCTTGGAGATGTTTCCTCACTTTTATTACGAAAATATTACGAGTATAAGCTTTATTGTCCATATCAGTGTGACTGTAATGGTTACAGCATCAATTAGCAAAACCTCTCATGTTCAACAAGAGCATGTCTGTTACCTGGCATTAGCCGGTTAGGTCACACCATAACTGCACATCATTATTACTGATGATGATTTTTTTAAATCTAAATTTTACAGCATGGTTGTGCAAACAAGAACAGCTTCAAGCTCAAGACACCTCCATGTTGGATTTACATTTACGGCATTTGGCAGACGCCCTTATCCAGAGCGACTTACATTCATTTCATTTATACACCTGAGCAGATGAGGGTTAAGGGCCTTGCTCAAGGGCCCAACAGTGGCGGCTTGGCAGGGATTTGAACTCATGACCTCCCGATCAGTAGCTCAACGTCTTAAACACGGAGCTACCACTGCCCTCATTTTCATCTGGGATAAACATATATAAAAATAGGTGTGCGACCCTCAGGCTTTTAAAATAGTCAGTTAGGAGGTTAAAAGTGTTTAGTGATTAAAATTATTTCTAGAAAGGAGTCCAAATTAGCAACAGTAAACAAAGCAACTCAGATTTCTGCTTTAGGTGTGTAACACATATGTACCTATATTCCTGTCAGTCTCAGTGAAGGAGGTGTGGCCTCTGTGTATCAGCCCTAGTGAAGGAGGTGTGGCCTCTGTGTATCAGTCCCAGTGAAGGAAGTGTGGCCTCTGTGTATCAGTCCCAGTGAAGGAGGTGTGGCCTCTGTGTATCAGTCCCAGTGAAGGAAGTGTGGCCTCTGTGTATCAGTCCCAGTGAAGGAAGTGTGGCCTCTGTGTATCAGTCCCAGTGAAGGAAGTGTGGCCTCTGTGTATCAGTCCCAGTGAAGGAAGTGTGGCCTCTGTGTATCAGTCCTAGTGAAGGAGGTGTGGCCTCTGTGTATTGTGTATGTCACTCTTAGAGAAGGAGGCATGGCCTCTAAGTATTGTCTACGTCACTCTTTGCGAAGGAGGTGTGGCTTCTGTATATTGTGTATGTCACTCTTAGGGAAGAAGGCGTGGTCTCTGTGCATCAGTTCCAGTGAAGGAGGCATGGCCTTGGTGTATTACGTATGTCACTCTAAGGGAAGAAGGTGTAGCCCCCATGTATGTCACTCCTAGTGAAGAAGGCATGGCCTCTATGTATTGTGTATGATGCTCTTAACAAAGGAGGTGTGGCCTCTGTATACTGTGTATGTCACTCTTAGGGAAGAAGGCATGGCCTCTGTGTATTAGTCCCAGTGAAGGAGGCGTGGCCTCAGTGTATCATATGTATGTCACTCTTAGGGAAGAAGGCGTGGCCTCTGCGTATCAGTCCCAGTGAAGGAGGCATGGCCTCAGTGTATTATGTATGTCACTCTTAGGGAAGAAGGCGTGGCCTCTGCGTATCAGTCCCAGTGAAGAAGGCGTGGCCTCAGTGTATTATGTATGTCACTCTTAGGGAAGAAGGGGTGGCCTCAGCGTATCAGTCCAGTGAAGGAGGCGTGGCCTCAGTGTATCAGTCCCACTGAAGGAGGCGTGGCCTCAGTGCATCAGTCCCAGTGAAGGTGACGCGGGTTCTGCGTATCTGCCAGTTTTAGTGAAGGAGGTGTGGCCTCTGTATACTGTGTATGTCACTCTTAGGGAAGAAGGTGTGGCCTGTGTATCAATCCCAGTGAAGGAGGCGTGGCCTGTGTGCCTTAGTCCCAGTAAAGTAGTGGACTAAAACAGAACCAGCAGTTTTAAATGCATCGTTTATAAATCGGATCAGTGACTGTCTCTAACAAAACGACACGCACTAGTAGGCAGTTTTTATCTAAAAAAAAAAAAAACAAAACAAAACAACATTTCAGGACTGGAACAA
Source organism: Cranoglanis bouderius (assembly GCA_023630585.1). Lineage (NCBI taxonomy): Eukaryota > Metazoa > Chordata > Actinopteri > Siluriformes > Cranoglanididae > Cranoglanis > Cranoglanis bouderius. The sequence continues at coordinate 845,294 of CM042549.1, forward strand.
GATAATAACTCTTCCCATTAAATGTGGCAGCCAAGAAAATAAATTTATTGTAAATTTTATTATGAATTTACAGTCATAACCACCGGTTTTACAACACAGTGCAATAAACATCTTTATGGTGAAATTAAAAAATACAAAGAGACGAATTTCCCGTGAACGGACAAAAACACGACGACGAGAAAACTCGCTTACACACACCACGTTACACTCACATTCTCTCCACATCTGAACATGCTTCATAAAGTGGCAGGAAGTCGGTCGGTCCTGGTGTTCATCAGCCGAGGGAAAGTGCTTCACGGATTATTGGGTTTTGGGGATTGTGTCATGGAGAGAGCTCAGGTGAGGGTTTATTCCCCCCCCCAAACAAAACAACAAATCGAGTGAAGAATTAAAGTTTTCCCTTTCGCACATCTGTACAAACCCAACAAGCAAAAAAAGAGGACACAGTGACGGAGACGAAACACCCCACCTTTCACCGATTAACGCTCATCAGTTAACGAGCACAGCACGAGGGTCGACAGAGAGGTCCGTTCTGATTGTGCAACATCACCAACGTTCGTTTTTTGGCCCGTCGTTAAAGCAAGCAGCTAGCTTTGGATATTAGAGTGATTAAAATAAACGATTGTACATGCAGTTAAAAAAAGAAATGCAGCCAAGATGTTCTTTAGTAATGGAAGTCGATCTCGGTTAAAAATATTTATATACTCGCTTCAGACAATGTTGTTGCTGCTTCCCTGTATACAACTCCATCTTTACATTTTTAGGGCGGGGCTTAGTGGGTGAAACGATATCAAATTGCACGGGTGATTCGATTTGTGGTGTTGTGTGTGTGTGTGTGTGTATATCATCAAAGGTGGACAAATCAGTAGCCCGGGACAAGATCATGACGTGTCTAGTATTAGATTTTTATTCGTAGTTTCCCAGAGGACAAGTCGGCTCCGTAAGCTAGCGGTGACATTTAAAATGAACTACCATCAGCTACTCGCTACGAATCCCACCACCTGCTGCACTACACTGCACCCACGCTGATCAGCAAGCGCGGCTGACGGACAGAACGTGCACGTTTGTAGAGACGCTGCCGAAACGTGCCGTCAGACAATCGTACGGCTCTCCTGCCTACTACATGGACGTCGCAAAATCAAGAAAACGCCACAATATTCCGAGGAGCGTGCAATTATTTATTTTTTTTTTTAAATTACCGCAAATTTTCCCGCAGATTTGTGCCGAGACACGTCACGTGACGCGCATTCAGCCAAAGCCCTCTTCGATTCACGTGCGTCGAACGTGAGTACAGCTAAAAGGTCTCATTTACCAACAAACATCCCTGTGAAAGAGGGTGGAGAACTATTTCGTGCGACTGCGATTTCACCGATCCGATAGTTTCCTGCAAATTTTTAAATTTTTTTTTACATGCGATGTGACTTTTGCTGACTTTGTGGTACATGAGGAACGCGTGATGATCGCTAGCCGAGTCTTTGGCTACGTAGGAACTTAACCAGCTAACTAGCTCGCTATACTTTGCTACATTACGTTACTTACAAATCGTTAGCCTCGTCTATGAGGTTTCCAAGCGACCGAATGGTGAAACATGGGACTGAGGAGCTTTACTTGTCCGGTGGGAGAGATGATAAAACGTTTGATCTGTCCGCCCTTAAATGAAGCAGGAATGATTATTATGACATTCAATTAACCAAACAAAAAGTCTATTAGCACTGAAAGATGGCGTCATTGATCTTCATCACAGGAGAACTTACGCGGTATGGATCGTGACGTATCGTTTAATTGATTATCGGTGCTAGCGGGGGGGCGTAAATCGTAACGACACACGACCTTGCCGCATAGTACATGTAATTTATTTTTTTAATAAGAAAAATGAGTTAAAGACCATTTTTAAAAATATATATATATATATATCTCATATTCCTGTGTTTCTTGTGAATGCCTTCTTCAAACCTTTGAAAATACAATTCTCGATTACATCTGAACATTCTTTAAACTCCTAAATACTTTTGTCCGTACTGTCCGAGAGTCGTTAGCCGTGGATTACTATAAACGAGAGAGAAGACATCCTACAGAGACGTGTGAGCGACACCTAAACCCACCGAGCAGAGAGAAATACTACGGGGAAAAAAAAAAAAAGATACCAATAAATGGACAAGAAACGAAATAAGAGTGAGCGATGGAGTAAATGACCGTCCTCCAGTCGTACGATCCGTTTCCAGGTCGCCGTCGTACGCACGCGTGGTCCCGTGAACCGTGTTCTTCCTGATGACATCACAAACCAGGAAGTGTTGGTTTAGATAAAGTGGCTCTATGCAAAAGGATTCCTCTCACAGGAAAAGAACGAACACGAACACGAACACACACACACACACACACACACACACACACACACACACACACACACACACACACACACACACGCAGATCTCTTCTTGTCAGACGTAGATCTCCTAGAAAGGCACCATGCACGTGTGACGCCTCGGCCAATGGGAGGAGCACAGAGAAAGCGAACCACCGGTCGAACGCGAGGCGGACGATGATGTCATCAGCAGCAGCAGAGTTCCCATCGACGCCGGGGTCAAAGGTTAAGGCTTGTTCCATTGCAGTTGAGCTACAGATACTCCAGTTATAAGGCATCCTGAAACACAAACGCAAGGAAAAACTTAAAATGTGTACAGTTGAAACTTCTTTAGCCTTGCACCGGAGCTACGAGGCTAACGTTGCTAATGAATAAGGGAAGCTTATGGCCACCAGTTTAGCACGGCGCACTAAACGCGTGTGCGTGTTGGCATCTCTTCACTCGGCTTTGCGGAGCTGATCTGTTTGGTTCGTGTCTCTGTGATCTATAAACACGGACAAAAAGAGGAAAGTCACAGAGACAAAAACAGTTTCTTCCTGAGAGCAGAACAGGGTTCAGCGTCCCACACGAATCAAATTAATACCACGTTTTCAGCGTGACAGTCAGGCCAGTGGGGGACGATCTGGACTTGAAGTTCGCTTTCATCGTAGCTCCAGCGTAAAGCTAAACGTGACTTGACCAAGGAGAACACGGCACAAAGGAAAACAAGAAATACAGATAAAGTAAAGGGACAACATGGAGTGTGTTACTTGCTTGTTGCGTTCTAGCTGTCGTTCTCGATTTGACTAAACCGCTTCTTCGTTTTAAGCTCTTTCAGCCACTGAGGTGATGACTCTTCCCTAAAAACACAAAACATGCAGATGAGCACGTGAACGTTTCCTCAGTGCTGCAAAAAAAACAAATATCGGATGATAGAGTTGGAAAGTAGAAAGGCAGGCGCACACACACACACACACACACACACACACACACACACACACACAATCAAAGAGAAAGCATTGTCCAGGTGGTTGTTTGTTTGTAACAGAATAAGAAACTAATCCGTCGTCCCTCAGTCCGTCAGTGTGACTCACCCGTTCTCTTTACCACCTACAGGGGGCAGCACTCGCGACGCTCGGCCCAGGAAGGGAGATTTAGGCGAGCGAGAGAGCTGTGATGGAGATGGCCCGTCTGTCTGACTGTCTGTCTCTCCTCTCTTCTTCAGCTGAGCCTAACACACACACACACACACACACACACACACACACACACACACACACACACACACACACTTTAGAGAGTGCATTAGACTAGGACCAGTGAATAAAGACCCTCTCACACATACTCAGTTTCAGCTTTCCAATATAAATGACATTTTAATTTAAAAAACCTGACAATCCCAGTGGAGTTCACGATGCTTTTCAAATTCAGGACAGTTCCCGATTGATTACACCATTAGGGGGCGCTGAAGTGTTATTAATGTGAATTGTGTGTTGACTTTTTTTTTTCCCCCTTTGTGAACAATAGCAGTACTTTATGATATAATTACTGAAGGAGTCTCCAGTGTCGGCACTTTGTAACAGTCAGGGGTAAAGCTGGAAGTTTTCCCACATCGTGTTTGCATTTCTTTGCCTTATTAACTTCAAGTGAGTGAAAAAGGAGAGAATGAGGTGTCGTTCTTTAATTAATTACTAAATTAAATTAATAAATGAACTGTTAGGAATTGAAGGAGTAAAACACTTTGGGATGTGCTGTTACAGGAAAATGACGGGATGCGAAGGTTTCCTCTCACCATGAGAGCTGAGGGGTCCATGCCGGGGAAGAGCGACACTCTCTGAGGCTGTGAGGAGGTGGAGGAGGAGGGGCGAGTGTCTCCTGCTCGAGTCGGTTCCTCCTCGTCCGACTCGTCATCCTGCTGCTTGGCGGAGTCGGGTTTATCCTCTACACACAGACAGAGAGAGGACATGAGCTTTAAACTTTAGAGTGTGTGTGTGTGTGTGTGTGTGTGTGTGTGTGTGTGTGTGTGCGCACAGTGTACCTGTTGAGTCTTTGAATCTCCATTCCTCAACCTCAAGCTCCGAGCCATCTGACAGGACGGCACTCTGACGGGCGGCTCGAGAGGGCGGAGCTCTGCGGCGGCGACAGCTCTTACTCAGCTGAGCTTTGGAGCGCTGAGCGCTGGAGTCCAGCAAGGTAGTGGGAGACTACACACACACACACACACACACACAAAGGACAATGAGTACAAAGGCACAAAAGAGCTGAAAGGGTGGGGCTAGGTGGGTGCATTAGATAGCTGAGGGGGTGGGGCTAGGTGGGTGTACTAGAGAGCTGAAGAGGTGGAGCAAGGTGGCTGTATTAGAGAGCTGAAGGGGTGGGGCTAGGTGGATGTTTTAGAGAGTTGAAGGGGTGGGGCAAGCAGGATTGTGCCAGAGAGCAAGGGCCAGGTGAATGCTTTAAAGTGGTGAGGGGGTGGGGCCAGGTGAATGCTTTTAAAGTGGTGAGGGGGTGGGGCCAGGTGAATGCTTTAAAGTGGTGAGGGGGTGGGGCCAGGTGAATGCTTTTAAAGAGCAAAATGCAACTCTACATAAACCCATACAGTGAGAAATAAAGAACAGAATGCATAAGCAATGAAACCAAATCTGTATTTAGACAGTGAAAGTCTGACTGCTCCAGAGATTTGAGTTAAAACACTCCTCTGTATTAATCTGTGTTAACGTCCTGAGTGTGTGTGTGTGTGTGTGTGTGTGTGTGTGTTTGAGGTGTGCTACTGCACCTGTGGGAAGTTGAGAGGCTCCGTCTGCTCCTCCGGGCTCAGATGATCCGGGGTGTGAGGCAAAGAGTGTTTCCGTGGAGACGGAACAAGGTTGCTATCTGATGATGGGGTCACCGGGGTCAGACTGGGGGACGAGACGAGAGTGTAAGAGAAGAGAAGAGAAGAGAAGAGGGAGACCATGTCCTCCCCAGCAATCAATGCAAACCAATTTAGTCTTCATAAACGTCATAAAAAGCTACTTAGCAAATTACCAGAATATTTGATGAGTCTTTAGGAAGTGTTCGTTATGAGGTTTCCATTTAGCTAGTACTTTCTGTAAACCCATCCCCTAAAACCGTTATAATCGGTGATTTATTGATACTGATATTATTCTGAGCTCCCCTCAGAAATCTGTACCTGTAATACACACGAGTCAACACAAGATGGCAGCAGGAGATCAGTTCATCTTTAAACATACACATCCGAACACCGCTCTTACTACAGATATACAAAACGGAGACCTGATATATTCGGTCATAAATATTTATTAATGGTTATATTGGTGCTTCCTGTTTGTGAAGCAAATCAAGCAGCGATTGTTTAGGAATGTAAACATGTTCACGAATAATAACGCCGATAAAACCGTGGTTTCCTGTGAAACCTAATTGAAGTGTCGTGGTAAATGTATTGATGTGACGTATTGATTGATTTACAAGCCCTCCTTTATTCTCAGGTCTCTCGCTCTCACACTGACATTAATCTACATTTAAAGACAATAATCTGATCATCTCTCCGTCCGAGTTTCAGAGTTCAGATCTCTCTCTCTGGCTGTGAGATCATTATCAGGAGACACACGGCTCGCTCGCTGCTAAGTGGCTATTGATCGTGGTGTTAAATTGCTAGCGTGATGCTTTAGGAACGGTGATTCAGCAAATCTTGCCACACGTGTGTGTGTGTGCGTGTGTGTGTGTGTGTGTGTGTGTGTGTGTGTGTGTGTGTCCTCACAGAAAGAAAAAGCACCTTCATCTTCCGAGTTACGATTCCAAGGTGACAAACATTTGCATAGCGTTTGCATAAATGTTTTCACCAAGTTTAAGGAAGTGTGTTCGATTTTTTTTTTAAAAACAGGTACAATTTTACACAAGACAGCAAGGATGTAAATATTTCTAATAAGATAGTGATGTGTTATATATATATATAGAGAGAGAGAGAGAGTGTGTGTGTGTGTGTGTGTGTGTGTGTGTGTGTGTGTGTGTACCTGTCATCCGTGTGCAGTCCCGTGTCCCATGTCCCGTACTGACTGTCCGTCTCCTGCACCAGGTTGTCCGTGTCCTTACACTCGTCCTGTCCACTCACACTCTGCTTCAGCTGCTCCTGAGAAAGACACGAAGAGACTTTACTGGCTCTGAGGGACACGGTACTGTTCCAGCGGTACAGATACGGTTACAGATATAAACACAGAGTACAGACATATCAGAGTATCAGCAGCGATGCTCTGAAATGAAAATAAAAACAGCCACTGGGCAAAACCAAATAAACACTGGAACAAATACTTCGTTTAACTGCCAGTGTGTGGATCATTTAAACTTTTCAGTACAACTAAATAACAAAACTTTCACTTAATGAAAAAACACTCAAGTCATAATCATAATCTCCTACACCCTGTAACCCTATAAACACCGTAAACTCATAAACCCCCAAACGCAGTGAACTCCCAAACTCCATTACCTCCTAAACCTGTACATTCTCAAACCCCGTAAACTCCCAAACCCCATAAACCCCTAAAAACCCCATAAACCCCCCAAAAAACCCCATAAACCCCCCAAAAAACCCAAACCCCATAAACCCCTAAAAACCCCATAAACTCCCAAAAAAAACCAAACCCCATAAACCCCTAAAAACCCCATAAACCCCCAAACCCTGTAAACTCTCAAGCCCATAAACCCCCAAACCTGTGAAGTCCCAAACTCCATTACCTCCTAAACCCTAAACCTGTACATTCTCAAACCCTGTAAACTCCCAAACCCCATAAACCCCTAAAAACCCCATAAACCCCCCAAAAACCCCATAAAACCCCCCAACCTGGAAACTACCAAACACCACAAAAGCCCCACCCCCCCAAAAACCCCAACCCCCCAAACCCCCCAACACATAAACAACCAAAAACACAAACTCCCAAACCTGTGAACTACAAAAGCATGTAAAACCCCAAATTCCATAACCTCCCAAACCAGTAGACTCTCAAACCCATAAACCTCCAAATCTGTGAACTACCAAACACCATAAACTCATGAACCCCATAATATCCCAAACCCTGTAAACTCCCAAAACCAGTAAAGACCCAAACACGGTAAACTACCAAACACCAAAAACCTCCAAGCTAGTAAACACCAAAACCCTGTAAAGTTCCAAACCCCAAAGATATAAAAAATAAATAAATAAATAAATAAAAAACATATAAATGCTTGTAAATCTTTAAAACCTGTAAATTCCCAAACTTGTAAACTCCTGAAACCCTCAAACACACAAACCTGTAAATATCCAAACCCATAAAACCCAAATCCTTTAAACTCCCAAAACCTGTAAACTTTAAACCACTAAAACTACAAAAGTCCTCAATAACCAGAGCAGGGGAATAAAATAGTGACGCATGTTTGATCTAAATGGTACCCAAGTAATATTTAAGTACCCAAGCATCTGAACACTGAATGTGTTAACTGTTTATTTGTTTGTCTGTTTATTTGGGCCAAATACGTTCATTGTATCCAAACAGGGAATTTATTTAAAATGATAGAAAAGTGCTAAATAAATTCATACATAATGTATATACTGGTGTGAGATGTGAATTGTGCTGAAATGCGTCTGCTGCTTATTTGCCCACAGAACAGAGGAAGAGAAGATAAAAAGAGGAAGACGTCTCCAACGGTAAACCAACACAGGTATCAGTGTCCTGAACGCAAGGAACATGTCAGTGTGCGTGTCCATCACACCGGTTTGGGTTGAAACACTGGACACTGTGAAAGCTGCCATTTTGTTAAGTTCTAAAGCAGCGAGGAAACAGGAGGTGTACCCAGAATGCATCACATTCATTATAATGAAAACTTCTAACAAATAATTTGTAGAGATCTACAAACCCGCTTGCTAATCAGCTAGTTAGTGACTCTGAGTCTTTCAGAGAGTCACTTAACACATCAGACACAGCTTTGTGTCACAGGTAATGTAGCTAATGTTAAGCTTCATTTACGGCATTTGGCAGACGCCCTTATCCAGAGCGACTTATATTTATCTCATGTATACAGCTGAGCAGTTGAGGATTAAGGGCCTTGCTCAAGGGCCCAACAGTGGCAGCCTGGTGGTGCTGGGGTTTGAACTCATGATCTTCTGAGCAGTAGACCAACGCCTGAACCAATGAACTACCACTGCTTTATTTTGCTGCTCGTAGCCATTTATCATGTTGTAATTTTATATTAATTATTTCTCACTCAGAGGTCATTATATTATGATTCAAATTTATGACACTTGTGATTCAAAGCTGTGACTCAAACGTATAACTCAAACTCAGGATTTCTGAAGTCATAACGGATTCAAACTTACTAAAGTAACTCACAATCTAACTCACCACCTAAAGCCCCGACTCAAACCCCCCGACTCAAACCCCCCAAATCAAACCCTTGACTCAAACCCTTGACTCAAACCTACGAATCAAACTCATGACTCAAACCCACGACTCAAACCCACGACTCAAACCCACGACTCAAACCCACGACTGAAACCTACGAATCAACTCATGACTCAAACCCCCGACTCAAACTCATGACTCAAACCCTTGACTCAAACCTACGAATCAAACTCATGACTCAAACCTACGAATCAAACTCATGACTCAAACCCACGACTCAAACTCATGACTCAAACCTACGAATCAAACTCATGACTCAAACCTACGAATCAAACTCATGACTCAAACCTACGAATCAAACCTACGAATCAAACCCACGACTCAAACCCACAACTCAAACCTACGAATCAACTCATGACTCAAACCCCCGACTCAAACTCATGACTCAAACCCACGACTCAAACCCTCGACTCAAACCCTCGACGCAACTCACGACTCAAATGACTTTATGCAGGTAGTCAGTTACCGTCTGAGTTTTATTTCATGCCACATGCTGTAAATGACTGTCACTTGAAACAAGCGTAAAAGTTTGACCAAACCCAGAAACCCTACCATTGTGTTTGTAAGTAGATGAATTATTTTACAGATTTAAATATATGGACATACTGTATGTTTTTATGTAAATAGTTACAGGTGTGATTTTTTTTGTACTGTCTGTTTGGAGACACTTTTTTGAACTCCAGTCTATAGCTGGTGGTGTGGTGAAACAAAAAGCATGTATAAACAAGTGAAGAGTAAAAAAATATATAGGAGATATATGGGGGAAAATTGTATAGAATAATTGTAAGAAATAGCTTGAGCTTGCAGTGCATTGTGGGTAATATACACAGTGCCTCAGGCAGAATAACACCGTGTGAACACGCAGAGATAAAATGTTTCCCTGCATTCCTGCTAAACAACAACAAAATGGCTAGAACGTGTTTAATGACAGA